>JAYESA010000018.1:141701549-142262829 GCA_036927795.1 Iris macrosiphon
TTTTCTATTTTTTTTTCTTACACCCTTATTTTCAGTTTATATTAATATTTTTTATAGTCCATGTTCAGAATATAATATAAAAAAATAAACTAAATATAAAAATTATGATCCAAATTTTTCAGTCATACATATTATGACTTAAATTCTAAACTGTTATAAAATTTATAACTTATACACTAATTTGTCCATTTTATTACGAAAATGCTCACATGACCTAAAAATCACTCCGTCGTTTATCTTTTTGGATCGAAACTTCCGTTGAACCACGAATTGTTGATTTCAGTTGAAAAGAAGGGACAAAAATTAACAATCAACCACTTTCACCCCTACATCTGCGCAAAAAATTATGTATGTGAACTGACTACTTTTCCATTGGGTGTTTGTCGACAGAAACTATAAAGGCAAGAATATCTTAGTTTTTGTCTTAAACAACCGAAGTCATATATTTTAACTGCACATGCAAAAAATTCTCAATTTCAGGAAAAACTATTATATATGTCAGCCTCAGTACACCATTTCTTTTCTAATCGTTAGATTATATGAAGATATGTACATGCACTCATTTCCATAACAATCTAACAGTTGACATAAAAAAGTACGATAAGACCGACACATACAATAATTTTTTTCAGTTTCAGCCAACTTTTCTCAACCAAACAGACCAAACAACAAGGAATAAACAGACAAGTTAAATGGACTCAACTTCCCCAGTTTCTGGTTTCAGAATTCAGGGGCGGCAATGTTTTCAAATAGAAAAAAATATATAATAAGTCTTTTTCAAGATTAATACTTTTTAATTTTTTTTAATTAATTAATTTTATTTTACTTTTGTGCACACGTCAGTGCTACACCCCTGAGATAGGAATATGTGTGCATCTACTCTCTTTAGAATCATTATTAAGTGCTATCAACTAAATTATTATATGCAATTAGAGCAAGGTGTCGTTGTACTTCCGAAACCAATCAAAAAGTATATTATAATGGTAATTATTTATATAGATTAATGATCACGTGGTATATCCCTAATATTTAATTTATTTGAAGTACTATCTGATTATACTCTAAGAATATATAATAATGATAATGAGTTATATGGTTCTAAAATATTCAACCCCTTAAAAATTACTATACATCTTCGTATTAAGGGTGTGTTTAGTTGCACAAAAGTGTACACAAGTACATAAAAAAAAAAGAAAAAAAAAAAGTTTACGTGTAAGCATAGATTTTGACATTTTAAAAGTTATTTGGTTGATAAAATCAAAAAATATGAAAGTAGGAAAAAAAAAATTTTGATTATTTGTAAGTAAAAATGTGTCACATATGTCACATCTCTAATCTCTCTCATAAGTTGTGATGTTTTAAATAACACCCTTGAAATAAAGAGTTATATCTCTTTAATTTAAAATTTGTGCCTTTTAACAATACCTAAAATAGACCTCTTGGATCCTATTTTTACAAAAAAAAATTGTCTCATACATTAGTCCTGTAAATTCCCATCAACAGAAGAAACTAAGATTTGGTAGAGAAAAGAAGACCCTTGAAGTTGTACTATTTTATTATGTCTGAAAACTATGACTCAAAGTACGTTCCTAATTTCTTTCTCGTTGATTTCTAACATTGTTTGGATGGTTGTTGAAAGTTTATGTTAGTTGGAGGAGTTGGAGACACGGTAACTCTCGGTAGGCTTACCTTCAAATTTATTTAGATTATTAGTTGGAAAAAATGACAATATAAAATTTATCAAATAATTATTGATTATTTTAATTGACGTATAATTAATGAATGTAAGTTTTATAAATTAAAATTCTCATAAATTAACAAAAAATATATTATAGAAAAAAATGAGGAGGACATGGACAGCACCACAATCAAATCAAGAAAATCAGAAAAGTTTAAAATTTTGCTCCTCCAAAATTTTAAAAGAATAATTATATCTAATTTCCCAACCCTCCATATCGGAACAACTTTAAATGAATGTCAAGTATTTTTTTTTTTTTTGAGATGTCCGACGATAAGCACGGAACTTTGTACATGCTGTATTGTATGACAATTGGGCTCACTGTCCCACATCTTCTGCGGTTTGATTCCGAGATCGTCCGTCTAGCCAAGGAGGTTATACCTCTTCTCACTGACCACAAAAGTCAGTTGAGTTCGGTAAATGAATATCAAATATTCAAATTATGCTTTTGTGCTACCAGATATATTTTTGATGTTGTTTCGATGTGCTAAAAAACGGATTTTTTTAAATAAAGTAACATATTTAGATATTATTGTAATAAAGGGGAGGGGTTTGGTAAAATTATAAGTAAAGGGATAACTCGCCAACTCAGTTGGCGGGTGGGAGTGGGAGTTGGATATATATATATATATATATATATATATATATATATATATATATATATATATATATATATATATTATTTTTTTCTAAATCAATTAAATTTTGTAAATGGATAATAACAAATTATCTATTATAATATTACAAAAAATTTACATTGATAATACCAAAACAAAAAATATTTATTAAGAAATTTAAATCTAAAAATTTAAATAATACTAAAAAATATCAAATAAATAGTATTATGCGATATTTTAGCAAATGCCCCTACAAAAAATGTCTTAAAAAAATCGGTTAAAAGAGTGCGGGACATATCTTAAAATTTTATCTATATATATTTGTATAGATAAATTTTCACTTTTATAGATTTATATAGATATATATACAATTATCTATATATATTTAGAATTTTGCTAATTATGTAGATATATATAGATATTTTTTTTAGATAATTTCACTAATATCTTCTTTTGGAGTCGATGTGCGCATCATCTGGTCTACTTGTCAAAATAGCTGTACAGGCACACATAAAATCTTAGCACTCCAATATAGAACAGCCACTTCCATTTCCTAATCAACTCGGGACTAAATATTTGATGTGGGATTAAATATCTGGATTTCACGGTTGAATCTGAAAATAGGGACTTAAGCCAAAGTGTTTAATTTTCATGAACTATGCATGCAAACTTTTTCTAGACAATTGATAGACAACCAGATGTCGTTATCGAAATCGTACATATCAAGCATTAAGCCCCTGATACCCATTCTGCAGCAACATATATTTAATCCCACATCAAATATATTTAATACCATTCTGTAGCAACATTCTGCAGCAACATATATATAATCAATCAGAACAAGTTTGCATTCTGCAGCAAATTATCTAACAAAAAATATCTATATATATCTACATAATTAGTAAAATTTTAAATATATATAGATAATTGTATATATATCTATATAAATCTATAAAAGTGAAATTTTATCTATACAAATATATATAGATAAAATTTTAAGATATGTCTGCACTCTTTTAACCGATTTTTTTTATGACATTTTTTGTAGGGGCATTTGCTAAAATATCCCATAATACTATTTATTTGATATTTTTTTTGTATTATTTAAATTTTTAGATTTAAAATTTTTAATAAATATTTTTGTTTTGGTATTATCAATGTAAATTTTTTTTAATATTATAATAGATAATTTGTTATTATCCATTTACAAAATTTAATTAATTTAGAAAAAAATAATATATATATATATATATATATATAATATATATATATATATATATATATATATATATATATATCCAACTCCCACTCCCACCCGCCAACTGAGTTGGCGGGCCCCAACAACTAGCCAACTGAGTTGGCGGACCCCAACAACTCGCCAACTGAGTTGGCGAGTTATCCCTTTACTTATAATTTCACCAAATCCCTCCCCTTTATTACAATTATATCTAAATATATTACTTTATTTAAAAAAATCCGGCTAAAAAATTGACAAAAAATATTTCAAAAGAGTAAATTATTATGTTTTTTTTTTTCTTTTTTTGAGATGTCCAGCTATACGCATGGGACTTTACTTACGCTGCGTTGCATGTCATTTGGACGTACTGCTCCCACACCTCCCAGCGGTTTGATCCCGAGACTTCCGTCCAGCCAGAAAGATTATACCTTTTCTCACTGACCACAAAAAAATATTTCAAAAGAATAATTTATTAAGTTAAAATGTCAATATCGAATATTGAAAAATTAATCCGAATTATTCTGATAGTATTTTAAAGCCGCTCCACCAAAATTTTATATACAATTTGTAGATGGATTTAATAATATTATTATTTTTCATTTTTCAAACGATGGAATTAATACTTGATAATTAATATTTGAGCAAGGATTGTATAATCAAAATAGAACACTATAATCAAATTGGTCAGTTGTTGCTAACAATTTCGCTACTCTCACTTGTGCGTGTAGGCCTTTCTAGTTCTTTCATTTCCGTGTCAAATTCCATCAGCTGGGCCATGCATGCATGATGAACAATTACAATACTTAATAACGAAGCTCTCAGAGAAGTAATAATTGACTTTAAAGCTATAGATTACCAACACAAAGTTCTTAGGACCACATTTTTTTTTTTTTTTATGTGTTTCGACATTTTGCACGAGACTTTAAGTATATTGTATTACACATTTTATGGGTCCACTGTTCCACTCTCCTCCCCTCTTCTTTCCTTCTTCTTCATCAACTTTTACCATTAATAAATAAAAATAATAATACGTTCTCATGGTTCGATCTACTGACCTTCTACCACCCAGTCGGAATCTTATATCTCTCTTCGGTACAATGGTTACTCGAATTCGGTATATGGTGGGCCTTTTTTTTTTTTTTTTTTTTTTTTTTTTTTTTTTTACATTTCTTTCACTATTTTTTTAGTTAATTATATTTGCACGTAGGTTTCACACATTTTTCTTGTTTATTAATTAATTTTTCTGTACTAAAAAAAAATGATAATGTTGGGAACGCGGTGTTATTCGAACCGGAGTTGGTCCATGAGGTACGATATTGGAGGCTCATATGTCTTAAAAGAGAATTCTCATGTAAGGTCCGAACCTATTTCGATTATCTACACATTATGATTCCATCTGCTATCCGATATGGAACTAAATTACCAACTTCATTATCACCTCCTTTTTAAATGTTCAACCGAAAATAAGATACAATCCAACGTATATATATATAATAATATTTAGATAAGGTTTGAATGTCAGAAAAAAGAGTAGGGTGAACGAAATTATCGATTCCCCAAACAATTTTGATTATATATAGTCAATTGTTTTCAGTAACCAACAAACTCAAAATTCTAAACGTTCTACATGGTTGACCTATATTGTGTGATGCTTCTATTGTTTTTTTTTTTTTTTTTTTAAGATGAAAACAAAATTAACAATAGAAGCATCACACAATTTTGTGTGATTCTTATATTGTTAATTTTATTTTTTTAGTTGGTGATGCGACGGCTCGACATAACATAGTTTGCATAATGCTAATGGAGCTCGTAGTAACACTATTTGCTACCAACATATTATATAAAGATTTAAACCAATTTAAAATTCTCTCCGGTTCCATCTCGAGTAATATAGACTTAGTGGGCACATGTTGTATGTATATTTTTCAGTAAATGAAGAATAAGACATATATATATATATATATATATATATATATATATATATATATATTTGTACGGATTTTTTCGTATAAAGGAATAAAATTTAAGATAATTGCGGCTAAAGGAAGAACTTTAACAAATTTACACATAGGAGGATAACTCGCCAACTCAGTTGGCGAGTAGGGAGAGAGGGGGGGGGCCGCCAACTGAGTTGGCGGGTTGGGGGAGGGAACCGCCAACTTAGTTGGCGGTGGGATTTAATTTGGTTTCGTTGGGTTTGATTTTTTTTTTTAAGTTGGATTTAATCTATTAGTTAATTTGTTATTATTTAATAATTGGTTATCTATATTAATTTGTTATTATCTATATTAATTTGTTATTATCTATATTAATATTTATCATCAATATTATATTTTTTGTTAATAAGGTATTATTTTTTTGTTATTTTATTAAGAAGTTGATACCATAACTATAACATAAATGAGCAGTTCAAGTCGTATGTATATCATCATCCATTTTATTAAAACTAAATTACGGTAAAAAAAATTAATTTCTCTCCCATTTTTCGCACAAATATATATATTTGAAATAAAATTTAAATTTATTTGAAAACTAAATTTAAAAATTAATTCAAAGAAAAAATATCACAAATATTTAAATTGTTTAACAAGATATCATAACTATATTATACAATCAAATAATTCTTAATTATGATATAAAATATAATTACAGTATCTAAATATATTGTAACAAGATATTATCTAAATAAATTTATTATTATTATTATTATTATTATTATTATTATTATTATATAAAGTATACGTAGATAACATAATAATAAATAATTTTTTTTTTGTTTTGATTTTTTTTTGTTGAATAGATAATAAGAAATTATTTATTAGTAATATTATAAAAAATATAATATAGATAATAATAAATTAAAAATATTTATTTTAAATTTATTCTCTATCTCTACTATTATAATGAGGCTTCAAAACGGCTCAAAAATGAGCCGTCTAAGTAAATACTCCACAATTTATTTAAATAATTAATCTCTATCTCTAATAATTTGTTATTATCTATTCAATATATATATATATATATATATATATATATATATATATATATATATATATATATATATATATATATAATGTTATCTACATATAATTTAATATAATAATAAATTATAATAATGATGAATTTATTTAGATAATATCTTGTAGTTAGTTTAAATATAATTTTTTAATAAATAAATTATTTAAATAATATCTTGTTACAATATATTTTAAGGATTTTGGATATATATTTAGATAGATAATATCATATACTTAGTTTAAATATAATTCGAATATTTGATACCGCAATTAATTTTAATTAAATTAGCTGTAACAAAATAATCAATAAATAAATTATTTAGATAATATATTTTTAAAAAGAAGGGATTTAAGCCTCATTATAATAAACTAGTAAATTAACGTTCGTTGCACGTAATATAAATATTTTTATGATATTGTTGAAAAATTGATTCAAATATTCAAATATATTTAAATATATTTAAATTAAGATTTGTTAAACAATTTAAATATTTGTGATATTTTTTCTTTGAATTAATTTTTAAATTTAGTTTTCAAACAAATTTAAATTTAATTTCAAATATATATATTTGTGCGAAAAAGGGGAGAGAAATTAGTTTTTTTACCGTAATTTATTTTTAATAAAATGGATGATGATATACATACGACTTGGACAACTCATGTTATAGTTATGGTATCAACTTCTTCATAAAATAACAAAAAAATAAGACCTTATTAACAAAAAATATAATATTGATGATAAATATTAATATAGATAATAACAAATTAATATAGATAACCAATTATTAAATAATAACAAATTAACTAATAGATTAAATCCAACTTAAAAAAAAAATCAAACCCAACGAAACCAAATTAAATTCCACCGCCAACTAAGTTGGCGGTTCCCTCCCCCAACCCGCCAACTCAGTTGGCGGTCCCCCCCTCTCTCCCTACTCGCCAACTGAGTTGGCGAGTTATCCTCCTATGTGTAAATTTGTTAAAGTTCTCCCCTTAGCCGCAATTATCTTAAATTTTATTCCTTTATACGAAAAAATCCGATATTTTTATTTTTCAAGTATCTTCAATTTTATAGCTATTGGATCTTGTTTAAGTTATCTAATCTTTACCGTTCATTTTTCAATGGTCAAGATTATATGACTTAAAAAAGATCCAATGATTGTTATCATGGAAATACTTGGAGGATACAAAAAATGGAGAAATGTGAATCCCTCCTCATATATATATATATATATATATATATATATATATATATATATATATATATATATATATATATAGAGAGAGAGAGAGAGAGAGAGAGCATAAGGGAGGTGAGATGGCACCTCACTCTAAAAACAAGGGTGGCGGTGACGTGGCACAATCCCAACCACACATTTCATAATTGGCAATTTGCACTTAACTCCCTCCCCTCGTTTGTGTGGTTGAGATTGTGCCACGTCACCGCCACCTTTGTTTTTAGGGTGAGGTGTCATCTCACCTCCCTTATTCTCTCTCTCTCTCTCTCTCTATATATATATATATATATATATACATACATATACATACATACATATATATATATATATATATATATATATATATATATATATATATATATAAATTTTGATAGTATTTTAAATATTAGTACTCACACAACAGAACGGTCAATTAGTAAATTTGGTTTTCACTTAGTGTCACGCCCCAGTCCCAAAGTGCCGAGGGACTGGAGATGCGTGGCAATGGCCAGCAGCACGCACCGATGGATAACCCAAATTAATGGAGCCATCAGGGCGTACTTAAGCTGTATCGAAGGTCTACTACAACAAATCACACTAATCTCATCCATAAAGATAAAGAAATAAACTGCATAATGAAATGGAAATAAGTAGCAACAACAAGTTAGTCGGGAAAACAATCCGACTTAGGTCTGAATACCCTGGCTCAATAGGCCAAGAACAAAAGAGATAAACATAAGTAAATACTGAGTACTGGAACCGGCACTCAGGAGAAGTCTTCGGCAGTCACCTCGTCTTCAGTGTTCGGTTCTGCTCCAGCAATGGCTTCAGCTCCGGTCCCGTATATCTCTGGGTACTGCTCCTCAGCTAAACCTGGGGACATAATCCATTCCAGGTCCTCAGTGGACATAGCAAGGCACAAAATAAAATAAGCCAAATAAAAGCAGTGCAATTAAATTAATTAAAACAGCAGGGTAAACTATGTAACCATCTATGTGATATGCAAATGAGAGCAACACTAGTACTCAGGCTGAGTCCGCTACAAGCTCTGTGTCGGGGAGCCGGTAGCAGTAATAACACGTAAAGGGTCTAGCTCTGCTGGAGAGTCTACAACCTCACAATAATAGTAGATATATATATAGAACAACCTGTAGCCTGTGTGTCTCTCCCCACCCAATGTAATCACGCAAGTCATGACCATAACGTCTCATGCCCATGTCAGCGGGATTATAGCTAATGCAACAAGTCATACTGTCTATAAATACAATAACTCTGTCAAGTCCTGTATCCTATACAGAATCACCACGAATATCTCAGGAGGATTCTGTCCATGATAGTGTCAAGTGTCCTGGGTTGTAGGGTACTTGATAGGTCAAGTACAAAAGTAAGGGGATCGTAAATCCATCTCTAAATGACGAACCCAACACCGCGTACGGTGTTGGCACCCGACTATGATCGGACACTAGGTACGTCACGCGTTTCCTAGGTTAAGCAGTTTAAACAAGTTTATATGAATTTACACAAGACATCCAACAAAGTATTATTACCGGAAATATGAAAATAAAGACTGCAAGTTTGGCAAGGTGCACTTGCCTGATGTTTGGATTCCACTAAGGTCCTGGTTTCGGAAATTTCCAGAGATGTCTCCGAAAGCTGAAATAAACAGTACCATCACTCTCATAAGGTGTCAAATAGCTAGGAACGCCTGTCCTTGGATCCAATTTGGAGACAAGGGCAAAAACGGCAATTTCGGGTCAAAACGGGGTCCACCGGTGGGCCCGCTTTGCACCGAAAAACGTGTCAGGGTCAACGGTCTCCAAATTCACCAAACTTAGTGTCAACAGGTCAGGGACGCTGATACGAACCCAACGGAACTTTCAGATTTGAATTTCGATGAGCCGATCACGAAATCGCCCGTCGAGTGGGGCCTGTGGGGCCCACGACACGCGATTTCGTCAACGTTCTCAGAATCGAACCAAACTTGATCCACAGGACCAGCGTATCGCTACGAGTCTGATGGCACAAGTTTCGTCTCGATCTAACGTGTGTGCACGAAGTTAGGGTAAATTGCAGAAAAGGCGGATACGGGACGATGTCCGCGGATACGCGTTGATTCCGGTGTGCACGCACACCCGAATCAGCTTTCGCGAAATCCCACACGTCCGTATCAACGACGCGCACGTATCTGTGAAGACCGCACACGACCAAGTCGTCCCGTTTGGCGGGGCGCACTCAGTTCCGGGGTGAAACAGGGTCTAGTTTTTCCTGTTTTTGGATCGCGGTGTGCGATCACCACAGGACGCGATTCCCCGAGCGGTTTGTCCGGGCACCGAGAGGGTCATACAGGCTTCGCGTAGCAATTTACAGAATCGAAATCAGAGATCCGAGGTGTGAGATACGAGTACCTGAATGAGGCTCCTCGGAACTGGGTTTTCTGAATCCGACACGCGCCTCTGTGTCCTGGACGTGTCCACGTTCCTGCGAGTCTAGGGGGTGTGCTGTGTCCGCGTGTCCGGAGCCACGCTGGACGGGTTCGGTCGTGACTCGCCGGGGAAGGCGGCTCAGGGCGGCGGAGGCTCGACGAGGGGCTGGGCGGTGGTCGCGGCTCCGGGCGGAGGGGAGAACAGCCGTCGCGGGTGCCGCTGCCGCTGGCGCCTGGGGGGGAAGACCCGCGGTGGAGCGGCGTCGTCCGGAGGAGAGGAGGAGGGGTTCGAGGTGGTGGCTGCCGGAGCTAAGGTCGCCGGAGTTGGGGTCCAGGGGAGCTAGGGTTTGGGGGTGATGGAGGAGGAGAAGGGAAGGAGGGGATTTTATAGGGGGTTTGCCGCGGAGGGCTGGCCGGGGACGTGGCGGAGAAGGCGGAGGGGTCGTGGGGGTGAGGCCGGGCGGTTCTCCGGCCACGTCGCCGGAGAACACGGCGGGTTTCCTGGCCCAGTCGTGGGGTTGGGGGTGATGGAGGACCGGGTCGGGTTCGGGCGGCGGGTGTGGCCGACCCGCCCGACCCGCTAAGGCCAAGGGATGGGCTGCTATAATGGGCTCGGCCCACTGGGCCGGGCCGGGCCCTAAATACCAAATAATAACAGTAAATAATAATAATAATAATAATAATAATTAATTTAAATAAAAAATTAGTTTTTAGGCTTTTAAAAATAGGTCTGAGGTCCAATAAAATCCCAGAAAATTACCCTAAGTCCGGTTTTCTATTTTACACCATAAAATTATATTTTTATTACATTTTAATATTGGTTATTAGCAATTAAAAATGATAAATTCACCACAGGACCTATATAAATTCCTGAATAATTTCAGAAAATTCCCAAAAATTGATTTTTAAAAAATCTGAAAATTTTTAGGGTGTTTACACTTAGAGCTGTTGGGAACGTAAGTACAAAAATCGTTGTCCAAACCAGAGAGTACCTGCGAAAGAACCGAGCAAAATACACAAACCAAAAATGTCAAACACAAATCGCAGACACAGATTTTTACGTGAAAAATCCAGATAGGAAAAACCACGGAACGATCGGAGTCCAACCCTGAAAAACCTCCACTAATGGAATAAAGAAAATACACCATCTACAAGCTCCTCCCGATCCAACATGGATTACCACAACGCTTTAGGAATAGAAAATATATTACACCACGAAGATAGAAGACAATAAATCCAAAATTGATGTCCTCCTTCGAAACGCCCTTCAATCCTTCTTTCTCCTTTCCAAAGTTACAATGACATTATTATCTCTTTTTTATCTCCTTATTGCATGTGTTAGGGTTAGAAAAAAAAAATCTAACTTATACTCCCCAATCCCGCAACCAACCTGGATCGTAGGATATGATCCAACGGTATATAAAATACCTCAAAATTTTTGTTCAACCTGCCGATCGAATTCGGCCCTAGTCGATGATTTGCGAGTAAACGAAACAGCAGCTCTCTGGAGCTTCTGGAACACCCAGACCGAGTTCGACTAGAACTCGGCCTGAGGGATCGAGTTCAGTCCGAACTCAGTAGGCTTGTTTCCAGCAGGCCCCCACTCCCCTGTTTGCTGACCCCGAGCTTCTCCGACTTCTCGAATGGCCCTCGTCGTCTCCCCGAGCTTCTCTGACACACAGACGGCGCTCGTCGTACTGCAGGGTATTCTCTACATAGGTTGAGAATCCCACCCACTCCAACAAATCTTTCCATTCACAACTATTTGGAGGGGGCGTCATCCTGACGATCCGCCTGCAGTACTCAAATTTTCTCCTTGAAAGAAACTTTGTGAACATGTCTACTCCGTTGTCATCTGTATGAACCTTCTCAAGTGCCGCTTTCTTCTTATCAACCACATCTCATATCCAATGATACCGAGTATCAATGTGCTTGGACCGGTTATGAAATGTCTAGTTCTTCACAAGGTGAATTGCACTATGGCTATCTCAAAGCAAAGGATATTGTTCTTGCTTTATCCCAATTTTCTGTAACAACTTCTTCATCCACAACTCCTTACAAGCCTCAGTCGCCTCAATGTACCCTGCCTCTGTCACCGACAAGGCAATACACTTCTGCAATCGCGACCGCCATGATACCGCTCCACCAACAAACATCATCACATAGCCAGAAGTCGATCGTCTCGTGTCTACATCTTCAGCCATATCAGCGTCCGTATACCCAACCAGCTTCGGCTCGTCACCACCAAAAGAAAGTCTCCAATCGGCAGTGCCCTGAAGGTATCGTAGAATCCACTTGACCGTACTCCAATGTATCCTTCCAGGATTGGAAAGATACCTGCTAATTGTGCTAACTGCGTGAGCGATATCTGGCCTCGTACACACCATAGAATACGTAAGACTTCTCACAACTGAAGCATATAGAACCCGCTCCAAATCTTCCTTCTCGTTCTCGGTAGATGGGCATTGCTCCACAGTGAACTTAAAGTGAGGCGCAAGGGGGTTACTCACTTTCTTCGACCCGTCCACCCCTAATTTATGAAGTACCCGGTAAATGTACTTCTTTTGGGACAAGTGTACGTCACGCCCCAATACCGGAATATATAGACGAACATGGCCAGCTCCCCCGTACAAGGTATAAAATGTTGTACGGCGGTCACAGCTGTAGAAAGACAAAGAGGTGTATGCTACAATCAAGTCTCCTAGAATCTCAGAACAACTATGTCTCAATCATTCAAGCAAGTAATAACAACATAGAACATGTGAGATAAAAGTCGTAAGGAGTCCGAAACGCTCCATCGAAATATTCTAGAGATCTAGCCAACAAAATATTAGGCTAGCAGAATGTCAATAGTTATACAACCGAGATCAACTGCAGTCTGATTACATTACAGTTATGTAAAAAAGAACTGATGTCCAAACAAGCTGGCTAACAAGTGTCGGTCGCTAAATGCCCAAACGAGTAGAATGTACAAGACGAGTAGTGATCAAGAAACCTACTCGTGCCCTTCAGCGACCATCCGTCTGGTGCGCGTCATCGTAAGGAGGGTCAGATGGATCCTTTGGTGCTGGCTCTAAACCTGGCCATACAAAACCAGGAGGGAATGAAGAAACAAAAACCAGATCAAGCATATAGTGCAAGAACCAAAAATTATTGGCACGTGTCCCATCTTTGGGATAACAAGGCACTCCTTCACCAAACAAGGATAGAAAATGACATGCCACCCAAGATAAGGTATGTCCCATGATTATGGTCAAGCTAGGATTTCTGTGTCGTAGTTCGGTCCATATTCTATCATAGAATAATGACTCAACTCCCCAACTAAATAAGAACAGAAGTTGAACACCACACTATGACAGTCCATGTCCCTAAGCTACTAGCAGAATTACTATCACAATCAAGTCAGCTTAGAACGGCCAAACAATGTTACGGGTTGTTATGTGGAGTCTGAGTTATCCTAGATAATAATAATAATAATAAGCATCCTCAGATCGTGCCATGTCGAGCAGGGCTAACCGAGCCAATAATATACAAGCAGGAAATCATAATTGCACTAGTTCCCCGTAGGGCCACCGCATTAATTGTCGTACCAGTTCTCCGTAGGGCCACCACGCTGATAAATTAGTAACAGTTTTAACCTTCCAATAGGAAAAATGTTGGCTCGGTTTAATTTTAAAAGGTCGAATATTGTACTCTACTACATGCAGATGATATGCAATATCTGTGGTGGCCAGCCTTGTACGCCATGAAGATTATCACAAGGCGGCCTAACACGCATGATCTCGGGATGTCGTTCCCTTCCCATATTCTAAACAGCTTTTATGTTACCTAATTAACTCTAAAGTGATATAGAATTCCATGTCGTGGCCACAGAAATATTTTCCTTAATGATGTCGTACAGAGTATGAACACATTTGATATGAATCCATTTAATATAAGGAATCAAGTCTGGATTTACCCAAATATAGATGCAACATTCAAACAAGCAATAATCTAGCCACGATATGGTTCTGACCCAATATTATTTTTGTGCCAAGAATTCAAGAATATAATATTATGCACCGAGCAGGAATCATCATGTCACGTTCAGTGTACATGTTGGCCAATATCCCACACTCAGTATACAATGTAGCCTTTCACTACCAGAATAACACATATTAGCGATGTCCAAACATGTCGTTAATATGTAAAGTAATGTCGCTAAAATAATTTGGCGACGTAATTAGCGACGTTTTTACGTTGTCGTGTATTACATGGTTGCTGACAACAAAAATGTCGCTAGGCGTCGCTGTAGGAAAGTATATTTGCGACAAGAAGACGTCGCAGAATATACGATTAACGACGTGTCGTCGTTAAATTGGCGACGTAAGCTTTGGTCGCAACACATCGCTATATTAGCGACTTTATGAGCGATATTTTGCTACAACAATGCTTACATGGCAAAATTTGCCATGTCAGCCTGTTAGCGACATACTAGCGACATGTAGCAACGTAGTAGCGACGTCCATGATACCAGGTAGCGACGTTCCGATTCTTGTTAGCGACGTAACTGTACATCGCAAAACATCGTTAAAATGAAAACAAATTAAAAAAAAGAATGCAGTTTGTAAAATATTTTTCAACAAAACTCTACCTGCAGTTATAAAATCACAGTTTATATAAATAGACCCGAAGCAGCCCTCCGTTGAATTCCCTAGGTTCGCCGACCCCTTCGGTGGAACACTCAACACCGATAAATTCATGTACAGTTAATATGAATAATAAACTAAACTCACATAGAAATAAATCTACAAAGTTACATTATACTAAATATTTCTCAAGAAGTAGATAAATAAATTTAAAATAAGTGTCACATGCGTCTCAGAATATAATGAAAAGTATAAAATAAATACATCAAAGACCCAAGAATTGGCCAATACACACAAAGACACTAAAACATGTCCAAACAAGGACTACTACTGATCAGAAGGAGCACCGCCGTGCATATGGGATAGAAGGAACTCATATTGCTCCTGTGAAAGCGTCACCGATGCCGATGGAGGAGACATTGATGGAGTCGGTGTCGATATCGACGGAACCAGAAGGACGTATCTTTCCCAATGCTAGCAGTCGAGCATTTTAGATACCACCCTCGAAGTGTTCTCCGCCATTGTCTAACTCAACAAATCCTGCGCCGCATGTATCCTCGCAAGTGAGTCGCTCATGGCCCTATGCGACCCCTCCAGCTCCGTCTGTCTACGCTCCGTAGACGAGACCAGATTTGCCAAGCTGTGCTATGTTGTCTGGCTCATAGTCCTGAGATCCATAAGGCTGTGATATATCGTCTGGCTCAGAGTCCTGAGCTCCATAAAGCTATGCTTGAGCGAATTAAAACATACGATGATCGTCGCATCGTCCATCTGCGGTGCAGACTGTGGCCTGTCATGCCCCGGCCCCGAGGGCCGCCCGGCCACCGCCTTGCCCCACCGGACCGGATGTGAATTACCGCACCTCGGCTACCCGTTGGGGCACGTATGGTCGTTTGATACAGGGACGTGATGCCGTGCGAGCCTGGGGTTGCGCCCGCACAAGAAAACATCGTTAAAGCTTAGGCTATCATCGTATCGAATCGAGTAGGCAGCGGAGGGACATTGTTGCAAGCATTTAACAATCTGAGTATTCGGGACAAATCAAGGCAACTTGGGTTCTTTGATTACAAAGGCATTGTTTCATATATTATGCCCCTCTATCCGAAGCAGCTCGAGACAAACGAAACACAATTTCCGGGTCTTGGGGATGAGGCACGCCTATCGCTCCCTCGGACGATCCAGTACCTGCAAGCAAGTAAACTGTTGGTGGGTTAGCACTTTTATAAGTACTGGTGAGATAAAACAACTGAACAGAAGCAAGCATTCACTAAAACCAACACTAAGTAATCATGTTGTAAAATATTACATTACTAGTGATCTTTCTAGTTTTATCTATGTTCGTTACATGCAGTTCGATAGTTGAGTCATATTACTTTGTTTGAACATCTTTTGAAACAGAGTTCATATGCGATATAAGCAAGCAGATAAGACAAGCCGATTGTTCTGTTAGGGTGTGCGCAACGTGTCTCATGAGCTATACTCAAAGACTCTAGGGACAAATGCAACTAATGCATATCTTAGGGGCAGTCCTTTATCCAAACCAACACAATGGAGTATCTTATATGCAGGCGGTCCCCGAGTATTCCAGGATCGACAACGGTTGGTCCAGCTAACCAATGACTCATTTATCTGATGTTATTGGCAGCCGTGACACATGGTTGCTTTCCACTATCTCTGTAGCAGCCGTGACACATGGTTGCTTTCCATTATATAGCCATTGTCCGACCGATGCGAATGCATGAAACACTATAAAATAAAACACTAGTATGCAGACGAGACGAACCATCAGACCATATTCTTTGTTGCGGGCAAGCCGCCTTATCACTAAACACATTCAAGCACGATATGGTTCTCTCGAAGCACAGGCGATAGTGAATATGTTCATGCATTCTCTATTCTCTTAGACAAGCGTTTCAGGGTCTTAGTTAAGCAAAAAAGTTTGTTTCAAAGATAAGCTAGGTGAGTTCTCTTATTTTGCATGCAAGGCAGGTTCTATCATTCTCTTATGAAAACAAGCATTCAAAAACTCAGATTCATTATTAAGGCGTGCAAGAATCAGAGAACGAAGTATGCCCACTCACCTTGCACATAATGTCGACGCGGAGCGGGGCATTACATACTTACCCACCAACAAAAAATTTCGTCCTCAAAACTTCAAGGATAAACTTCTCGATATCCCGAGCAGCGATAGTCCTTATCCCTTGCCGTACTAAATCAAAACACAAGCAAACACAACACTCGAGCAACAAGTCAAGTCCAGAAAATGTTTGCACAACTTTGAGAATATCTATGGACTTATTGTATGGAACGCTCATTGCAATACAATATCGAGCAACATCTTAGAGTCATAGCAACGTAATTTGGCAAGAATCGAATTCAGCTGTGATATCATTCTGTCACACCCCGGCCCCGAGGGCCGCCCGACCACCTTCTTGCTCCGCCGGACCGGACGCGAATCACCGCGCCTCTGTAATGCCCCACTCCGTATCGACATTATGTATAAGGTGAGTGGGCAGAACTTCGTTCTCTGATTCTTGCACGCCTTAATAATAATCTGAGTTTTTGCTTGTAATGTTTTCATAAGAGAATGATAGAACCTGTCTTGCATGTTAATGAACGAACTCCCCTAGCTTGTCTTTGAAACGATAAGTCTGCTTAACGAAAATCCTGAAACGCTTATCTGTGAGTGCATGAACATGTTCACTATCGTCTATACTTCGAGAGAACCATATTGTGCCTGAATGTGTTCAAGTGATAAGTCGGATTATCCCGCAACAAAGATAACTGTTCTGATGGTTCGTCTCGTCTGCATACTAGAGTTTATTTGATAGTGTTCCATGCATTCGCATTGGTCGGACAATGGCTTTTAGTGGAGAGATGAACTGCATATGTCACGGCTGCTACCATGATAGTGAAAAGTAACCATGGGTCACAGCTGTCATTAGCATCAGATGAATGAGTCATTGGTATGCTGTACAACCAGCTGCCAATCCTGAGATACTCGGGGACCGCCCTGCATATAGCTAGCTCATCGTGTTGGCTTGGATAGATGGACTGCTCCTAAGATGTGCATGTGTGTCTAGCTATGCATTTGTCCCTGGAGTCTCACGAGACACGCTGCGCACATCCTGAAACAGAACATCGGCTTGTCTTGCTTGCTTATTGCATATGAAACTCTATTTTTAAAGATGTTTCCAAACAATGTAATATAATATAATTGATTACTTAATGTTGATTTTAGTGAATGCTTGCTTCTGTTGATTTTAGTGAATGCTTAGTGTTGATTTTACTTAAAGATGTAAAACTAGAAAGATCACTAGTAATATAATATTTTATAACATGATTACTTAATGTTGATTTTAGTGAATGCTTGCTTCTGTTCAGTTGTTTTATCTCAACAGTACTTATAAAAGTGTTGACCCACTAACAGTTTACTTGCTTGCAGGTACTGGATCATCCGAGGGAGAGATAGTCGTGCCTCAGTCCCTAAGACCCGAAATTATGTGTTTCGAATGTGCCCCGAGATGCTATCGTATAAGGGGGCATAATGTATGGAACGAATGCCTTTGCATAAAGGAACCCAAGTCCCTCGATTGTCCCGAATACTCAGTTGGCTAAATGCATTGCAACAATATCCATTTTCGCTGCTTACTCGATTGATGCGATGATAGCCAACAATCAACTTAAACGATAAAGCCTTGTGCGGGCGCAACCCCAAGCTCGCACAGCATCACGTCCCAGATATATTCGAACGGCCACACATTTCCTTCCTCGCACCCGCGGGACAGGCGCGGTGATTCGCGTCCGGTTTCAATCTGGCCCGGCGGGTCCGAGGCGTGACAGAATGGTATCAGAGCGAAATCAATCTTCTGGCCCAAAATCCGTTGCTACGACTCTGAGATATTATCGATATGGTATTGCAATAGAGCGTTCCATACAATAAGTCCATAGATATCCTCAAAGTGCAAATATTTTCTGAACTTAATTTGCTTGATTGTTTCGATTGAGTACGGCGAGGGATGACACTATCACTGCTCGGAATATCGAGAAGTTTATCCTTGAAGTTTGAGGACGAAACTTTTTGTTGGTTGGTAAGTATGTAATACTCCGCTCTGCGTCGGCATTATGTATAAGGTGAGTGGGCAGAACTTCGTTCTCTGATTCTTGCACGCCTTAATAATAATCTGAGTTTTTACTTGCAATATTTTCATAAGAGAATGATAGAACCTGCCTTGCATGTTAATAAAAGAACTCACCTAACTTGTCTTTGAAACGATAAATCTGCTTAACGAAAATCCCGAAACGCTTGCCTATGAGTGCATGAACATGTTCACTATCGTCTATGCTTCGAGAGAACCATATTGTGCCTGAATGTGTTCAAGTGATAAGTCGGATTGCCCCGCAACAACGATAACTGTTCTGATGGTTCGTCTCGTCTGCATACTAGAGTTTATTTGATAGTGTTCCATGCATTCGCATCGGTCGGACAATGGCTTTTGGTGGAGAGCTGAACTGCATGTGTCACGGCTGTTACCATGATAGTGAAAAGCAACCATGGGTCACAGCTGCCATTAGCATCAGATGAATGAGTCATTGGTATGCTGTACAACCAGCTGCCGATCCTGAGATACTCGGGGACCGCCCTGCATATAGCTAGCTCATCGTATTGGCTTGGATAGATGGACTGCCCCTAAGATGTGCATGTGTGTCTAGCTATGCATTTGTCCCTGGAGTCTCACGAGACACGCTGCGCACACCCTGAAACAGAACATCGGCTTGTCTTGCTTGCTTATTGCATATGAAACTCTATTTTTAAAGATGTTTCCAAATAATGTAATATGACTCTGCTATCGAACTGCATGAAATGAACATAGGTAAAACTAGAAAGATCACTAGTAATGTAATATTTTATAACATGATTACTTAGTGTTGGTTTTAGTGAATGCTTGCTTCTGTTCAGTTATTTTATCTCACCAGTACTTATAAAAGTGCTGACCCACCAACAGTTTACTTGCTTGCAGGTACTGGATCATCCGATGGAGCAATAGGCGTGCCTCAGTCCCTAAGAACCGAAATCCTGTGTTTCGATTGTGCCTCGAGATGCTATCGTATAAGGGGGCATAATGTATGGAACAAATGCCTTTGCATAAAGGAACCCAAGTCCCTCGATTGTCCCGAATACTCAGTTGGCTAAATGCATTGCATTGCAACAATGTCCCTTTTCGCTGCTTACTCAATTGATGCGATGATAGCCAACAATCAACTTAAACGATAAAGCCTTGTGCGGGCGCAACCCCAGGCTCGCACGGCATCACGTCCCGATATATTCGAACGGGCCACACATTCCCTTCCTCGCACCCGCGGGACAGGTGCGGTGATTCGCGTCCGGTGCGCCGAGGCGCGGTGATTCGCGTCCGGTTTCAATCCGGCTAGGCGGGGGCGGGCGAAGCGGCGGGTCCGGGGCATGACAGCCTCGGCTACCCGTTGGGGCGCGTATGGCCGTTTGATACCATAACGTAATGCCGTACGAGCCTGGGGTTGCGCCCGCACAAGGCAACATCGTTAGAGTTTAGGCTATCATTGCATCGAATCGAGTAGGCAGCGAAAGGACATTGTTGCAAGCATATAACAATCTGAGTATTCAGGGCAAATCGAGGCAACTTTGGTTCTTTGATTACAAAGGCATCGTTCCATACATTATGCCCCTCTATACGAAGCAGCTCGAGGCAAACGAAACACAATTTCGGGTCTTGGGGATGAGGCACGCCTATTGCTCCCTCGGACGATCCAGTACCTGCAAGCAAGTAAACTGTTGGTGGGTCAGCACTTTTATAAGTACTGATGAGATAAAATAACTGAACAGAAGCAAGCATTTACTAAAACCAACACTAAGTAATCATGTTGTAAAATATTACATTACTAGTGATCTTTCTAGTTTTACCTATGTTCGTTACATGCAGTTCGATAGCTAAGTCATATTACTTTGTTTGAAAATATCTTTTGAAACAGAGTTCATATGCGATATAAGCAAGCAGACAAGACAAGCCGATTGTTCTTTAGGGTGTGCGCAGCATATCTCGTGAGCTATACTCAAAGACTCTAGGGACAAATGCAACTAATGCATATATTAGGGGAAGTCCTCTATCCAAACAAACATAATGTATATCTTATATGCAGGCGGTGTCACGACCCGCACCCGAAAAATCGGACATGAGTCGTGGGTACGTCCAGCCTACGCCGCAGAATCGGCGGTATAACATTGTCTAGGTCACAACTATCTATATCTCACAATAAACTGTCAAGATAACCTCACCAAAAGAAGGACAACAGTACAATATATACATAAACTCAATCACAATAACTAGGGGAAGAGTAAAAGCATGATAAGATATCAACAAAAGAAACAAATAACCAAAGAGAGCAAATACAATATCCAAAATATACAGTCCAAGTCTAAGAGTCTACAACATCTCACAGTATTAGCAAAATAAATAATACAGTCATCCAAAACCAACTGGAAACAAATCCAGTGAAACCCACCTAGCTATACTAGGGCGCTAGCGGCGTCTCCTCAGTTGGGACGGGCTCCTCCTCTATCTCAGGGTAGCAACAATCGTCGACGCCTGGCCCGTAGTAAGTCGGACAAAAGTCCTCAGGATCCTCTGAAAAATATATCCAGTCGGGATTGGAGCGAAGTACATAACTCTGAAAGCAACTCCAAACACATGGTAAGGTGTATATGACTAGCAATAGAAAAGAATACAAGATGCGCAGGAAAGTAAATACATGGTATAACTGATAAAGTATCTGTAATGTAAAACTGGAAAACAATTTAAGTAGTAGAGAAGTAACTGCATGTGAGAAAACATGAATACTAGCTAAGTGCCTTGAGCACAAGTTCGTTATGTGATCGGCTGGCATGCTTACATTCTCTGACTTGCTGTTCTCGGCTCCATGAACAACAATATAAGAAAAACAAAATCATCATGAAGACAAGTTCTAAGCATTAAGCAAATAAAACCTATCAAGTAATTAAACAAGTTATACTAAGAATCAAAACAAGATCCATGGTTATTCCTTCGGTTGGCAAGATGTACTTGCCTACGGTCAAGTTCTAGCCTAATACTACCAAGGTTACCCACGGCCAATGCCAAGCTTGGCTGCTCTCGGTGATAGTGAACATGTTCATGCAAACACATACTTTTAGACAAGCGTTTTAGGGTCTCTTAGTTAAGCAGACATGATCGTTTCAAAGACAAGCTAGGTGAGTTCATTTATTAGCATGCAAGGCAGGTTCTATCATTCTCTTATGAAAACAAGCAAGCAAAAACTAAAATTTATTATTAAGGCGTGCAAGAATCAGAGAACGAAGTTCTGCCTACTCACCTTGATACATAATGCGACGCGGAGCGGGACATTACAAATAAAAAACAAAATACAAGTCTCGAGGCATGGCACAGTAGTCGAGACAATACTGCAGTCGAGAACACATTTCTCGAGAATGGTCAAAAATTATTGCTTAGTCATTAAGTTATTACGAAGGGCAATAAAGTACGCCGTCTCTTGAGAATGCCACATCGTGTGCCACACAACAAGTGCGCCATCCTCCAGAAGGGGCAAAGTGCGTCGGTAAATTTTTTTTACCAAAGTGCGACAACTCTATAATATCTGCAAAGTGCGCCAACTTGGCTTTTAAGTGCGCCAAGAAGGATTGGCGTACTTTTAAAAGAATTATCTTAGTACAAAATGTATGTCGGAGTAGAGAAGTGCGCCCAGAGTGCTCAACATATTTTGGTGTACTTTCTAAGGAATTTGTAAAACACACACAAGCGCGCTCACTAGAACTTCGCTTATGCGACAAGGGTTCTCTGCGTACTTTTTGTATACTTTCTCAGGCCAACTTTGTATTCTCCGACTTGCTGTTCTCGAAATCCATGAACAAACAATCCAAGGAAAACAAAATTATCATGAAGACAAGTTCTAAGCATTAAGCAAATAAAACCTATCTAGTGATTAAACAAGTTATACTAAGAATCAAAACAAAATCTATGGTTATTTCTTCGGTTGGCAAGATGTACTTGCCTATGGTCAAGTTCTAGCCTAATACTACCAAGGTTACCCACGGCCAAAGCCAAGCTCGACTGCTCTCAGTGAAGGCTGAAGAAGTGAAGAAGAAAAAAGAAATGAAAGAAAAGAGAAATGTTTGCTTATATAGGCAAATGATTGATTGTAAACCATTGGATCATAACCCATGCCCTCTCTCGGGTTTATCACAGCCATGCACACGAAAACTAAGGGACCAACGGTCTAGATCATGCAACTAAGAAAAACTTACAAAAATAACATAATCAATGCATGAATGGCATAAAATTAGATGTAAGCAATTAAACAATAAATAAGCTATACATGTATAATATGCGTATATCAGATACATTTACTAGAAGAGTAAGATAGTCACACACACACCCTACCTACCACCACCGCACAATCAATATTAGCCAATGCGCGCCAAGCTTCCATTCAACCGTGCACTTGAAGTATACTCAAAGTGCGCCAAAAATAAAAACACTATCAAAAGTTTGCCAATTTGAGTATATTCCAAGTATACGGGATAGGGAGTGACAGTGTAAGAGCTTGGACTCTCTCTCGGTTGATCTCCATCCCAAGAATAGTCTTCGTTGTGCCCAAATTCTTCATAGAGAAGGTCGTGTCCAGTTGACGCTTCAACTCCGCTATCCTAGTAGCATTCTGACCTATTAGTAGTATATCATCAACATAAAGTAGTAAAATAATAAAATTATCCTCGACAAAGTACCTCACAAATACACAGTGGTCCGACATCGTCCGTGCATAACCATGCTCCCCCATAAATGACTCAAACTTCCTGTACCACTGCCTCGGAGCCTGCTTCAGACCATACAAGCTCTTCCTCAACCGGCAGACCAAGTGCGACTTGCCTTTCTCACAGAATCCCTCTGGTTGCTCCATGTATAACTCCTCCTCAAGATCACTGTGGAGGAATATCGTCTTTACGTCCATCTGCTCGACCTCCAAGTCAAAACTGGTTGCCAATGCTAGCACCACCCGAATAGATTACTGCTTGACGACTGATGAAAAGATCTCATCATAATCTTCCCCCTTTCGCTGACCGTAGCCTTTAACTACCAGTCTTGCTTTGTATCGAGGACGAGTAGCATCATCTGTCTCTTTCACTCTGAACACCCATCGATTTTTCAAAGCCTTCTTGTCCTTTGGCAACCGCTCCAGATCATAAATAGAGTTGGCATGTAAGGAACTTATCTCCTTCTGCATAGCATTCATCCACTCCGGCTTGTGTTCGTCTTCATAGCCTCGAAAAAACTTTTGGGCTCTCCCCCGTCAGTCAGTAGCACATACATTCTCTGTCGCTCCTCCTCAACGGAACCACTGGTGCTGGTTGTATATCAACAGCCTCCTCCCTTTCAGGAACAGCCTCCTCAGCATGTTCATCCTCCTGAGGGTTACCCTGACCACCATCAGCAGGCTGATGATCAAGGTTGGAAGCAACACCATGTACTGGCTCCCCCATAACTTGATCCTCTGCGATGTCCTCTGGAAACTACTCGAAGCAAAATGACTCCAACTCAGGCAATTCCTCAGCCTCAGAAGATATCTCGGAATCCTGAATGTTAGTCATGGTCTGATCCTCGACGAATACCACATCCCTGCTTCTGAAGAGCTTTCTTCCCACTGGGTCGTATAGTCTATAGCCAAACTCATCCCGACCTAGCCGACAAAGACGCACCGTCTCGTCTTCGGCTAAAGTTTGGATCTCTCATCCTTCGGTACATGCACGAAGGCCTTACAACCAAACACTCGCAGGTGATTGTATGACGGCTCTTTGTCGTACCATACTTTGTAAGGCACATCACCCTGCAAAGGAGCACTGAGATAAATTAATAACATAAACAGTTGTGTAAAGTGACTCACCCTAATAGCTGCCCGACAAATTTGCTTATGTCAGCAAACACCACACCCTCTCTATCAGCGTCATGTTCATACGCTCCGCTACACCGTTGAGCTGCGGTGTCTTTGGTGGAGTTTTCTGGTATCGTATCCCTTGCTCTCCGCAATAAGCATCAAAGAGACCGATAGAAAACCCAACTCATTCTATATTTATCTTCTTCTTTTTTATAAAAATTTTGGACCCCAAATTACATTGGAGACTCTCAACTACTAATGATCCTCTTACACACTAGTTGAGCCCTAGCTAGTGCCGCTCTCTTTTTAACTACAAAAGGGGCATAAGTTTGAGATCTAATGGCACCTTTTATATTAATTTTTGTCCTGGACATGAACTATGTGAGACCACTTAAAATTAGACTCGTGACTAACAAAACTACGTGAGATCTTTGGTAGTATTTATTTCTCCTACTAAAGTAGTGATAATATTGACTCACTATAGTACCTTGGACCAGGGACGGAGCCAGAACTCGCGTTGGACAGGGTCGGGCACCCAAACAAAATAAAAGGAATACTAACTAAGATGATAGTATAATATGCTATATATAATTGAAATTTAAAGCCAGCATAATATGCGATAAGTAAGGAGCTAATTACCTTAAACAAATTTGTTCAAAAACCCCAACCTTCCAGCTTGCTGTCTTTAGATCTTCATATTCTGTGGTCCAAGAGTATTACATTCAAATTAGGCATTACAAAACCATCACATGGTCCAAGAGTATCAAATTCAAATGAAGGAATTTAAAGGTTTGGCCAGTCTCTATTTAAATAAACACTACTGTTAGTAAGAGATGTACCAAGTATCAAGTTGTACATGGTTGAAGTAACAACAGTGTCGTAAATAATAGATATGTAATGTCTGGTATCTGGCAATGCTTCTGTTTTAACTGCCCAACGAACTTCTGGAGAACAAAGTATGCTGATATAAAACACTTTCATACAAAGTCTGTTGTTTTAACTACCCAACGAACTTCTGGAGAATAAAGGAGCAAATCTGCATGTCACTACTTACCATGCATACCTGGAAAATATGTCAGTAGCTTCATAGATACATGCTCCATAGATACCTGGAAAATATGTCAGCAGAATTAGTCACACTAGGACAATATTTGAAAAATATGTCAACAGAAAATATGTCACCAGAAGATGTCACCAGAAAATAGGTCAGCAGCTTCATAGATACCTGAAAAATCTCTCTTTTATTGAGATAACAGAAAGAAGATGCACATTTAGTGCTCACAACTATATAGATATAAAAAAGGCAAGCACACAGGTAACCAACAGTTTTTAGACGAGCAACATTACAAAACAAGAAATGTCATTGTTTGTACTTAATACGAGTGCAGCAGACCATAAATAAGTAACTAACAGTTTTCTGCAATTTATTCAAAGAGAGACATATTACAAAACACTGAATAACAGAAAGCATGAAATCTCAGGCATGAGACAGGTATCCTGAGGGTGCGTGCTTCCCACAATCAATCAACAGCTCCAGGGCTATATGCAACAGGACATTGACATCAAAAAGGCATTGATATGGAGGCCCTTGTTCGAAGTCGTCCTTTTTTCTTCTGCCAAGTTGTTTTGAAGGCGCTTTCCGTTCTACGGTCCCTCGGAGCGAAGGAAAAACGAATCCAGAAAGAGAGAAATTTTTGGTACGTACATAATTTTTGATATTAAGCTCTAATTAAATGTGTCATGTGAAAGGCAATTACCTGATTGTCGACACTGCAAAACAAGATCAGAGATGTCCTAAAACCAGATCAAAGTGGAACTCGACATTCTTTCAAATCGAGAAAGTCTTCCATAAGTGTCGTTGTACTAATAGTCTTGTCAATTTCCTTTTCGATATTCACAATCAAAGAGTCTTCAAGAAACCCATCATTCATTTTATTTTGAAGTCCAGTCTTTACAATATTCATGGCAGAGAATGACTTTCTGTTGTTGCCGTAGAAATCGGAAGAGTAAGCACAAAAGTAATCACTCTATAGACAAGATGGTATGTTGTCGATTTTTTGGTTTTTACCAACCATTGACATAGTTCTAAAATACTTGGCAAACTTTTGTATTCTGGATGAAGAACAACATTGTGCTCATAATGTTGAAACTGGATTCTCATTTACATTTTATCGAACTCTGAAAAGTCATGCGGATAAAACTTGTCCACCAACAAACAAATATCGTCAACTCTGAATAAGCTTGAAGAATTTTGTGGATTTATTGCAGACCTAAGGATCAATAGTTCCATAGCATGCTCACTAAATCGATCATTTAATTCTTGTAGCTGAGAATCTATCGCTTCGTAAAAAAAAATTCTTCGATAACGCTGCTCAATTGTGATATCATCTTGTAGATGATGAGCTCGACCTTTTCTAGCAACATATCGAGCACTCATGTTCGGGACATCGATGTTTCGTGCTTCGTAGAATGATTTCAATTCAACAGGTAAATAATTTTATTTGTCATCTCTGAATTTTTGTAGAAGTGCTTTAGTTGATGAAACAAGTAGCATGGCATTTACAATATCTTGAGCTTGACGCTGTAAAGCTTGACAAAGAAGATCAGTGTGTTCCATAATTGATTTCATAAGATGCAACACGAAAATAAATTCAAATGAAATCAACGTTTCATAAGCTGTATCCGCATCTCCTCTTTGTGTAGTGGTAGCCCCTTTATCATCAATAATGGTAAGTAAAACTTGACATGTCACACTGAATAACTTTATCAAGATAGAAATAGATCTCAAATGAGAACTCCAACGAGTATCTCCCGCTCGTTGTAAAGTACAAATTTGATTTAATCCCCTTCCACTCTTAAACTCATCTATGGAAATCATATAAGCAATGTCACTAGCTTGAGCAGCTTGTAATTCATCATGCCTCTTACAAGAAGCACAAACAATGTTGACAATAGAAACCAATTTAACAAAGAATTGATTGATGAAGACAACTTCTTTTGATGATGCCACCAATGCCAATTGCAAGCGATGTGCGAAACAGTGAACATAGTAAGCATATGGACAATCACCCAAAATCAAAGATTGCAATCCATTAAATTCACCACGCATATTGCTTGCACCATTACATCCTTGCCGTCGAATATTCTGAATATCTAGGTTGTGACAAGATAGTGCAGAATATAAGGCATGTTTCAAAGTCAATGCTTTAGTATCAGTGACATGAACAAGTCCAAAAAAAATGTTCTCGTACAAAACCATCTCCATCTACAAATCTCAAAACTATAGAGATTTGTTCCTTTTTTGACTCGTCCCGAGCTTCATCCACGATTACACAATACTTTCCATCTCCAATTTCTTCAGTTATTGCATTCTTCACTCTAATTGAGAACACATGCAAATTTTGTTTTTCTATCATTGATGATGTGTAAGAGGCATTCCTAGGAGCTTTGCCTACTACATCGGCCACCTTTTCATTATAAGAACACAAAAAGGTTAACATCTCAAGAAAATTTTCACGATTGATCGAGCTTAAACTTTCATCACGACCTCAGAAAGCACAACCTTGAAATGCAAGCCACCGAACTATATCAATTGACACTTTCAGTCTGAATTTGTTGTTTTTAATTTGTTTATAAATAAAATTGCCAAGCACTCTTTGGATATGTTGAGATTGATTCATCAAACTCCTCACATGATCTCTCGGCCAGGTTGTGAATAGAGTTAACATGTTTTCCTTCATGATTCAAGAAAGCACATTTTTTCCCATCTTTAACTTTCTTCCAGTTATCAAATCCGCCAACAGTAAATGCATTATATGTGTTTTGGAGGACGGGGCCGCTGCTGCATGCGGGGGCGACGGCGAGCGGTGGAGGAGCAGGAGGAGGGAGATGAAGTGGGTGGGCAGCCCTAGTAAAATTTGGGCTAGCCTGAGTAAAATTTCTTCCTAACTGTACTAGCACCAATATTGGACTAGCTCCGAGTCATTTTTGTAGTGCCTTTATCAAGAGCCTTCAATATATATATATGTGTACATGTTTCATTATATGTGTTTGTTTATTGTTTGTATTGCCTTAGTATATAGGTGTTTGTTTACTGTTAGTATTGTCTTAATCCAACTTGTGTTTGCTTACTGTTAGTATCTGCTTGGTATTAGATGTTTCAAAATTTGTAGATGTTTTAGAAGATTATTAACACTAGTATCTGCATGGTATTAGACGTTAATATGTGTTTGTTTACTAGTTTCAAGCTTATTATATTTTGGAAAAAGAAAATCGATTTTCGGAACGAATTGACACAAACCCTAACCCTAAAATTGTGAAAATTTGTTGGGGAAAAAAGTAGACTTACTTTCCGCCGCCGCTGCTAGCTCTCGCTCCCGAACCGGGTTTGCTTTTTTCGCAAAGACGGACTAGGATTTGACGAGGGCTTCAAACGGATCTGGTTTCGGGTCGGATCTAAATCTGAAATTAGTTTTTGTGATTATTTACACTAACATTTTCTATGTTTAATGTTTATTACACGGACGGACGTCCCTAGGGGTTATGTTTTGCTAGTCACGTTCGCGTGCGTTGCACGTATACAAAATAACTATGATATTGTTAAAATATTAGATAGAATTTTAAATTATATTAGAATATTTTAAGTATGATTTGAATATATTTTAATTATAATTTGTTATAAATATGTTTTTTGAATTTCGAATATGTGTTTAATTATATAATATCATGTAGTTAGTTTACATATAATTTAAATTTTGAATATATTTTATGATTTGTTATATGTTATGGTGGTTTTTATTTTTTTCCTCAACTACGCGAGAAGAAAACACACGCGGTAATTTTTATTTTTATTTTTTATTAACAATTGATGATATACATATGGCTTAGACGGCTCATTTTGTAGCCGTTTCTAAGCCGTATTATAATAGTAGAGATGTAAAGGATTATTACACTAATTATTCTTATTTTGAAATAAAACATAAAATATATGGGAGGTCTGTGTGCTTATTTTCAAAATAAGGGATGTCTGTGTAATAAACATAAAACATAGGGGATGTTAGTGTAAATAATCCTTTTTTTCTTTTCTTTTTTTAACTTGGAATTAATTCAATTTCTAAAATATTGGAAGTTAGATCACTATGACAATTTCTAGTAAAAGAAGAAGGGCACACACAGAGAGAGAGAGAGAGAAAGTGGGGAGTTACATTGTCCGTTCATGTAATTAACATAAAACATAGAAAATATTAGTGTAAATAATCCAAAAAAAATAATTTCAGATTTAGATCCGACCCGAAGCCCGACCCATTTGAAGCCCTCGTCAAATCCCTAGTTCGTCTTTGCGAAAAAAGCAAACCCGGTTCGGAAGCGAGAGCTAGCAGCCGCGGCGGAAAGTAAGTCCCACTTTTTCTTTCCCCAACAAATTTTCACGATTTTAGGCTTAGGGTTTGTGTCCATTTGTTCCAAAAATCGATTTGTTTTTCCCACAAATTACACACAGATCCATCGAGTGTTTCACGGTTCTTCACTAGGAACTTCCCTGAGCGCGATCGAACTCGTGTTCAAAATCGTCAAAACTTTGTTTTTTGTTTTTAGTTTGATTTTGTTCCAAATCGTTCTCTCTCTTTTTGACTGCTACTGTAAATCTGGAAATTTTATATTGTAGTTCACGAAAAATTTGCGAAAATTTGTGGAGTGGATATTTAGAATCGGAGTACAGTGGATTTAAAGATATATATATTTAGATCCGGAGTAAAGTTAGAATTTTGGAACTAATTTCAAGACAAAATTATGATAAATTCTCGACCCTCGGTTTTCGAGAAGTCGCTCGAGCTTACGTGAGCGCGGTCGAACTATTGTTCTACCGAGGATGATTTCCTTGTGGATTTTATCAATTTGGTTTCTTTTTGTTTGATCTTGTTGCAAATCGTTATTTTAATGAGTAATACTATAATTTTATGAGAAATTTTCGAAAACTTGTGGAGCAGATATTTAGAATCGGAGTAAAAGTTAGTATTTGGGGGTCGTTTGATCAGGATTACCGTTATAGATTTATATTCGGTGTAAAGTTATAATTTTGGGACTAATGTCAAAACAAGTTTGTGTATTTTCCGTGTTTCTTGATTATGAGTAAAGTTAACATTTGGGACTAATGTCTAAGACAAGATTGTGATACATACAGTGCCGTTCAATTTGGAGAAAGTTAGAATTTTGGTTCTAATTTCAAGACAAAACTGTGTAATTTCAGGAGGGATTCTTTTTTTTTCCACTTATAAGTGAATTTCACTTATTCCGTGTGGGACCTCACTTATAAGTGAATTTGGTCCCAATAAGTGTCATCGTTTTTCGCACTTATAAGTGGCTCCAGATTCATAAGTGATTTTTTTCACTTATTGGGTTACTTAAGTACTTATTTGCATCCGAAAAAGTCTATTACGTCCCTGTACAAACTTATTTTTTTTCCCTTGCCAAATTCTAATAGAAAATGGTTTTCCTATATATAAACCTAATCACCCCCTTCTTCTTCCCCTTTTTCTTTCTAACAACCAAGAATCCCCTCTTTTTCGTCCAAAGCAGTCCTAAAATTCATCCAAAAAACAATCTCGTTTTTAGCATATATCGCGACTTCGCAGGACCATATCTTCTAGCTCCGACGTTCGAATCGCTTCCAGTTTTTTTGTTGGAATCTTCTCGTGGTAGCCTTTCTTAATCTATAATTTGATTGGATTACGAAACCAAATTGCTCATGTAGTGAATGAAATATTTTCAAATTGATATTATTTAATGCTTTAAAACTATAATTTTGTATAAGACGAACTTCGAATTATGGAACACGTTGGAACACGTGTATTTGTGTTGAACTAAACATTTTGGTATTTGTTGTACAATATTTTGGCATGCATATTTTTGGATTGTCATCTATTATCCATGTTTTATATGAGAGCACATAATGGTAAAATAGCACTTATAAGTGCCAAAAAAAGAACAGCAAAATCACTTAAGTGAAAAAAAATCAATTATGAAAAAAGAACAGGTTTTATAAGTGCACTTATAAGTGAAATGGAGTAAGTGGCACTTATAAGCGACCCTCACTTATAAGTGAAAAGAAAAAAAAGAACACCCCCTCAGTGTTAGCTCGATAGCAAGGTTCAAAGTATCGGTATTGGACCATTCCTATGAGTATCGGGATCGGCGGTATCGGTAGTATCGGCGGTTTCGGATCGGAGTATCGGATTTTTTGGTATCGGAAAGCAAACAACTATTAGTAAATTATTAACATTTTAGAGAATATATTTTATACATTTATGCATAATTTAAAGTATTTTCAGTATTGTTTCTTAGTATTTTTGATATTGAATGAAATAGTAGTCATCCTTGTCGATTGATTTATATGCGATAGATAAGTTTTCCTCTTTTATATGTTTTTACAACCTTACAATGCTTTTACATCCTTTCTAATTGGTCTTTTTAATTCAAATTTTTTGCCGAATTGACTGGAAAAGAGACCTCTAATGTCGGTATCGGTCAGTATCGGGTATCGGTCGGTATCGGATCGGGACATGCCAAACTGTATCGGTATCGGCCGTATCGGATCGGTATCGGCCGATACTTTAAACTATGCTCGATAGGGACTAAAGCTAGAATTTTGTGACTGATTTTGCACTTTGTGGTTTCTACAGATAGTTGAATTCAAGAACCAAGTAAAGAAAAACAAACATGTCTCGTTTCTGGACACAGGTGTTTCCTTCCTCCATCGATTTATTTTTATGTTCATTTTAATCTTGCGATAAACAATAATCACCTTCGTTCATTTCATGCTTAAATCCAGGGTGGCGCTAGTGACTCCGAGGATGAGGAAATGAGCGAATATGATGGAAGTGAGGTCGAAGCTGACGAGCCTGCTGTCGCTGGCGGTGGAAACGCTGCCAGGGACAAGTACTTGCAGGTCAATGCGAGCGACAGTGACGACGATGACACTAAGCAGCGCGTGGTCAAGTCGGCTCGCGACAAACGGTTTGATGAGATGCGTGCCACCGTTGACCAGATCAAGAATGCGACGAAGATCAATGACTGGGTCAGCCTGCAGGAGAGCTTCGAGAAGCTCAACAAGCAGCTGGAGAAGGTAGTCCGGGTCACCGAGTCGGACAAGGTTCCCAATTTATATATCAAGGCGCTTGTCATTCTTGAGGACTTCCTGAATGAAGCTCTCCTCAATAAAGATGCGAAGAAGAAGATGAGCAGTAGTAATGCCAAGGCCTTCAACTCGATGAAGCAGAAACTGAAGAAAAACAATAAGCAATACGAGGAGCTTATAAATAAGTACAGAGAGAAGCCAGAGAGCGATGACGAGGGTGGTGAGGAAGAGGAAGAAGATGACGAAGATGATGAGTCAGGTTCGGAGGTAGAGGAGGACCCTTCTAAGATGGGAATGTCGGATGAGGATGAAGACGAAGATGGAGAGGATGACAACCAGGCCAAAGGTGGGCCATGGGAGATGATGATGAGCAAGAAAGATAAACTTATGGACAAGCAATTCATGAAAGACCCTAGTGAAATTACTTGGGACATTGTGGATAAGAAGCTTAAAGAGATTGTTGCTGCGAGGGGTAAGAAGGGTACAGGGAGGGTGGAGCAGGTGGAACAACTTACATTCTTAACCCGTGTTGCCAAGACACCTGCCCAGAAACTCGAAGTCCTCTTCTATGTTATCTCTGCACAATTTGATGTGAATCCGAGCCTTCTTGGGCACATGCCGATCAATATGTGGAGAAAATGTGTTGGTAATATGCTTTTTGTTCTCGACATTCTTCAACAGTATCCTAACATTGTGGTTGATGACACTGTTGAGCCTGAGGAGAATGAGACACAGAAAGGTGCAGATCATAAAGGAACGATTCGTGTTTGGGGCAACTTGGTTTCCTTTCTCGATCGCTTGGATTCTGAGTTTTTTAAAAGCTTACAGTGCATTGATCCACATACTAGAGAGTATGTTGAAAGGTTAAGGGATGAGCCCTTGTTCCTTGTTATTGCTCAGAATGTTCAGGATTATCTGGAAAGAGTAGGAGATTTTAAGGCAGCTGCAAAGGTGGCTTTGAGACGAGTTGAACTTGTATATTATAAGCCACAAGAGGTTTACGATGCAATGAGGAAGCTGGCTGAACAGAGGTCAGAGGCGGTGGAAGATGATGGAGAGGATGTTGATGGGGAGGGCGGCGACGAACATCAAGCAGTCGAGGAGAATAAGGGTCCACCAGCATTTGTGGCTATTCCTGAGATTGTGCCTAGGAGGCCCACCTTCCCTGAAAGCAGTAGGACATTGATGGACACACTGGTTTCTCTTATTTATAAGTATGGGGATGAGAGAACCAAGGCTAGGGCTATGCTTTGTGACATATACCACCATGCCATCTCTGATGAGTTCCCCATTGCTCGCGATCTTTTGCTGATGAGTCATCTACAGGATGGAATTCAGCAGATGGACATATCATCACAGATTCTATTTAATAGGGCTATGGCACAGCTTGGTTTGTGTGCCTTTAGAACCGGTCTTATCACTGAAGCACATGGATGCCTGTCTGAGCTTTATATGGGAGGAAGAGTAAGGGAATTGCTTGCACAAGGTGTACAACAAAATCGTTATCACGAGAAAACTCCTGAACAGGTACTTCTACATTTTATTGAGATGTCATACTTCAGTGATACTCCTATTTCTATTTGTCATTGACAGTGTATCAAAATTTTCTCTTTCAAGATATTATGGCTCCTTCTACCATGTTGAGTTATATTTCCCTGAATGAGTTGTAAATGGCCTTTAAAGTCAATCTATGTTGGTGCTACTGATTTGTTATTGTCTATACACTCGATCGTTTTACTACTATCAATTTTTCTTTGGAATGTTGCTAAAGAATAATTTCACTCTTTCCATGCTGGTAGGAATACAAGTTTATAGAACCATAAGAAACACCACTAAACCCATGAGTCCAGGTCCAATTGACCCTTCTATTGTCATTTTTAAACATATTTTAACTGATCATGGATGAAGGATATGAAGTTTGTATGGCATGCTCTGGGTCATTGTCCAGCGTTGTGCATGTCATACACAGACACGGGAATACCAGAATGATTCCTAATTTCCTAGGATCTTGTGCTGTCGTCAAACTAGTTCGGACTGAGACTTTGACACGAGAAGCTGCTGGTCACGATAAGGTGGTTAAGTCTTGCTTTGTACTCATTGGGCACTCTCGACTCGAAGATAAAGCACTATAGCTACTACACAAGTCCGGGTTAGAGAGTTTCAGTTTACAGATTATCTGTTTGTTCTTCCGTGTAATTGATAGGAAAAGGAACTAGTGCTCTCTGATAGGTCCTGTAATCTTAATTATCGACCGGTGAATGATTACTATTATTTCCCGAGTATTGTAGGACGATGGGAGCGAACACAATAAGTGAAGGATTCTGTACTTACGAAGTGGTCTGTAAGGTGTTCAGCCGAACAGTTTCCCTGTTTGAAAGCTCTATAATTAGGGGGAGGGGGTGAGGAATATGATCAGGCTAAAAAGGACATCATGGAATTTTCTAAAATGGCAAAGCTTGTTACTTGTAAGTTTAATTTTTATGCCAGAATATTGAGTAGGGTTGTAATTTAATTTTACTCGGGTTCTTCAAGATATGATTCAAATGGTGCTTAACTACTTGTGCCGTCTGATATTAGTTCCCAAGATAATATAGCCATTGTGTCGAGAGACCAAATGCCACCTAAGCTGTTCTTTTCATGATTTTTTTTTTTTGGGTTTATCCTTGTCATCTTGCTTTGTGTGTATATATCTGGAGCTAATGTTAATCACTAGTTCCGGTTGAGTTTGAACATAATACAGATTTTTTGCTCTGATTGATTGAGTTTAGAAATGCTCCAACTTGAAAGAAAAAGAATGTTTGAGAAATTGAGAAATGACAGTTGTTGCGATAGAAGTAAAAGTTGTTTGTATCTTGAATATTTTTGGGGTGTAGGCACAAGTGAGACGCCAATGGAACTCAGGATAGGCAACCAGAAAATTTGGATAAAGGATTTGTCATTGACATATTGTTGACGTGACACTAAGATAAAACCAAGATAAAACCGTAAGATAACGTGCCATCATCTCTTGTTGTCTATTTTATCAATTTGCCATATTCAGATTTCGGAAATTCAACTTGGAGTTGGAGACTGATTATGGCAAGTATTTTCTTTCTTTTTTAAGAGGTCTTACCTTTTGTTAGTTATTCTAAGACCTATTCATAGTTTTTTGCAGCTGCAGATTGGAAACATAAGATGGTGTCTTACATAGGTAAACTCTGTGAGTAACTGGTGGTTGTAGAAAAGCTAAGGTTTATTGGTTATGTTGCATGAATGCAATTTGATTCGGACACTGACACACTGACACGGACTTGACTCCTATTTTGGCTTGCCATAGTGATTTTTGGATCATCTGTGTTGTGTCCAGTATAACCCACACAGTGCACACACAACCTGGATTTTTGGTGTGGCTGTGGTTTCTAGTTTATGATGCATTACTATTCTCAAATTTAAGTCGTCAGAACACTGTTCTTCTACTGCACATGGCTAAAGCTGGCAAAGCTCAAGTATTGATGCTGTTAGAGTTATTTTATTTTGTTATTTATCATATGAGGGTATAATAGTAATTGTGGGTGTATTGCATATCAATATAAATAGACATGAGATGCAACATAGGGTTAAGGCCCTAGCAATCTCCTTTCTCTTCTCCTCTCCATCTCCAAACTTCACTTGGTATCAGAGCTTTATAAGGTTCGAGCGCAGGATCCAAGCCGGCTAGGATAAGTGAAACATGAAACTCTTCCTTCTGTCTGCGAGCTTCCTTCAAATCAGTAGTAACGGGATGATATTGAAGCAGTTCCTCCCACAAAGCCTTCTTTGAAGCCAGATATTCATACACAGGCTTCCCATTTTGCTTTGTATTGAACAATAATTCGTACAACCCATAGATACGGGCAACGTTTCGCTTCTGCGAATATGATTCTTCCAGAGATGCCCAAATCTGTTTGCTTGATTCACACCACTGAACATTAGCAGCGATATGTGGTTCCATACTATGCCACAACCACGACATAACGTATGTATCTGCACTCATCCAATCTTCATACTCAACGAAGTTTCAGGCAGGGATTCTTCCGTCAAAAACTTCTTCTTCGCCCTTAACACCACTTTGATAGACATGGACCAGGCAAGGTAGTTCGCACCATTGAGTTTCACCGCTGTAATCGTCTTTCCCAATTCATCATTATGAATAACAGTAAAAGGAGAACCACCTCCGCTACCATCACCACTATTAATCTCGCTAAAAGATTCGGTCCCCACCATACTTGCAGATGCAACAGAAAGACGAGATCTTTGAAATCCTAGATCTCACAACGAACCTCAACCGACGACGAATAACCAACGAAGATCTGTAGAAATCCTAGATCTCATAAACGAACGACGAACGACCACGAACAACGAACGACGAACGGTGAATCATGAAAACAACAAGTTATTTGAGGATGTTGGATATTATAGACGTTTGGTTGGCAAACTTATATATCTTACTGTTACTCGACCAGACATCACATATGCAGTTGGAATAGTTAGTCAGTTTATGCATGCCCCTCGGCAACCACATTGGGAGGCTATCTCTCGCATTCTTCGATACTTGAAGTGTGCACCTGGAAAGGGTTTGTTGTACAAACCTTCCCAGTTGCTTACGGTGACCGGATTCAGTGATGCTGATTGGGCAGGCAGTCGCAGTGATAGGAGGTCTACTTCTGGCTATTGTACGTTTGTGGGTGGCAATCTTGTCACGTGGCGTAGTAAGAAGCAGAATGTTGTGGCTCGTTCTAGTGCAGAGGCCGAGTACCGTGCTATGGCTCATACAGCTTCTGAGATGATGTGGGTGCAGTCTCTTCTTCATGAAATGGGAATCATGATTCCTATTCCGATGGAGATGTATTGTGATAATCAGTCGGCAATGTTTATCGCAAGTAATCCGGTGTTTCATGAGCGCACGAAGCATATCGAGGTGGATTGCCATTTTGTTCGTGATTTGTCAGAGGATCAATTAGGTGATATCCTCACCAAACCACTTGCTCGTGGTCAATTTTCTGATTTATGTAGCAAGCTGGGCATGTCTGATCTATATGCTCCTGCTTGAGGGAGGGTGTTAGAGTTATTTTATTTTGTTATTTATCATATGAGGGTATAATAGTAATTGTGGGTGTATTGTATATCAATATAAATAGACATGAGATGCAACATAGGGTTTAAGGCCCTAGCAATCTCCTTTCTCATATTCTCTCTTCTCCTACTTTCTCTTCTCCTCTCCATCTCCAAACTTCACTGATGCCATTTGTTACAATGAACTAAAAAATGGCCTCCTCTAGATATATTGTGTCCGGCATAACCGCACAGTGCACACACAACATGGATTTTTGGTGTTGCTGTGGTTTCTACTCTTTCTAGTTTATGATGCTTTACTATGTCTTCACAAATTTAAGTCGTCAGAACACTGTTCTTCTACTGCACATGGCTAAAGCTGGCAAAGCCCAAGTATTGATGCCAATTGTTACAATGAACTAAAAAATGGCCTCCTCTAGATAAATGCAAGTAAGATTACTTGCAAAGATAGCGATCCCACTGAGATAAATAAATAGCTGTTGAATTGTGAGTTGGGATGATCTAATTGTGCAACGCTGTGTAAGCGACTATTGTGTATTCTAGTGATCTACATAAGGATTTGGTTGGTTGATATTCTTGTAATTTGTCAACTTATCCCGTGTTAATGCAGAATAAGTGGATTATGGATGCAGAGTTCACATTTCTGTCCCAAGTATTGGTTAGGATTCAAAGTGGATGCACTGGTAAGGCTAGACAGAAGGGTACATTGCGAGATGGCAAGTTTCTGATGAATGGTCAAGAAATAAGGGAGAAAGTAAGTATAGTAGACATTTAGAATTGACCCCAGGTAATTGTGACCAAGTTTGGTGGCAGTATTTCTTTAATTTGAGTTTGGTGGCAGTATCTTCTAAGTTGAGTTTAGGCAGTATAAGCTTGGTGTCAGTATCGTCCGAGTTGAGTTTAGGGTCCATCAAAGGGGGAGAACTTTGAAAAGTTTCATTTGTAGGAAGAAATCAGTGTTCTTTCCTCAACTTGATTGGGTATTTCAGGGAGAATATATTTAGAGGAGATAGTAGCATGCCTGTGATTGTAGTTTTAATTCTCTTATTATTATTTTTTGTCCAGTTCTCCATCCTATTTAATAATTCTGATTGCATACTGTATTCTCTATATCACCGGTGGCATGGATTTGGATTTCCTGTTCATAAAGAATGTGTTGCTCCAGGTTTGGTGTGTTTTTCTTGAGGATTTGCTTGTGTATGTCAGTTATATATAAATTGTTGATCATAACTCTGATCTATTGTATATATCATCAGGAAAAGCTAGAAAGGAGAAGACAAATGCCATACCACATGCACATAAATCTTGAGCTCCTTGAAGCTACTCACCTTATCTGTGCCATGCTTCTTGAGGTTCCCAACATGGCCTCTAGCTCCCATGACTCCAAGCGCAAGGTCGTCAGCAAGACTTTCCGCCGTCTTCTTGAGATAAGCCAGAGACAGACATTTGTGGGTCCTCCAGAGAATGTCCGTGACCATGTCATGGCTGCTACGCGTGCCCTTACCAAAGGCGACTACGAGAAGGCCTCTGCAATTCTCAAATCTCTAGACACCTGGAAGCTCCTCCGAAACCGGGACATGGTGCTGACAATGCTGGAGTCTAAGATCAAGGAAGAAGCACTACGGACCTATCTCTTCACTTATTCCTCTTGCTATGAATCCCTCAGTGTGGATCAGCTCACATCCATGTTTAACCTCTCTGAGGCCCAAGCCCACAGCATTGTGAGCAAGATGATGATCACCGAGGAGCTGCACGCAAGCTGGGACCAACCGACACGGTGCATTGTATTCAACAATATGGAGCAAAACAGGCTCCACGGACTCCTGTTCCAGATGGCTGACAAGCTTAACATTCTTGCCGAAAGCAACGAGAGGGCGCTCGAGGCCAAGACCGGTGGAGGACTCGATGGGCTGCCACCAAGGAGGAGGGGGGAGGGCCAGGATTACACAGGTTCTGCAGCAGCTGGTAAGTGGCAGGAGAATTTTGTTGCGTCATCTCAAGGAAGGCAGGGTGGAGGCAGGTATGGCAGTGGTGGTGGCAGGTCTGGGGGTTCGGGGCCAGGGTTCTCAAGGGATCGGGGTGGCCAAGGGAGAGGGGGAGGAGGGTACACTGGTGGTTATTCCAGCACCAGGTACCAAGATGCCTATGGTAGTTCTGGCAGAACTCTTTACCAGACTGGTTCAGCAGCTAGAGGGTCACAGATGGATACTTCGGGAAGGATGGTTAGCCTGAGCAAGGGCGGAAGAGTTTAGTCGATTGAGAATCGAGATAACGTTCAACTTGGCATTTCAATACTTAAATCTGGTGTTTCGCATAATTTGGGAAGGAGGTTCCGTTGAGGCGGTGGTTTTGTTGAGGATAGAACTTTTTTCTGAAATCATCGGTCTACCTAGTTTAGTTTGACGTTTTTGCTGTTTCTGACTCCATGAAAGTGAGGATTGTATTAACACTCATATGGCTTTATTTTATTATGGATCATTTAATATGTTGGTCGTGTATTGTTTGTTGGGGGCAGGTCGAGCTTCTGACAGTTGTGCTTCTGCTGGTGAAGACCCTCCTCATAAATCCTAACCCTAATTTGGATTGGATTCTGATCAGATCTCCAGTAAAATAGTCAGATCTGGACGCACTCTTCTGTGTCCTGGATGATTTGTCTTGTTGTCGGACACATACTAGACACAGTATCTTGTGGTGGTATTCGATTGTTGGAAAGATTGATGTTTTGATTCAAGAGTCTTATTAGTGCTTCTAGCTACGATTTTCTTCCTAATATTATTCTGTGCTTTTGCTTCCACATTCTGTTAGTAAGCGTGGTCTGTTCAAAAATCGATGTCTTGCTCCTGTGTCACTCTTGTCACAGATACAAACCGTAAGTTTTAAGTATATTTTGGAGTGTCCGTAAGATCTCATTTGTATTTATGAGTAGTGACACGTGTTCGACACGAATGTTTCCTAGTCCAGAACACAGCGAGACACGGCAAGAATATGTGCAATTCTCACGAATGGTGTCGTGTTGTGTCTGTTTCGTCTGTTTCGGTGCGCGAGGGATCATTTAAAACTTGTGTATGTTATTGGGATATACAGATCTAGCGTAGGGGTCGGACTTTATAGGTAAGTGCTGAGCTACCTTCTTTTCCACTTTTTGTGTAGTATCGATCTCGTCTGCTTTTCGTTGGGGTCAGGGCACAATCTTCTTAGTATTGGAAGATTTGTTCCACCGGAGTTAGGGGTGAGCATTTATTTTCACCCGAATCGAAATAGACAAAACCGAAATTCCAAAAATTTAAAACCGAAACCGAGCTGAAATAAGTCAAAATCAAACCAAACTGAATAATCTATTCGGTTTGTCGGTTGGACTATTGCTATTGTTCAATGGATACGACTCAAAGTTAGAATGGTGGTTAAATTATATTAACAATTATAATTTTGTACACACATTTGTTTCGTTTTAAATTTGTTTCCAAACTTGGATTTCAAAACATATATATAGAAATATTATTTTCTAAACATATCACAAAATATGCATAGAATTAGGGTATTTAAATAATTGTATAAATCTTATACGGTTTTCTATTTTGGATCGAAACTAAAATCGAAAAAAAAACTGAAACCGAAATTGAAACCGAATAAGAATTTTTAGTATTTTCAAAATCGAAACCTAACCAAATCTCTTATCCAGTTCGATTTTCGATCCAAAACCGAATGATGCTCACCCCTAACTAGGTTTTATGTGTCCTGGACTTGACCCATTGGGTCAGGTGGTGGAGACGGATAATGTAGGGTGGGTAAGCAAATTTTAAATAATAATTATTCAAGCTAGAATTCATTTTGAAAAGAAAATGTAAGTAATAATAACGGATTTTTTCGTTTAAAGTAATAATTTATAATATAATTATAGAAAACGGGAAAAGTTGGGGGAATTCGCATATGGGGGGACCACTCGCCAACTGAATTGGCGGGGTGCTGAGTTGGACAGCATCTCGCCAACTGAGTTGGCGGGGCACTCTCCTCGAGAGGCTGCTCGCCAACTCAGTTGGCGGGGCGCTGACCGTTACTTCTATCCGTTGCACAACGGATACATTTCACCCCTATAAACACCCCCCCAAACACTCCTCACACAACACATTCTCCTCATTCTCCTCCTCACACAACACATTCTCCTCCTCACACAACACACCCCCAAACACAATTCTCTTTCTCCTCCTGATATTTACTAGTGATGGCTACCCGCAATGACGGTCGTATTCCTGGCGGACCGACTACCGCGCTTATTATTAAGCAACGTGAGGACCACATTTCTAGTCAAATATTTACCGGCGAGGTAATTTTTGAAATTACAAGTTGCCAACTTTATTAATGCATATTGTTTTTATAATGCATATGTTTACTTTATTAATGCATATAAATTTACACACAAAATATAATGCATATATTTTTTATAGTTATACGACCATGATCATGCTTTACGAACCCGGATCCATGTACATTGGCGGGCCGAAAGGAATTATCGTACGTGAGAGCTAAATTCGGTCCAAAAGGCTTTGGTGGAATCCTTTGGATTCCACTATATAGATCGTGTTAGATATTTAATCCACGATCTTCATTTAGTTGTAAGCCTTGCGGAGCGTTGGTGGCCAGAATGCAGGAAAAATAGCACGAACAGCATTTATTAATCCCTTTTGCTTGTCAGATATAAATGAAATTGTACTCCAATCATTAAAACAACTTTCAAAAGATATTTTAAGAGAATTTAAAAACCAAGACCAAGAATCACTATTCTCACCTTCAGCAACAGCATAAGCTATAGGATATAATTGATAGTTAGGATCGTGAGCACAAGCAATAAATAAGATACCTTAATATTTAGACGAAAGAAATGTAGCATCAGTACTAATAATTGGTAAACATCCACTTAAAAATCCATCAATACATGACTTAAAACAAATAAAAATTCGTTGGAAGCTATTGTTTTCGGCAGTTTTAATAAAACATGTACTACCTGGATTTGTCTTCATAATTCTATAACAATACTCCTCAAGACTAGCGTATGCCTCATCATAACTACCATTATTTTCAGCTAATGCTGTCTCTCGGGCTCTCCATGCTTTGGAATAACTAACTTGTATACGGTGCTCCCTATATATATCTTTAACAATTTGTGATGGACTGTATGACTGGTTATCTCTAATAATGTCAATTATCATGGTCTTAATCCATGAAGCGGTAGCTAGTTGATGACGTCCTGTACTAAGTCTTCCTAAACAAGAATGACGATTTTCTAATGTACTAACTTTAACTATATCACCATTTCCAATAGATTTGACATATACTCTCCAATTACAATTCGGTTGATCACAACTATATATAATTCCACGAGCATTATTCATAAGACTAGCTGAACAACTAAAATTATATTTAATTGCTAAATTACTTATAAAACTTCTAAAGTGAGAACGACTAGGAAATGTTTGTCCCTTAAATAATTCATCAGTGATAGCTTTTACAACATCATCATCTACCGTATAATCTACATTTTCAACTAAATCATCACTATTTCCATCGTCGTTGTCACTATCATCATCAGGGTTAGATTCATCTGATGAATGACCTTCTTGGATAAATGAAACTATTTGTTGAGAAGAACTAGCACCCGAACTAACATGCTGATATTCAGAAAAATATTCATTATTTCTACTATCTAAGGTTGCTGCTACTTTAATAACATATATTTTTATATACCGTGATTGTGAATTAATCTCAAGAATATAATTCCATGCATCTTCACTATCTATAAAAAAATAATTAGAACAAAAAATAGACTTCAGAATAAAATCATAATGAATAGAACAACGTTCAATAATATGATTACGTATATTTTCAAAACTAGTATTCGGATAAGTTGAAAAAATTATACTTTCTCCTCCTTCGTAATTTAACCCATTTACTTTACCGCCGTGCGAGCATACAATTCTTACACTACGATCCATGACGGTTGAGAACTTTTACTACAGAAAACTCAAATGAACTTTAGCTGCCGGCAGAGAGACAGAGAGAGTGTTGGAGACTTTGCTAGAGGGAAGAGAGGAAATAGAGGAAGTAGATTGAGTGTGAGATGATTTGGTTGAGATAGGTAATTTATAGAGGGAGAATGTAATAACCGTTGTTGTTAATAGCCGTTGTGGAACGGTCGGAAAACGGATCCTTACTCGCCAACTCAGTTGGCGAGCATATTGCAACGGGTCTAAGCCAACTCAGCATGACCCGCCAACTGAGTTGGCGAGCAGCCTCTCGAGGAGAGCGCCCCGCCAACTCAGTTGGCGAGATGCTGTCCAACTCAGCACCCCGCCAAGTCAGTTGGCGAGTGGTCCCCCCATATGCAAATTCCCCCAACTTTTTCCGTTTTTTATAATTATATTATAAATTATTACTTTAAACGAAAAAATCCGTAATAATAAATTAAAATTTTATTAAAAAAATACTAACAATTAGACAATAAAATTCTTAATATAATTTTTTTTAGTGCCTAGTTAATCAACATATTCAAATGTGTACATACAAAGATCTATAATAAAGTATGAGAGGTGGACTGAGAGTTTTGTAAAATAAAAAGTTGATTTTTAACCTTATAGAATAAAGCATGTTATACACATTTATGTTTTTCATTCTGTTTACTCCATCTTTGTTATCGGAAGCTTTTACCCAAGTTTTTTTCTTTTTTTTACAAAAATTAAACTATCAGTCTACTCCCACAACTAATTAAAAAAAAAAAAAAATCAATCTATGCTTAAAAATGCTTTTTATTTTGTATTAAATATCTAATAGTTGATATTTTTTTTTAGTATTTGATGCATTAAAAAAAAATTATTGTGCACATGCATAAAAAACTATTGCATTACAAATGTGCTTGAAATTTTCATTGAAGATTAAAAGTTGGAATATTACAATTCAAACGTTTCATCATGTAAAAAAAATTCACATCAAAACAATTCAGTCGCTATCTAACATTTCACGTCAAAACAGTTTATAATACCTATTTAAATTATTTAAAGAATCAAGGAATATATGTGGTATAGAGAAAGAAGATAAACTAAAATTCATTTATAGGTAAACTTAATAAAGTCAACAAAATAGATAAATTCGATAAAATAATGGATACATGACTGTAGAAAAATTCCACAGTTACGACAATATACAAGACTGTAGAAAATGACCGGATCCAAGATTTACGTTGGACTGTCCGGTGTATTGATAGGACTGTCAAAATTTTCAGTATATTGTTAGGACTGTCAAAGTTTTTGACAGCCTATTATCTAGTGGACAATTCCTTAACAATTTATTTTGAGCAACAAACTTAAAAAAAAGGGTTATTTACACAACTACATCTAAGTTTTGGACTTATTATCCGGGGTACCCCTATTTTTAAACTAATTACACTGACCACCTCTATGTTTTATGTTTATTTTCGGGGTACCCCTATTTTAAGATAAAAATAAAAAGTTATAACACTAACAATCCATATTAAATTTTTTTTTTAAAGGGAGAGATGATCAATGTAATTAGTTTAAAAGTAGAGACATCTCGTATAGTAAAAAAGTTTAGAAATAATTAGCGCAAATAACCAAAAAAAAAGGTAATTTATAAGGGCACTACAAAGTTTACTCAGGGCTAGCCCAGGATTGGGACTAGCTCATTAATGAACAAAGTTTACTCACACTAGCCCATTTGTTTACTCATACTAGCCCAAACCCCCCTAATCTTCACCGGAGTTCTCCTCCCTCCTTGTCGGAGCCCTCCTCCTCCTCCCCCGTCCTCCACCGCCGCCTCCCACATCCGCCTCCCGTCGCCGTCGCCGCCGCCGACAATTAAAATGTCCTCATTGTTTGTGTGACTGTCAAAATTCTGACAGTCCTAGTTTTATATAAAATTTTCAGTGGGTTAAAATTAGGACTGTTAAAATTTTGACAGTCCACATAGCTTGTGGGACTGTCAAAATTATGACAGTCCTAACAATTTGTAGAACTGTCAAAATTTTGACAGTCCTTCCAAATGGTAGGACTGTCAAAATTTTGACAGTCCTAATTATAAGTCCCGAGTGAATTGCTGATGGCAAACTTGTAATTTTTGATATATATGTTGATATAAAAATTTGGGTTAGTCCCAAGTAACTTTTAGGATAGTAAACTTGTAATTTTTGGTAAATTTTCAATGGGCTAGTCCCAAGTAAACTTTGTAGTGACCATATAAATTCCCCTATTTAATTGCTCCCCCTCTTCTCCCCCTCACAACACCTGTCTTTACATTTTCCCGCCAGATCCGCGCCGTTCAGATCGAGATTGACGATCTCGTCGCCGTAAGTTTCATTAGTCATGGTTATACTGGTGATTGTGAGCTCGTAGTGATGTTAATTGTGAAATAATTGGAAAACGATGCAATTTTTTTTATTCACACGCTGCTTGTTCGTGTTAAAGATTTAATTTTTTTTTTTTTTAATTTGGGAAGGTTTCAACGGTTAGGATCTGCAACCGTAGATGTACATGTACTTAATTTTAGTGTAAATGTTTATTACGTCTTTTTGTTTGTTTTTGGGTGTCCGCAATTTCCATTTTTATTCCAATGTGAAACCCTATATATGCAGAGGCTTTCAGTTGTTTTTGAATGTCTATATTGCACCGGTTTACCGGCCGGTATAACCGGTCAGAAATTTATCATGATGTTATATGGGCCCGGCGGCCTGAAGCCTGCTCCGGCTTCGGCCCAAGTTTGGTCAATGGGTCAACCTGGCCCGGCCGACCCCTTCCTACAGGTTGGGCTGGGTTTTGGTTTCTCCAACCCGGGCCCGGCCCGCCCCCACGCCGGTCTGAGTCGGGCTTAGCCTGCAAAATCGGGCGGCCCGGCCGGTGACCCAATCACGCTCGGTCGACCCGGTCTCCTCCCCACCCCCTTTAATTTATAAACATTAGGGTGTTCTTTTATGGTTTTACCCCCTATTAACTGTTAATTAAATGTTGTGGGGGGTATTTGATAAATCCTCCTAATAACTATATTAGTCCTTTTGGGGGTATTTTGGTAAAAATATCCCTATTTGTTGACCTTTTTCAACCTTAAATAAAGCGTATGTTGGTCATTTTGTTGAAAATGGCTAAAATATCTTATGACAAAGGGTATTTGTGGTTATTTGGCATCAAAAAATTGCTATAAATATGGTTTTAATTCATCCAAATTTATCACAACAAATTTCTTCACTCTCTTCTAAAATTTACAATCAATTTTCGTGTTTTATTCGTTGAAGTACTTCTTTTTCACTGCCATTGGAAGTGAACAACCATCGCAACAACCGCAAGATCAATAACCGCAATCCGCACCGCAACCTTAGGGGGTACACAGACTTCAACCTGCGCCGCAATCACAGGGGTACAAGGACCTCAATGTAGTGCCTCGCTCCGCGTTGGCACTATGTACAAGAGATATCGTTTTGCTGACTCAAAAAGGGAACCTTCTTGAAGAGCTCCTTGTTGAACCAGAAGATGACTGATCTAGGTGAGTGGGCAGAACTTCATTCTCTGATTTTTGCACGCCTTAATAATGAATCTGAGTTTTTACAATGCTTGTTTGTTTAATAAGATAATGTTCGCATTGAGAATGATAGAACGAGAACCTGCTTGCTTAACTAGAGAACTTGATTGCTTGTCTAAAAGAGATAGAACCATTGCTATGCAAAGTCAAGAAAGAAATATTGCATGCTTAGTTACACGGACACCGCTATCGAACGAACCGCTGCCATACTAATAATCAAGAGTAAAAGAATATTCATATGTTTCCATCGTATGCTAAACAAGAGTAGAACTGCATGTTTAGCTAAAGGAGATGGAAGAATCGTGCCACGTTTTGCTTGTCATCGATGCTTGAAAGATAGAACTGTTTGAATAACTTGTATTGTATGCTATTGAACCTATCATTGATTGAAAGAAAGAAGATTGAACCTATCAAAATGATTGAACCTATCAAATTGATTGAAAGAAGAGAATTGAGAGCTCTGGCTTTATCGCTTGATATCATGTTTGCTTGTTCACGGACATGTGCATCATATAGTCTTTATCTGATAGAATTGTATTAATGTATTGGTCTGACAACTTGTGCACAAGGTATCGGGTCTCTCGAACGGTTTCTGGGGCACTGGGAATCGTTCATCCTGGGAGAGACTAATCGAACACCCTGGGGCTTGAAATCCTCGCGATTAGGGGGTGTGGCTTTTAGTGTAGTGCTTAACCATGAATCTCTGTTGCTATTTTGAGCGTATTTTAGTGCATAGCAACCATGTGTCTCAACAGCTATTAGCCGATCCGTCAATAGTTAGCCTGGACTTGTAGTTCCAACTGCTATTTATGGGTTTTTTCGTGGACCATCATATAGTTAGGGAGCATGCTAGGCTAGTCTTCTTGCATACCTGACCGTTTGATGCAGAGACGACAGAAAAATAGAACCTTGTTTATATATGCATATGTTGCTAATTTGTATGTCTGCTGCAGGGATAACCGTTCGACGAAAGAGTAAGAATCACTGAATAAGTGATATTTATGCTATCGAACATGTTCTCTAGTATTAAATGCTTTTATAGAGAAGTCTTGATTTTCGTATATGCTTCTATCTCGTTCACACGATAAGATGTTAATTATTGATAAGAGAAAGAGAGAGATGATAAGAAGATAGTCCACTAGATGCATGCTAGAGTCTTTAATGAAATGAAAATGACTCATGAGACACGATGCGCACCCGAGTTATTAAATGAACCTGCATATCGTGCATGAACTGCTTGCCATGCCTGCTTGAATGCTATCGAACATGAACTCTGTTTTCAAAGATGTTCCAAAATAAGTAATATGACTCCGTTCCTGTACTGCATGTAACGAACCTAGGTAAAACTAGAAAGATCACTAGTAATGTAATATTTTATAATATAATTATTTAGTGTTGGTTTTAGTGAATGTTGCTTCTGTTCGTTGATTTTATACTCACCAGTATTCTCCAAAGTGCTGACCCACCGACAGTTTGCTTGTTCGCAAGTGCTGGATCGTCCGATGAAGCGATAGCCGTGCCTCATCCCCAGGACCCGAAAATCTGGTGTCGATGCCTTGAGCCGTATCGAGATATTTTGAGCTGCTTTTGTATAGATGAACATAATGTATGGAACGATGCTATTGTATTCAGAGAACCTCGTACCTTGAGTTGTCCCGTTTACTCAGATGGATTATTGTTTGCAATATTGTTCCTCCGCTGCGTACTCGATCGGTTCGATGATAGCCACAACTTTAACGATGTTGCCTTGTGCGAGTGCAGTCCCAGGCTCGCACGACATCACGCCTTGATAGAAAACGACAATACGTCCCGCGGGAGCGTCGAGGCGCGGTGATTCGCGTCTGGCGGGGGCGTTTTCGGGACCTTCGAGATCGAAACGTGACAAAATGGTATCAGAGCAACTCGATCCTCTGGCCTTACGTCCATTTCGCTGCTGTTCCTAGATGACGATTCCTTGTCCATTGATATTGTTGCTGAGTTGAGCGTTCCATACAATAAGTCCATAGATATTCTCAAAAATGCGTGCAAAATTTTTCTGGATTTGATTTATTACTTGAGAGTTGTGCCTTCGTGCTTGTGTTTTGCTAGAGTTTTCGATTGGGGATGGTGAGTGATGAGGACTATCGCTGCTCTGGATATCGAAAGTTTCTCCTTGAAGTTTCGAGGACGAAACTTTTTCTTGGTGGGTAAGTATGTAGCGTCCCGCTCCGCGTTGACACTATGTACAAGAGAGATCGGTTTGCTGACTCAAAAATGAAACCTTCTTGAAGTGCTCCTTGTTGAACCAGAAGATGACCGATCTAGGTGAGTGGTCAGAACTTCATTCTCTGATTCTTGCACGCCTTAATAATGAATCTGAGTTTTTGCAATGCTTGTTTGCTTAATAAGATAATGTTCGCATTGAGAATGATAGAAGAGAATCTGCTTGCTTAACTAGAGAACTTGATTGCTTGTCTAAAAGACATAGAACCATTGCTATGCAAAATCAAGAAAGAAATATTGCATGCTTAGTTACACGGATATTGCTATCGAACGAACCACTGCCATGCTAATAATCAAGAGTAAAAGAATGTTCATATGTTTCCATCGTATGCTAAACAAGAGTAGAACTCCATGCTTAGCTAAAGGAGATGGTAGAATCGTGCCATGTTTTGCTTGTCATCGATGCTTGAAAGATAGAACTGTTTGAATAACTTGTATTGTATGCTATTGAACCTATTGATTGATTGAAAGAAAGAAGATTGAACCTATTGAAATGATTGAACCTATCAAATTGATTGAAAGAAGAGAATTGAGAGCTCTGGCTCTATCGTTTGATATCATGTTTGCTTGTTCACGGACATGTGTATCATATAGTCTTTATCTGATAGAATTGTATTCATGCATTGGTCTGACAACTTGTGCACACGGTATCGGGTCTCTCGAACGGTTCCTGGGGCACTGTGAACTGTTCGTCCTGGGAGAGACTAATCGAACACCCTGGGGCTTGAAATCCTTGCGATTAGGGGGGTGTGGCTTTTAGTGTAGTGCTAAACTATGAATCTCGGCTGCTATTTTGAGCGTATTTTAGTGCATAGCAACCATGTGTCTCAGTAGCTATTAGCCAATCCGTCAATAGTTAGCCTGGGCTTGTAGTTCCAGCTGCTATTCATGGGTTTTTCCGTGGACCATCATATAGTTGGGGAGCATGCTAGGCTAGCCTTCTTGCATACCTGACTGTTTGATACAGAGACGGACAGGGAAAGAGAACCTTGTTTATATATGCATATGTTGCTAACTTGTATGTCTGTTACAGGGATAACCGTTCGGCGAAAGGGTAAGAATCACTGAATAAGTGATATTTATTCTATCGAACATGTTCTCTAGTATTAAATGTTTTCATAAAGAAGTCTTGTTTTTCGTATATGCTTCTATCTCGTTCACACGATAAGATGTTAATTGTTGATAAGAGAAAGAGAGAGATGATAAGAAAATAGTCCACTAGATGCATGCTAGAGTCTTGAAAGAAATTAATATGACTCATGAGACACGCTGCGCACCAGAGTTATTAAATGAACCTACATATTGTGCATGAACTGCTTGCCATGCCTGCTTGAATGCTATCGAACATGAATTCTGTTTTCAAAGAAGTTTCCAAAAGAAGTAATATGACTCCGTTTCTGTACTGCATGTAACGAACCTAGGTAAAACTAGAAAGATCACTAGTAATGTAATGTTTTATAATATAATTACTTAGTATTAGTTTTAGTGAATGTTGCTTATGTTCATTATTTTATACTCACCAGTACTTTCTCCAAAGTGCTGACCCACCAACCGTTTGCTTGTTCGCAAGTGCTGGATCGTCCGAGGAAGCAATAGCCGTGCCTCATCCCCAGGACCCGGAAATCTGGTGTCGTTGCCTTGAGCCGTATCGAGATGTTTTGAGCTGCTTTTGTATAGAGGGACATCATGTATGGAACGATGCCATTGTATTCAGAGAACCTCGTGCCTTGAGCTTTGTCCCGTTTACTCAGATGGATTATTGTTTGCAACATTGTTCCTCCGCTGCGTACTCGATCGGTTCGATAATAGCCACAACATTAACGATATTGCCTTGTGCGAGCGCAATCCTAGGCTCGCACGACATCACGCCTCGATAGCAAACGACAATACGTCCCGCGGGAGTGCCGGGGCGCGGTGATTCGCGTCAAACGGGGACGTTGTCGGGACCTTCGGGATCGGGGCGTGACACGCAACCCGCGTCGCATCCTCATTGGAGCTAGGTTATGGAGAATGAATGAATCATAATTGGATGAGATCAAAAGTCTGGTTCCACTTTGGCGGAGTTTATAATGAGTGGTACAAGGACATCAATCCGTGCCACAACCTCAGGGGATTCAAGGATCTTAATATACGCAACCTCAGCGGACACTAGGCTACGAAGAAGGAATGAGTCATAATTGGATGAGATTAGAATTTGGTCGACTTTAGCAGAGTATATAATGAGTGTGATACTGAAAAAGACACTGGCATGCAACTCTTGTTCAATGCATGCATTGTGAGAAATAAATCAAATGAGAACCTAACTGTGACACATGAAAATTACGTAGGTATCTAGACAATTGTATCTATTATATTGCATTTTCTTGAAAAATGTCTATTTTAATTAGCTATTAGTACTAAGCACCTAGATACTCGTAATCATCATGTATCAGTTCGAAGAATTAACTGTGCAATTCTTCTATATTTATTGTTTTAAGCAATTATCATGTATCATTTTCCAATATATGATATTATTGTTAGATATGTATTTTATATTTTTTGATGCGCCTTATGCTTTGTGTTTTTTTGCTTTTAACCCCTATGCAAGCTTTCTTTGTGGTACCACAAAGCAAGCTTGTAGCGAGGTTGAAAACAAAAATACAAATCATAAGTCGTATCAATAAATACCTATATAACGAGATAATATATATTGAATTTTTCATATTTTTCATAATTCATTTTTTTACTAGTTTTTTTATATAGTCAATGATTCAAAGTCCAAAGCCTCCTAGCTCAAATGGTAAAGAGGTGGAGACATAAGCTTCCTGGCTGGGTGTGTTTGATTCCACGAGGAAGCGTATTATTCCTTCTATTTAATGGCGGGAGTTAAAAAAATCCCCAAAGCTCACTCCCAAAGCCTAATCACTTTTATGGTTTTTTTTTCTTATCAAAAATATTGGGCCATCCTGGGCCGGCCCGGATCCGACCTAGTGTAGCTCGACCCGAGTTTTTCTGGGTAGTGGGCCGTGCTGGATTTGGGTTCTGCTCTCTGAGCCCGACACAGATTTTTTAACCTTGCTGGACTAGCCCAACCTAGGCCCGGTCAAACCCTGGACAAAATTGGGCCCAACCTGGTCCACTCAACAACATGAGAAATATATCGGCTGGTTTGACTGGTATATCGACAGATATTTGAGTTGTATGCCAGCTGGTTTGACCGATATACTAGCTGATTTGACTGGTATAAAGATTAACTTTGTGTGTTTAAGTTTGTTGGTTCAAACCTAATATAAAATTATCCATTTTTCCTTTGTGGGTATACAATTTTAAATTTTAAAACCCCACAAGATTTTTTTTTGTAAGGCCATAAAACGGACTGTATCTCTCTCTAATCCGATAAAAAAATGGAGAATGAAGGAAGAGGAGATTTTTTTGAAGAAGACTTCTCAGAGTGAAAAGGAATAAACGTAGATGACAACTGATATATTTATTAGATTACTAACTTATGTTTTGTGATTTTCTTTTAGATATGCTTTTAAATATTATGTTTGGTGAAATTTATTGAAGACAATTTTGCTTAATTATTGGTTTGAAGGATGGTTTTAACTTGTATATTTTTGAAGGATAATTGTTAGATTTATATTAATGCTTTAATTTTATTATGGATGTCATATATGGAGTGAATTATTGTTTTATACACTACGGGTCCATATTGTTCAATATATTTGGTATATATTGCGCAGTTTTTGGTTTCCGGAATAAAAAACCTCCAACTGATATAAGACTGATATTCGATATCAGGAATCTTGGTTGCACGGACACAAATACGGCACGACACAGCATGAAGGCGGTGACATGCACATGGCACTGATTTTGGAGTGTGTGGCACGTGTCCGTCACGACACGCACATTACAGGTTTTCAGAGTGTATGTGCTTCCTAGCTGAACGTGAACTCTTCTTTGTCTGTGTTAATCGTATGCGACATATTGTTGAAGTCACACTTTAGTGTGACTATTTTTTGATGTTATTCTAAGGATCTTAATTACATGTCCTAGAAACTTCTTTCAGTCCAATATAAATTTCATTTAGAACAAGAATTCAGAGGTTTTAAGATTGGTCAGGAATGCTCTTTATCTTGTTGATGAGAAGTAAAAAAATGGTCCATATTATCTGTAATTTGCCGATTGATCATGTTTGTTGTTCTGTTTCTGCCAGTATTATGTCTTGTAGCATTCTCAATTGTTCTATAAGCTTGAGGCTTAAAGTTTGTCTTATGTTCTGAAATGTGATTTTACTGCGGGGTTGATTGCAGTACCAAGACTTGGATGAGGAGTTTTTGGTCCGAGTTACGGAGAACACCCGCAGATACATCAACATATTCGCTGAAGCTGTGGACGAGTTCATGCCAGATCCAACTGAAGTGTTTTCTTTGGACGAAGACCATGACATCTTGATGACTCAGAGGGCAGAGGATGGGTCAGATAATGCTGACAACTCTGATCCCCTCCAAAAGATGCCTCCTGAGATTAAGAGATTCTAGTAAGTGATGATAAGTATGAAATAATTTGTTTATAAACAGTCTTTGTTACTTTCTAGTTGTGTGTTTTATGTAACAACATTTTTCTGCTATTAGAAAGGATCCTTAATTATGACAACAATATTACTAATGCATATCCCTCTTTACATTCTATCTTAGTTGATTGATGCTGCATAACTTTACTTCCTGAACATTTATATGGCTAATCATTTATTGGCATAACATGATTGGTTCCCCTAAACCTCAGCTACTAGTCTAGAATCTTTAATTAAAAGACTACTGGCAGTATCGTGTTTGCCTTTTGTTTTAATAGTTCCATACCTTTGAAGATAGCACCGAGCTGATTTATATTTCAAATCTCATGATATCCAGATAAAAGTGTTCTTTGAAGTCGAGTTATTGGGAAGTAGGCTCGAGAATTTTAATTGGAATTACACAAGATCTAAGAATATTACACTTGCGACATCAAGTATCACAAGTTGTTAGAAATAAATCCATAGTTTTCTTGCAATAAATAAACTTTGGTATCAGCCTGTGCGAATATCTTAACTTATAAAGTGACGACATTGTATATCAGGTTATGATACCTAGTTGCAGGCTAGATATATTTATATGTCTTGAGCAAAATTCAAATGATTTAAGATGTGTGCTATGATTTTCACCTAAATCACTTAGATAAGCTGCAGAATGGCCAATGATACAAGAGGGGAAGAGTGGTTACTCTCCAATTAAACGTTGGCCTGCTTTTCAAGAACCTTCAATGATTTTCTCTAAAAAAATGTTTAATGGCATTGCGACTTAGATGCATAAACAATTTTTTCACTAAAAAACTGCTTCTCTATCCAAGTTCATGCGAACAGAAGCATATTGGGGGTAACAACTAGGTTCCATATCTACCTTCTCATCACGGGATAAAGGCTCTCATGCCTCTGGGAATAAAAAGGCTCTATAGCGGGATAAACAGTATCTGATGCTAGTGAAAGCAAGTGACATAGTTACTGTCCAAAGCTTTCTTCTCTAAAGGCAGTTATGTAATTAACTCCTAGGTGATGAATGAGAGACCTGACCTTCAACATTGCTTACGAACACAAATCTCTGTGTGGAGCTACACCAGATATATGCTTTTTTGCCAATGAGAAAGAGTTTGCAGGTCACTTGGTAAATTATTAAGATGGTTATACCTTTTCATATTATTCTTGTTTCTAATGTTGTCATTTTATGTGGTTAGGTTGTCAATTTGTATCTTTTGTCTTAACCATTAGAAATTTGTGGTTATTAGTGAAGTGTACATAAAGGCATTTTCCAAGGCGACATCATTCACGATAAGGCAAGTCAAAGCATCCAATATTGGCCAGCTTGTGAAGACTTCTGGCATAGTAACACGCTGCTCTGATGTGAAGCCACTGATGCAAGTTGCTGTTTATACATGTGAAGATTGTGGATTTGAAATCTACCAGGTACTAGACAAATTGAATATGTGTTTTTTAATCCTTTTTGTAGGTTCTTGTATGGTTATTTTTCTTTAACAGTTTTTGTACTACATTCTAGCTATGGTAGTCCATCTTGATTGATTCCATTTCCATATTTTGCTATCATGCACATGTCAAATACCAGTGTGTAGGAAGGCTGATAGTTTCAATCTTGGTTATTTAAATACCTTATTGAGGAGCTGGTAAGAGCAAGTCAGGAGATTTTTGCGGACTATTTTATTCCCTTCAATTACCTTCCTTGTAGAGCAATTATTGTAATGTAACTTGGCAACCTCCATACTAGAGTTGATTGTCCTCCAAATGTTGGGTGCTTGAAACCTATTGAGTCGGCATATCATTTCTTGTCAATGAGATGCAAGTTTTAAAAGTTTTCTACCATCTGAAGCTTCAGCACTGTTATCCAAGCCTTTGTCTATCAATTATAAGATCTAGACTTCCATTTGATTGACAAAGTTCTGCTGAAGGTTTGAGCAATATGATGCAAAAGTGGAAGGTGAATTATTGCTTATTACATTTTAGTGTTGTAACAGTCTCATATGCATATAGTCATCCATAAACATATAATAATTAATTAATCACTTGTTAGTTCTTTTGATTTCAAAATTTCACCATGCTTGAAATACAAACATTGTCAGCTGTCACCAAGTAGCTTAGTGTGCTAACTAGTTAAATAATAATACCAAGTGTGTAAGAGGACTAGATCTGAAATTTTGTTCAAAGCAATAGTACTATGACACTGTCTTATTGTTTTATGCTTCTTTCTGGATGGTGCTTTTTCAACAAATTATTCAAGCTGTAATTTGTCAATTTTTTTATATTGTGCAGTATTATCAAATTTCTGAGGTTGTAATTAATATCTTATAGTATTTGTTGATATATTGCCAATCAGGAAGTGACTGCTCGAGTATTTATGCCCTTGCTTGAGTGCCCATCTGCCCGCTGCAAAGTAAATAAGAGAAAAGGAAATCTTATCCTTCAGCTTAGAGCTTCAAATTTTTTGAAATTTCAGGAGGTAGCTTCCTCATCTTATATGTGTATTTGTTAACTGTACAAGGTAAATGACCACACATTTGGTCCATTTTAATGGTTGGATTATTTTCTACAGTGAGCATGTTGATCACAAAACTGAATATATATTTTCTAAAAGTCATATGAGTATCCTGTGTTATAATGTCATGCTTTTGTTTCATCTTCTGTGGGTTTAATGCTTGATCATCCATATTTGTTTGTAAAAATAGGAAATGTCCATGATGAAGTATTCTGCCATTTATATTGACTATAATTGTCAGGATAAAATTAAAGGATATGTTACATCATTGGTACTGAGTGGAGTTGACATTTCTAAATTAGGGATTGACATTAGATATTGAGACCTATTGTAGCATGATCTATGAAGCACAAAACTAGATGGATAAGAAATGGATTTTGTGCTTCTGAAATTTTTTGGGGGGCACATCCAAAATCCTTCTTCTATATAAATTTGCTCAAATGTATTTCTACAGCCGACTAGTTCACAAAATGGATCTAAGGTGAAAGATCCAGACAATACCACCTTTGTCAGCTTTTATTAGGAAAAATAAAGATACTCAGGATGTTTTCCTTTAAAATTAACATTTTATAGCAGGATTGAAGTTGCCTTTCCCTTTTATCAACTTCATTACTCCTAGTCAGGTTGGAACCCAAGCCTTGACATTTTTTTTATTACTTCTCACCATTCTCTCAGTCTATGTTGTGCATGTTTAGATCATTTCATCTGGTTTATCTTCATAATTTCTTCATAATTTCCTCAATAGAACTTATCCATAACTTATTATATCTGTTCTCATTTTGCCATTCATGCATCTCTAGATTCTACTGTTGGTATATTAGAATGTATTAGGGGTTTTTATGTAAGATGGAGGGTTGTAAGACTATATATATATATATATATATAACCAAGAGATTATAATAATGATATATCTCTAAATATTCTACATGGTATCAGAGCACAAACCCTAACCGCCACCACTGCCGTAGCACCGCTCGTCCGTCGCCGTCGCAGCAGCATCACCACCGCCAAACCCTAGCCCGCAGGAGCCTTCTGTCGGGGTTCCCGGCGTCTCTCGCGGGTCATTCCAGACGTTGACATCGAATGCCTAGATCCGATGGAGGAGATGCATGATCGGGTTTAGGAGAGGACGAACGTGAATCGTGGGACGGATGTGAGGTGATCGGAGAAGAGGAGGATCGATGGAGGAGATCATCAAGAAGTTGGACCCTGCGGAGGTCGCAACGTTGATGAAGCTGATGAAACTGTTGGCTGGTGAGAGCGCGACACGAACACCGGCAAAGTTGGAGCTTCCCTCCATCGATCTGAAGCTTGATGGACCGGCCACCTACCTGAGTTGATCACGACGGGTGAGGAGAACCCTCACAGGGAAGAACCTGGAGGGTTTCCTGTCAGGAGAGAAGACAGCCGGATGAGGTCTCGACAGGACGCGACGAGTGAAAGTCCACTCATATGGTGATATACATTTGGCTCCCCAATTCTTTAGTCCAGTCGATCGTCGCCACAATGGATGGTCTTGAGATGGTAAATGACATGTGGGAGAAGTTGAGGAGGACCTACGATGGTGTGGGAAATAATTTGAGGGTTTTCCAGATCAAGGGGGAGATCGACGACACCGTACAAGGAGAGAAGACGGTGCAGGAGTATGCCACGGAGTTGGAGCGTCTGTGGTTGGATTACGATCACTCCTCAGATCAGACGAGTTGCTAGGACCCGAAGTGTAAGGAGAGACATGTATGTCTGCAGGAGAGGACGATGAAGTTTCTTAAGGTGCTGGCCGCAGTGTTTGCTCAGAAGACAACACTACTTCTAGCCCAACCGAAGATCCCTACACTTGAGGAGGTTATCTCAGCCATGATATAGGAGGAGACTCGCATCAAGCTGTAGGCAGGGACATGTACTCCTGAAGTGAAGTCAGCAATGACGGTTGCCAATTCAGGCGGCACAAGATCTAAGGGAGACCTCGAGCAGTGCTACAATTGCGGGGCGGTTGGCCATCTGAGATATGCTTGCACCAAACCACCTAAGGAGGGAGATTCGGGTGGTGGACGTGGACAGTTTGGAGGGCGTGGCCGTGGTTATGGGGTCGACGGGGTGGTCGGGGAGGTTATCGGACGAACCTGATGGTAGCAAAAGGCGAGGAGGTAACTGATGGCCTATACCGAGGAGGATCAGGTACTGCTGGGCATGCTGGAGGTACTCAGAAGAAAGCAGAGAGTGCCAAGCGATGGAAACAGGAGGAGTGGGACTGAGAAGACGTCCACCTCAGTCTTCGCCAGAGGCAACGCTGCCACGTATGTCCATCCATCGGAAGGTACTGACGACTCACTCGCCCTTGCATCTATGTCTTCACTTAGATCATCGGACTGGATTGTCGATTCGGGTGTGTCTCGACACGTGACATGGAATGCTAGTGAGTTCTCTTCTTACACACCTAGCATCAGCGGACAGCATTCAAACAGCCGATGGTACTTTCCAGCAAGTGGTCGATAAGGGTACTGTCGATTGTACATGTTCGGTAAAATTATCCAATGTTTTGCATGCTCCTTTTTCGGTCAGTCTTTTGTCCATTAGTTCTATAATTCTCAAACTAAAATGCATTGTCTCTTTTGATATTCCTAAGGTGATCTTCCAGGAGAAGGAGACAGGACGAAGACTTGGGACTGACACTTGGCACGATGGACTGTAGTACCTGGATCGGGAATGGCTAGATTCGACATTGGTGTATGTGGCAGAGAGGACAAGAAAGGGAGGACCGAAGATGAGTGTCGAAGATACACTGATACTCCACCACAGGCGGTTGGGGCACTCATCTTTTGGTATTTTGAGTAGGTTGTATCCATCTATTTATGAGAAAGCAAATAAGGAGAAACTAGTATGTGATGCATGTGATTTAGGCAAACTTACTAGGAGCTTATATGTTAGTGTGGGTCATATGAGCTCTTCTGTTTTTGATATTATACATTCTGATGTTTGGATGCCGTGCGCCACGACTACTATGAATGGTTACAAGTATTTCGTTTCTTTTATTGATTGTTCCTCTCGTGTCACCTGGCTTGTATTTGATGAAGAATAAGAGTGATGTCTTTTCTTGTTTTCGGGACTTTTATAAACATGTCCAGACTCAGTACAGAGCAGTGGTGAAGGTACTGAGGTCTGACAATGGGACAGAGTATACCAACAAAGCACTTGAGGAATATCTTTCAGCCCAAGGGATACAACATCAGACCACCTGTGCATACACACCAGCACAGAATGGAGTGGCAGAAAGGAAGAACAGACACCTTCTGGAGGTGACAAGGAGCATGATGATCGCCATGAATGTCTCACAGAGTCTGTGGAGGCATGCAGTGTTGATAGCAGCTCAACTGATCAACATGATGCCCTCGAAAGTACTGGGATATAAGTCTCCAAGTGAGATATTGCAAGAAAATAATAGTGGGATACTCCCGCTGAAGGTGTTTGGCTGCGTATGTTTTGTGAAGGACAACAGACCGTCTGTTGGGAAACTTGACCCTAGAGCAATCAAGTGTCTTCGTGGGCTATTCGGCGACTCATAAGGGGTACGTGTGCTGGAGCCCAGTAGAGAAGAAGAGGTTTGTGAGCATGGATGTTCACTTCAGGGAGCTTGAGCCATACTACCGTCAGGAGGGAACCTCAACCATGAGCAACTCACCTGGCACTGAGAGTATGAGGCGAGAGAGGAAGATTGGTGAGAGTGTGGTGACCGATTTAGGAGTATGGCATGGAGGAATGGTTGAGGATGAGAGTGAAGAGGAACATGAGGAGGAGATGAGAGGTGTTAGGCCCACGACTCAGGGGGAGTTACTTACCTACAGCAGGAAAGTGAAGCAAACTGCAGGACTAGTACCTATAGTGCCAGTGCCAAGTCCCTTGCCTGCGTCCGTCTCGACTCCGGAGACACCTACACCACCACCAGATTTTCCTTCAGGTGATATCATTCTTCCTATCCCTCCCGCACCATTATCAGTACGCAGGACCACTCGCAGCAATGCTGAAAATCCTCCTGATAGATATGGTTGGAATTTTGCTCAGTTTGTTTCATATGATAATATCTCTTATTCTCATGGAGCATTCATTGCGTCTTTGGATAGTATTACTGTACCTAACAATTGACAGGTTGTCAAGAACGATCCAAAGTGGAAAGCGGCGATGCACGAGGAGTTATGGGCTCTTGAGAAGAACCATACTTGGGAACTGGTAAAACTGTCAGAGAGGAAGATGACAGTCGGATGCAAGTGGATCTTTACTGTGAAGCAGAACCTAGATGGACAGGTTGAGCGCTACAAGGCTCGACTGGTGGCAAAAGGATACAGTTAGACGTACAACATTGACTACGACGAGACTTTTGCACCAGTGGTGAAAATGAGCACCGTCAGGACCCTGATTTCTTTGGCAGCGAATGGTGGATAGAAGCTACACCAACTGGATATAAAGAATACGTTTCTTCATGGGGATATAGTGGAGGAGGTGTACATGGAGATACCACCATGATTCTGTACTGATAAGACATTGGACAATGTCTGCAGGTTGAAGAAGTCCCTCTATGGACTGAAGCAGTCTCCTCAAGCGTGGTTTGACTTATTCAGGAGGACGATGGTAGGAATGGGATATCGGCAGATCAACGCTGATCACACTGTGTTTTTCTGTCGGAGTGGAGGCCACATCACCATGTTTGCGGTGTATGTGGATGATATAATTATCACATGAGATGACAAGCTTGAGATTGCCCGACTCAAGGGGAAGCTTGGCAAGGAGTTCGAGGTGAAGGACCTTGGCCTTCTTCGGTACTTCCTTTAGATTGAGATTGCTCGAGAAACATGGAGATTGTTCTTTCTCAGAGAAAGTATGCACTGAACCTTCTCACAGAGACATGGATGTTGGGATGCAAACCTGCAGCGATGCCGATCAATCAGAGATTCAAGCTGGGTGCTGAGGTTGGAAAACCAGTTGACCGGGACAGATACCAGAGACTGGTGGACAAATTGATCTATTTGAGCCACACGTCCTGATATTGCTTTGCAGTGAGTGTGATGAGCCGCTACATGCATGACCCAAGGAAGGGTCATATGGACGCAGTGTAACCAGATTCTGAGATACTTGAAGGGTGCCTCCGGAAAAGGGGCTGATATTCAGGAAGAATGATCACGTGAGCATTGAGGGCTACTGTGACTCTGACTGGGCTAGCTATGCTGATGACAGAAGGTCTACTTCGGGCTATTGCATATTTGTAGGAGGCAACTTGGTCTCTTGGAGTAGTAAGAAGCAGTCAGTGGTGGCCAGATCGACAGCTGAAGCGGAGTACAGAGCTATGGCCTTGGGAGTTGCAGAGCTGCTATGGCTGAAGAGTATGCTGGTGGAGCTAAAGTTGGATCAAGGAGCCAAGATGAAGTTGTGGTGTGACAACCAGTCAGCCATCAGTATCGCCAACAATCCAGTGCAGCATGACATGACCAAACACATCGAGATCGATAGGTTCTTCATCATGGAGAAGTTGGACAGTGGAATACTGGAGCTAGGCCACGTTCCAACCAAGGATCAGGTAGCAGACAGTCTGACCAAGGGACTTAGCTCTGTAGATATGAATAGAGGATGTGACAAGATGGGCTTAGCGAATATCTTTCGCCCATCTTGAGGAGTAGTGTTGGTATATTAGAATGTATTAGAGGATTTTATGTAAGATGGAGGGTTGTAAGACTATATATATATATATATATATATATATATATATATATAGCCAAGAGATTATAATAATGATATAACTCCAAATATTCTACATCTAGGTTCAGCTACTTTCATTTTTGAAATCATATTCTTGATCGATCAACTTTCTGAGTCTCTTTTCAACATCTTCGAATGATGGAAGTTGCTAGAAGCTACATAAAAAGAAATATTGTGGTACTTCACAAATATATGACTTTTTTTTTTTAAACTACATATGCATATACGGGTACAGCCACACTCATGTACCTGTAGTTACTAGTTACACACTCACACACAATAGAAAGAGATGTTGGGGGAGGGCGGGATGTTCTTTAGCTAACACATTTTATTACTTGTTCATCATTCCTTGTTCGTTCTGATTTTACCGGTAGGCAAAGATCCAAGAATTGTCAGAGCATGTCCCAAAAGGCCATATTCCACGTACTTTGAGTGTTCATCTTAGAGGAGAGCTTACGAGGAAGGTTGGTTTCTCTCTATTTAAATTTCTGCAATTCTTTTTGTTACATTTTCTCTTTTTTCCATTATTGAAAATTGACATTTTTAAATCCTTCCTTTGTTCAGGTTGCTCCTGGTGACATTGTTGAATTCTCTGGAATTTTCCTTCCTATTCCTTACACTGGATTCAGAGCAATGCGAGCAGGTTTGGTTGCAGATACATACTTGGAGGCCATGTCTGTTACTCATTTCAAAAAAAAATACGAGGAGTAAGAGCCCTTTCCCCTTACATTTAGAAGTGTAATAAGCTTATATAAATGTGGCCATCAAACTCCATTACAAATATGGCCATCAAACTCCATTACTGTCAAGCTCTTTCTAAATGTTAAAGTTGAATAACCTATCAGCTGAATTTAAACCATGATGCTGTTGGATAGTTCACAGAACGGCTGGCTGAACTGTGTACAATATTCTTCATGCCTGCATTGGCATTAAAATAAGACTATTCGTGACAGCTATTGATTAAAGTGCTTCACTGCAATCCATATTCAAGCAATTTTTAAGGTCTCACAAAATGCCCTAGCAAGTACACTTGGCATGTTTGGAGTCTGATCATCTTTAAAAGAAAGATCAAATAGGGAGGCAATTCTATGATATGCCCCACGTCTCGATTCCGTGGAATCGATAGTCGTCCCCTGGGCGTAACGTCGTGCGTGTCTAGGTTGTGCATCGCACAAGGCCAAGGTATTTTTATATAACGAGCACATATTCAGAGTACGCAGATAATTGAAACACAAAGTTGAAACATGGAAAAGTTCTCTTTATTGATAATGGACATCTTTTACAAACTCTTGAACGAATGACATAGTTGCCGCACAGGCTTATAAAAGTGGACGCAAAATGAGATAATCTTCCTGTACATTACATCCTTTTACTAAAACTTCAAAAGAAGAGACATTCAGGCGAAGCTATCGCCTTTCCACGGAGCTGCATAAGTTATGTGCACGAGCTCCTGGATCTTCAAAACGCTTCTTCTAAGGCACGATCAGGACGTACCGGTAGGTGGACTGAATTTGGGAAGTTGTTTTAGCTCCTCGCAGGATCTCCTTAGTGCGGGGAACCTGTTTCCACGAGGGTCAGTACATCGAAATGCACTGGTAAAGACGAGCTAACCCAACTATACCAATCAACACGTTTATATGAAGCATGCAAGTTAATTTGTGGTCTTTCTATCTTGCCTAGTCCATTTTACAAGCAAACATTAGATATAGAAGTTTCCTGAAAAAAATATGCCACCGTTCGATGATTTTTACCTGCCCGTCTGAACCACCTGTACAATACTTACCATGACCTTCCCTGCCACGAAGACATAGTTAGCTTGCACAGTTTAAATATACATGGGGATCACTGGCATGATGTCATAGTGGACCAATTTTAGTCATTGACGAGGATGGTATACAACGAGAGCACATGATGCGCTACAAGCCATCCCGTCCTTGCACATGAGACTAAACATGAAGTTCCGTCCGGATCGGATCGGTGCCAGTGCCCCAGCGACCGTCCGTAGGAACTATGACCTTGTGCACAAGTTGTCCGTGATCAACGACGTCTATACTAAGTTATCAATTGATGCAGTTTAAGGCAACACGAGCACAAGACAAGTAGCATGGTATGATTCATTTTGCATAGTCTTCATGATCAGTTCATTGCATAGCAAGGTGTGTTCTATACATAGCACGATTTTAGAAGAAGTATACATTCTAACTTGAATTGAAACACCATGAAAGAACATTTTTAAGTGAACTAGCATGCAACAAGGTAACCATTTCTAAGTTGATTGACAAGCACAAAATAATCTAAGTTTATTCCTTTTTATCTTGACATCTTTTAGTTATTATGGTATCGTTTGATCGGAAAAATCAAGGAGGCAAGATTTTAGATGTGAATACTTGAAAGAAGGGTCAATTGAATCGAATTATAGCCACTCACAAGTTGGTTGGAGAGGAAAGGAAAGAGGTGCTTCAAGACTCCGCTTGTGCGACGCCTACTGCACGATCACCTGCATTGCCACGAACAGATGATCAATACCTCTTCTACTTTTTTCAAGCTCGGAATGAAATGCAGTTCAACGAACGAAAGCAATGAAATCCATCGAAACCATTCAAGAAAATGCAAATCCGAAAACCAACTCAAAAGTACGAAAGCAACAAGGCGATAGCGAAAACTAGGCAAGAAAACTTGCAGCAGAGAGGTTCCTCTTGACTCTGCCGCTAAGTCCATCCTTGGGGCACGGTCCACTGAATATGGGAATCGATTCCGAAGAAGAAAATCCATAACGAGGATAAGATCTTGATTCAATCTATCTCGATACCGATTAGTATTTCTTAGTCGCGCGAACAGGGCACCACATCCTAACCAACCAATAGGAAGTTTCGTCCACGAAATTTAGGAATAGAACCTACCACTATGAAATAATGGAGGAAACTTCATCTCAGATTCAAGCTCCCAGGTCGATTCTTCGAAGCAGCTTCTCCTTGTGATTCAAGATCCGCACAGGATGTTCAACATGCGTCAAGTCTGCCTTTAAGTCCATTTGATCAAGATCCACCACATGACTCGGGTCGTACACGTACTTCCTAAGCTGTGAAACATGGAAGACATCGTGCACTTGAGATAGTGACGGTGGCAGGGCAATCTGATATGCGACTGGGGCGACCCGCTTCAGTATCTCGAACGGGCCGACGAATCTTGGACTTAGCTCCCCTTTTGCTCCAAATCTGGTAACTCCTCGCATGAGCGAGACTTTGAGAAATACTTGATCACCTTTTAAGAACTCAAGAGGTCGACGGTACGTGTCTGAGTAGCTTTTCTGACGACTCGGTGCTACCTTCAGCCGTTCACGGGTCAAGCGGATCTTCTGGACTGTTTGTTCTACGAGTTTCGGGCGAAGAATTTACCGTTCACCAACTTCATTCCAACAGATCGGGGATCTGCACTTCCGCCCATACAACGCCTCATACGGCGCCATCTAAATACTGGATTGATAGCTATTGTTGTATGCTAATTCGGCTAACGGTTGATGCATATCCCAACTTGTCTTCAAGTCCAAGGCGCAGAGCCGTAGCATATCTTAGAGGATTTGGTTTACCCGCTCTGTTTGGCCGTCTGTCTGAGGATGGTAGGCGGAGCTGAACTTCAACTTCGTCCCCATTGCTGACTGAAGGCTCTCCCAGAAGCGTGATAAGAATCATCATCTCTATCGGAGACAATGGATATGGGCACGCAGTGGAGTCGAATGATCTTGTTGAGGTAGATCTGCGCCAGACGGTCGGCACTCCAAGTAACTTTGATAGGCAGAAATTAAGCTGACTTGGTGAGTCGATCGACAATGACCCAGACGGTATCATTTTTCCGTTGCGTCTTTGGCAAACCAACGATAAAATCTATCGTCATGTGTTTCTATTTCCACTTCGGTATAGCAAGGTTTTGCATCTCTCCGTCCGGCTTCTGGTGCTCGGCCTTTACTCTCTGACAAACCATGCATTGCGACACAAACAACGCCACATCCTTTTTTCATGCCGTGTCACCAAAATGTCGTGCGGAGGTCTCGATACATCTTCGTTCTTCCTGGATGTGAAGTGTAACTTGCATAGTTGGCTTCGTTGAGTATCTCCTTTTTGAGGTTTGCATTGTTAGGAACACACAATCTTCCCTTCACCCGCATCATTCCATTCATGCCCACCGCAAAGTTGGTCACCTTTCCTGTTGAGATAAGATTTTGCATCTTCTCTAGGAACATGTCGCCCTTCTGAGCGGACTTAACTTTCTCCAACAAGTCTGGTTCGAGGCGCAGATGAGCCACATGTGCCCCCTTTTTGTATCTGATTCGGAGTATAATGTCCAAACTTTCGATATCCCTTCGCAGCCTGTCATCGATAGCTAAGTTCCCAACGAACACTCGACTTAGTGCATCAGCTACAACGTTGTCCTTGCCCGGTGTATATCTGATCATCAAGTCAAAGTCGCTAAGAAGTTCAAGCCAACGTCGTTGCCGTAGATTCAAATCCTTTTGAGTATAGAGATATTTGTGGCTTTTGTGATCCGTGTCGATTTCACATGGTACACCATAGAGGTAGTGTCGCCATAACTTCAATGCGAACACCACCGCTTCAAGTTCCAGGTCGTGCGTTGGATAGTTCCTTTCGTGAGGCTTTAACTGTCTCGACGCAAAGGCTATCACTTTGTCCCTCTGCATAAGGACACATTCCAAGCCCTTTCCTGAAGCGTCGCTATAGATTTTAAAATTATCGGGTCCGTCCGGAAGGGTAAGAATCAGTGCTGAGATGAGTCGTTACTTTAACTCCACAAATGAAGCTTCACAGTCGTCCGTCCACGCGAACGTTACTCCCTTCCGAGTGAGATGAGTCAGAGGCGAGGCGATTCGTGATTTTTTTTTATGAATCGCCTGTAGTAGCCTGCTAGACCAAGGAAGTTCCGAATGTCGCTGGCTGACTCAGGCCGCTTCAACTTCACGATAGCTTCAACTTTCTTCGGGTCGACTGAGATGCCCTCCGCGGAAATGATGTGCCCGAGGAAAGATATGCTCTCCAGCAAGAACTCGCACTAGCTCAGCTTCACGTACAACTTATTATCTTGAAGAGTTTGAAGCACCATCTGCTGGTGTCATGCATGTTCATCCTTGTTCTTCGAGTACACTAAGATATCGTCTATGAATACTACCACCAACTTATCGAGGAATGGTCGGAACACACGGTTCATCAAATCCATGAATGCGGCAGGATCATTCATCAGTCCGAACGACATAACAGAAAACTCATAATGGCCATAGCGGGTTCGAAATGCTGACTTCGGCATGTCCTCTGGCTTAATCTTTAATTGATGGTAGCCAGAGCGAAGATCTATTTTCGAAAATATCGACGTCCCTTGCAGCTGATCAAAGAGGTCGTCGATCCTGGGCAGAGGATACTTGTTTCGGATAGTGACATTGTTTAGCTCCCGATAGTCTATGCAGAGTCGCAACATTCCGTCCTTCTTCTTTATAAAGAGTACCGGCGCGCCCCAAGGAGACATGCTCGGACGAATATACCCACGATCAAGCAGTTCTTGTAGTTGACAATTTAACTCCTTTAGTTCAGCAGGGGCCATTCTGTACGGGACTTTGGAAATCGGTTGGGTATTTGGGAAGGTATCGATGGTGAACTCGATTTCTCGGTCGGGTGGCATGCCAGGTAGCTAGCTCGGAAGCACATCAGGGAACTCTGCCACAACGGAAGAAGACTCAACGTTTGCACAATCCAGCTGCATGTCCCGAACCGACGCTAAGTATCCCTCGCACCCAAAGTGTTGCATCTGCTGAGCAGACATCGTAGAAATCACCATGCAGGTCCTTGACGCTTCTGTTGCTGGACTACTTGTGTAGCAGAATTCGGCCTCTCCAGGTAGACGGAAGATGACTCGTTTCTCTGCACATTCGATAGTTGTCGAGCAAGCGCCGAGCCAATCCATCTCCAAAATTATGTCGTAATCCCGAACATCTAGGACTAACACATCGACCGAGAGTTTTCTTCCCCCAATACAGACGTGACCGCCTAACTTACTGAACGAACATGTATTTTCGTGCCCGATGGGGTGCTAACACTAAGGTCTAGATATAATGACGTCATTTCTATCATGTTTTCCATGGTAAAATTCGTGGATATAAAGCTATACGTTGCACCAGAATCAAATAACACACGAGCATGTATGTTATTGAAAAGCAATATACCTGACACAACGGTGTCCGATGCTAGGGCTTCTTCCCGTGTCAAAGTATACACTCGGCCTTGAGCTTGACGACACTCTTGCTGCGGCGCGGCTCGGTTGGCCTGAGGCGCTGAGGCAAAATTTGGATGTTGAGGGTTGCGTTCAGAAAAGCACAGACAGTCACGAGTTCCATGGTTTGGATCACCACAAAGGAGGCATAACCCAAGCCTCTTATGACAATCGTCGAAGAAGTGCCCTGGCTTCCTACAGAAGTTACATGTTTGGTCTGAATTTCCTTTCCACTAACCGCCGTTATTTGGACGCTTAGGAGCAGTGTATCCTTCCGCGTTGCTATGGCGCTTGTGATTGGAAGTATGTACAGTGCCAGACTGAAGGATACTGCGGTTCAAGAGAAAGGGCATGTTTGAGAACTTTTCGCATAGTCAGGTATTGGGGAACGACCACGTGCACATGGATGGCAGGTCGCAGGCCGCCTTCAAATCGTCTCGCACGACTCGTCGCATCATGTAAATATGAGCTTGCAAATTTGGCGAGCCGGTTGAATTCGGCGGAGTACTGCTTCACTGTTATATTGCCTTGGCGGAGCTGCACGAACTCGTTCTCCTTTTACCGACGAACGGGAGGGGGTATGAACTCCTCTTCAAACGCGCCACAAAAGGTAGTCCACGCGATCGTCTCCTCTTTATCGCCTACTGAAAGAGATCTCCGATGCACGTCCCACCAATCGTGCTCGTTCAGACGGAGCTGCAGTTGGGCACAGGCGACGTGCTTTTCCTCAGGTAGCTCTAGCAGTTTGAAGTGATCCTCAAGCTCTGTCAGCCAATCTAGAGCCATGACCGGATCTTCAGTCCCTTTGAATGGCGTGTTGCAGACCTTCTTGAAGTCGGCAAAGTCGAAGGTAGTCACTTCCTTCTTCTTTGGAGTTTGAGCGTTTCTACTTCAGGTGTGGGTTGCTCCACCGGTGTCACTGCTATCGCCACGGAATGGTTGGAGGCCAAGGTCTGAACGATCTGTTGCAGGGTATCTACCTGCTTCTGTTGGACTGCAAATCGGACTTTTAGATTGACTTCGAACTTGCTCTGTCGTTCTTCCGCTCGCTTCTCGGCTTGTTCATAACGAGCCCCATCCCTCGGTTGGCTTGCTTCCAGCATCCGCATCATTTGTTCAATCGGGTCGACACGGGGCATGGTTCGTTGGCTTCTGGAACTTTTCGAGGTGCCGGAACTACTTTCTTGGGCTTGTACTTCATCCTGTGCTAGCGCTGATGCTTGCGCTTGAGTCATTCCTTCAAAAGAAGGAAACTGATGTCAAGCTCATAATGTATTATGGACTCACTGTATGGAACGTATCTCATTTTGGCCAAACGAGTTCAAGAGTTCGCATAGGGATTAGATTGTTAAAGGAACTTTTCCGACACGAGGGTCAAAGGAACTTGAAGCTGTGCTCTGATACCAATATGTCACGTCCCGATTCCGTGGAATCGATAGTCGTCCCCCGAGCGTGACGCCGTGCGTGCCTAGGTTGTGCGTCGCACAAGGCCAAGGTATTTTTACATAACGAGCACATATTCAGAGTACGCAGATAATTGAAACACAAAGTTGAAACAAGAAAAAGTTCTCTTTATTGATAATGAACATCTTTTACAAACTCTTGAACGAGTCAGATACTTGTCGCACGGGCTTACAAAAGTGGACTCAAAATGAGATAACCGTCCTGTACATTACATCCTTTTACTAAAATGAGATAACCGTCCTGTCCATTCCATCCTTTTACTAAAACTTCAAAAGAAGAGACACCTTCAGACGAAGCTATCGTCTTTCCACGGAGCTGCATAAGTTATGTGCACGAGCTCCTGGATCTTCAAAACGCTTCTTCTAAGGCACGATCAGGACATACCGGTAGGTGGATTGAATTTGGAAAGTCGCTTTAGCTCCTCGCAGGATCTCCTTGGTGCAGGGAACCTGATTCCACGAGGGTCAGTACATCGAAATACACTGGTAAAGGCGAGCTAACCCAACTATACGAATCAACACGTTGTTTATATGAAGCATGCAAGTTAATTTGTGGTCTTTCTATCTTGCCTAGTCCATTTTACATGCAAACATTAGATATAAAAGTTTTCTTAAATAAATATGCCACAGTTCGGTGACTTTTACCTGCCCGTCTGAACCACCTGAACAATACTTACCATGACCTTCCCTGCCACGAAAACATAGTTAGCTTGCACAGTTTAAATATTCGTGGGGATCACTGGCATGATGCCATAGTGGACTAATTTTAGTCATTGACGAGGATGGTATACAACGAGAGCACATGATGCGCTGCAAGCCATCCCGTCCTTGCATATGAGACTAAACATGAAGTTCCGTCCGGATCGGATCGGTGCCAGTGTCCCAGCGACCGTCCGCAGGAACTATGACCTTGTGCACAAGTTGTCCGTGATCAACGGCGTCTATACTAAGTTATTAATTGATGCAGTTTAAGGCAACACAAGCACAAGACAAGTAGCATGGCATGATTCATTTTGCATAGTCTTCCTGATCAGTTCATTGCATAGCAAGGTGTGTTATATAAATAACACAATTTTAGAAGAAGTATACATTCTAACTTGAATTGAAACACCATGAAAGAACATTTTTAAGTGAACTAGCATGTAACAAGGTAACCATTTCTAAGTTGATTGACAAGCACAAAATAATCCAAGTCTATTCCTTTTTATCTTGACATCTTTTAGTTATTATGGTATCGTTTGATCGAAAAAATCAAGAAGGCAAGATTTTAGATGTGAAGACTTGGAAGAAGGGTCAACTGAATCGAATTATAGCCACTCACAAGTTGGTTGGAGAGAGGAAAGGAAAGATGTGCTTCAAGACTCCGCTCGTGCGACGTCCACTGCATGATCACCTGCATTGCCACGAACAGATGATCAATACCTCTTCTACTTTTTCCAAGCTCGGAATGAAATGCAGTTCAACGAACAAAAGCAATAAAATCTATCGAAACCGTTAAAGAAAACGCAAATCAGAAAACCAACTCAAAAGCACGAAAGCAACAAGGCGATAGCGAAAACTAGGCAAGAAAACTTGCAGCGGAGAGGTTCCTCTTGACTCTGTCGCTAAGTCCATCATTGGGGCACAGTCCACTGAATATGGGAATCGATTCCGAATAAGCAAATCCATAACGATGATAAGTTCTTGATTCAATCTATCTCGATCGAACGATACCGATTAGTATTTCTTAGTCGCGCTCCCCGTAAAGGGGGAACGGGGCACGACACAACCAAGGTAAGAGTGTTTTCTATCTTAGATTGGTAAACATGCTCTATTTTTCCCCAGATAAAATTGTATAAGACAACTCAAAATTTCCTTCTTAATATGCCCAATTAACCTTTTCACACTATCATCATTAAACATTTTTCTATCAAAAGGGTCTGCCGTGGAGCAGAACTCTAAACTGTGGAGGTTCCAGAAAAATAATGAACAAAAGTCTAAGACTTAGTTAACATTGCCAAATCGCTCAGTTGGTGCCATGATTGGAACCTAAGGACAAGAGAGGCATCACAAACATAGGATCCTAGTCGACAAGTTGGAAACCTACGTTATTGATTGTACAGCTTTAGCTCATGCCAAGGAGAACCCTCCGAAGGCCTCCGAGACTAAGAAAGAACACATAGGTGAAATATGATAAGTTTTGATTAAGGAGATTCCCATCTCTCTTGGGCAAAATATTAACTGACAACCGCGAAGCCAAGATGGAATTCTATTACCTATGAGTTTTTCTAATCCAAATTACAATTTATTGAATCTTTTTCCATAGGAAGTCAACTTCCATTATGTTTTACACAATCAATCTTTCCCTAAATCAGGCAAACTGTGTCCACAACAAGTGATAATAACAGAAACCAATTTCATTTGTTTCATAAATCCCCCATTCAAAAAGAAGAGAAGAAAAGGAAAAGCACGAATGCTAACACCTATACACGTTTTTCAACTAATAACATTTTAGTGTCTTCTGAGGACATGCCTGCGTTTAGGAAGGAAACTGAATGTAGGCTGATTCCTTGAGTTCATACCTTTTAGACTTACTTATTTTGTACATTATAACCTACTTTGTGTTTTAAACTGTATCCTAAATTAGTGAAACATCAACTCAACATTTTAGAAATTTTAATAAAAAATCTTGCACTTTGCTGGGCTCAAATAACTGGGACAGGATTGACAACATATGGATGTTCGGTACAGATATGAACTTGTTGGTGATGAGCAGGAGCAAATTGATCGCCTAGCTGAGGATGGTGATATGTATAATAAGTTGTCACGATCACCTGCACCTGAAATTTTTGGCCATGAAGATGTTAAGAAGACTCTTCTACTACTACTTGTAGCCTTGTAGGTGCTCCTCATCGAAAACTATCAGATGGTATGAAGGTAAGCACTAGTAAATGATGCGAAACACTTATTTATTTATTTATTTATTTATTTTCCTTTTGTTCATTTAACCATGTTTTGGAGATTCTATGTTTTCCTTTTGATGATCTAACCATACTTTTAGAGATTCAGTAGAGATGTTTTTTTTTCCTTTTCCCCTCAGAATTTAGTTTTAATTGTACATTGTAACTTGGTATATTTTCTCATATGCCTGTTATTAAATGTTTAACTATTTAAAATAAGGGAACAATATCTTCAATTAACCATTCAAATCATCTATATTTTCTTTTTTCCTGAAGTAAATAAGATATTGAGATGCACCTTTAGGGAGAGATGAAAATCTGATATACTAAAGTCTTTCAAGAGAAAATCCGTAGTATAATAATGGTCTTATTTGAGTTGAATATGTCACCGTCACTAAATGAAAACTCTTTTAAGAGTGCAGATCAGAGGAGACCTCCATATTTGTTTGATGGGAGATCCTGGAGTTGCAAAAAGTCAGCTACTTAAGCACATAATAAATGTAGCACCAAGGGGAGTTTATACTACTGAGCGGGGAAGCAGCGGAGTTGGTCTTACTGCAGCTGTTCAAAAAGATCCTGTTACAAATGAATTTGTTCTTGAAGGAGGAGCTCTGGTGAGAGTTGACACATTATCTGTCTGTTTATTCTCTCTTTGTTCAATCAAGATGCTAATTAATAACTGCTAATGATTTGTCCATAACCTATAAATGAATTTATGTTATCTATTTCAGTTTTTTTCCTACAACATGGTGCAAATACATTTATATGCACATGATTGCATGTCCTTGTTGAAAGTCAACACCTCTTCTCTTTCCCTCCATTTCCATGCACTTCTAGAATATTATTTCTAGAAATCTCTCTAATATTTTATAATGCTATCATCTTCTTCACACAAATTTCTACTAGGAAGTTTCAAGTCTACAAACTAGAAACTCTCACTTACCAACTATAACCATCCTAATTAATCTGTCTTCTACACTTCTCCTTTGGATCCTATAAAAGGGAGCTCATACCACTCACTTGGGTATCAAGCAACAAGTCCCCCACTACGAGAGAGGAGTATGAGTAGTAGCATGTGTAGCTAGAGTGTTGAGTACTGTAGTAAGTAGTAGAAGTGTTGTAATATCTAAGTTTATTTAATAAAGTTTGTTTTCTTAGGATTGCATGTCTACCTAACCTTAACTTGTGTGAGTAGTGGCATGTCTAGCGAGAGAGGAGTGTGAGTAGTAGCATGTCTACCTAACCTTAACTCGTCCAAGCTATGTAGTTGGAGTAGCAAGCCGATACATGTAAAGAACTAGGAAACCACATCTTAATGCATTGTGAAGAATATTGAGGTACATGAAGGGAAGCATCTACTTAGGATTGCTCTAAAAGAAAGGAGAGGCATGCAAAGTGATTGGCTATTGCGATGCTGACTATGTAGGAGATCATGACACACGGAGGTCAACTACAGGATGTCTTCGACTCTAGCTCTGGAGCAGTATTCTGGTGCAACAAGAGACAGCCTACTGTATAATTATCAACTATAGGAGTGGTGTGTAAAGCTGCAACAATGGCCACTCAAGAGTGTACATGGCTAATGCAGCTGATGAAAGATCTTCACCAACCAGTTGACTATGAGGTGCGTCTCTAATGCGATAATCGATCCGCTACCCAGTTGGCTGAGAATCCCGTCTTCCATGAGCAAACATGTCGACGTTGAGAGAAAGTACTTCAAGGAGAAATCAAGATGGAGTCGATTCGATATGAAGATCAAGTAGCAGACTTGCTCAGCAAATAACTCAAATAATCCAAGTTCGAAATAGTTGAGAAAGCTACTTGGGATGAATACTAGAAGGAGATCCATGAGAAGAGGTGTTGAGGATGAGTGTTGAAATTCGACATTTCTTCTCTTTCCCTCCATCTCCATGCACTTCCAGAAGATTCTTTCTAGAAATTTCTCTCACCCACAAATTTCTACTGGAAGTTTTTTCTTTTATTTCCATACTAGAAACTCCCACCAACCTAATTAATCTATCTTCTACACTTCTCCTTTGGAGTCTATAAAAAGGAGTTCATACCACTCACTTGGGTATCAAGCAACAAGTCTCCCACCAAAAGAGACGAGTGTGAGGTGTGTAGCTAGAGTGTGAGTGGTGTAATAAGTAGTAGAAGTGTTGTAATATCCAAGTTTCCTTGATAAGGTTTGTTTTCTTTAGTGTCCACCACCCCTTCTTTCTACAGTCCTTAGATTGTTGCTAGATACCCTGTCCTTGAAAAAAATACTTGAAGTGATGGAGAGTTGAGGTTGACTTTCGTGTATTCCTTTTTCATATTAAGTGCCCCCCTATAGATGATATCTATTACGTTAGACAAAAGTGAACCATCTTTTGCTACAGGTGCTGGCTGATATGGGTATTTGTGCAATTGATGAGTTTGACAAGATGGAAGAATCAGATAGAACAGCAATCCATGAAGTAATGGAGCAGCAGACTGTCAGCATAGCGAAGGCTGGTATTACCACATCACTTAATGCAAGAACTGCAGTTCTTGCTGCTGCTAATCCTGCTTGGTACAGATTGATCAATAACATAAGTTTTTAGATTTAATGCTGCACATTCTTGCTTATGTTCTCTAACAAGCTGATGTTGCCTTCTGTTCTAAGGGGAAGATATGATCTTAGGAGGACTCCAGCAGAAAACATTAATCTCCCCCCGGCTCTACTGTCCCGTTTTGATCTTCTGTGGCTAATTCTGGACCGTGCAGATATGGATAGTGACCTTGAAATGGCAAGACATGTTCTACATGTGCATCAGAATCTTGAATGTCCTTCACTTGGATTCACACCGCTTGAACCATCTGTTCTTCGGTAATTTTACCTCCCCACTACCTACCTAAGTGGTTTTGTGATCTTTTGCTACGCAATCATTTTTGAGTGACTAAAACGACCAATGGTTTTGAACCCACTTGACCCACCACTTGATTTCTAACCTCGGAGCAATTATTTGTATGAAATATCGTGGATCTGTAAGATGAATGCTAAAAGTTCGGTAAAATCCTGAAGGTCAAAGTGCATTTAAACTTTATCAATTGCAAGAACCTAAAATAGAAGATTCATCCAAGTTTTACACAAGGTTCGCAGTATCGGAAGTGGTATCGGGCCATTAGTATGAGTAGCGAGATCGGCGGTTTCGGATCGGATTATCAGATATTTTTGCTACCGGAAAACAAATAATTATTAGAGTTGTTTGTATTTACAACCCCCCCCCCCCCCCTCCCCCCAATTTAGTGTTAAATAATGGGGGGTAAATACAAATAACACTTCTTTAATGCATGAAATGGAGGGTAAACTAATACAATTAAAAGTGGTGTGTTAACTATTTTCAGTGTTGTTTCTTAGTAGTTTCGAAATTGAATGAAATAATACTCACCCTTGCCGATTGGTTTACATGCGATAGATAAGTTTTCTTCTTTTACATACTTTTACAACCTTATTATGCTTTTACACCCTTACTGATAGATTTTTTTTGTTCAATTTTCTTTGCCGAATTGACCGCAAAAGAAGTCCCCAATGTTGGTATCGATGAGTATCGGGTATCGGTCAGTATCAGATAGGGATATGCCAAACCGTATCGTATCGACCACATCGGATCGGTATCGGCCGATACTGCAAACTATGGTTTACAGTCTTGAATAGGCCTGAAATCCCTTGAAGTCATAAGACAATCTCAGCTTTGGCTGGCTGCAAGCTGGTACAACCTGGTATAACTTGTTCCTCGAACCTGCCCTTTATTCCAAGGATAGGCAAAACATACCACCCAAGGTGGGTTAGATTGGGTTTAGAGGGGTGGATTGCAGTTTTCAGAGGTTTGCTCCTGGGCTGTATGAGTTTAAAGTGTTGGCAGGCATGAAAACCCATTAATCATGAAATGACTTTTGGTGTAATTGAAAAGTCCTCTCCTATTATAATTGAAGGTTGGCAAAATTTCATGTGTGCCTTACCATAAGTGTGATCTCCATATTTCATTATAGAGCTGACCTGGTTGATGGTGGATAATTTATTGACTTTAAGCACTCCAATTAAACGTTTTTTTTCGTCCGTCACAGAGCGTATATTTCAGCTGCAAGAAGAGTTAAACTCCTTCAGTCCCAAGATCTCGAGGAGTATATTGCTACTGCATATTCCAGCATTCGCCAAGAGGAAGCCAAGTCAAGCGCACCACATTCTTACACAACTGTCAGAACACTATTGAGCATTCTTCGAATATCTATAGTATGTCATTTACTATCATATTCCTTCTATTTGCTTTTATTTGCTTGACTGCTTCTTATTAGACTTTGGTGCATTCAAATAATTACCTTTGTTATACCAACAATATTTCCTAAAGAAAACAAGAAACTTATATGCAGCAGGTTCTGTATTAACTTAAAATATCAGATTCTATATTAACTTAAAATAACAGATTCTGCTTTACGTTTGCAGGCTTTAGCAAGACTTATGTTTTCAGCAACAGTTGCTCAGAGTGATGTGGATGAGGCTCTTCGGTTGATGCAAATGTCAAAGTTCTCTTTATACTCAGATGACCGCCAAAGATCCGGTTTAGACGCCATATCTGATATCTATTCAGTATTGCGAGATGAAGCAGCAAGGACAAACAGCATGGATGTAACCTATGCTCATGCTCTTAACTGGATATCTAGAAAGGTACATATGTACATTTATGCTCTTATACTGTTGGAAGTATTCCTCAAAGCTCGTTGATCAATCAAGCATTTGAATCACATATTCCTTTGTAGCTAACTTAACAGCCAGCTGGCCAGTATATAATGATGTTTTTAAAATATGATATTTTTTTCTAAAGCCGGAAAAGGAAATTTGAAGCTCTTGAGATTCACCTAGCATTTTTAACTGCATGAGTCCTTCACATGAAGGACTGCAACTTTTGGACAGTTAGCTGGTTGATAATTTATGCAAAAGGTACTGTTCTAGGAAAATTGATCGGCGGGAAATTGACAGCTAACTGTAGTATTTGTTATTGTAAGTCTGACATGCACCCTTATTACTGAACTAGTCACCTTCACGTGCGTAGCACGTGCCTACCAAAAAGAAAAAAAATTCTCGGATATAAAATACTTTAAATATAATTTGAATATATTTTAATTAGGATTTGTTATAGATATGTTTTTTTGAAATTTAGATGTGTTTAGTTAGATAATATCATGTAGTTAGTTTAAATATAATTTGAATATTGAATATACTTTAGGATTTATTATAGATGTTTATATGAGTTTGGATAAATATTCAGTTAGCTGGATTTTTTTTTTTAATTTTTTTCCTAACTACTGAGGAGATACATACGCAATAGTTAGATTTTTTTAATTTTTTTTTTAATCACTAATGGAGGATAAGCAAACGGCTTAGACGGCTCATTTTTTAGCCGTTTCCAAGCTGCATTATAATAATAGAGATGGAGATGTACCAGTTACTTAATGGTGTCACCCAATTTCTTAAGCATGAATTATTGAGAAAAGGATATTTACACGTATCAGTCTACAGCGGATGTACAGGAATACCATTTGATCCTGAAACTAGTGAAACTCTTGGTCATCCAGAAATATATTTCCTGATCCTACTTATAACCCATTGTAAATAAACTCTCAAGAGTTGTACCAGTTTTCAGCCGAATGTCTGACCCTAGAAACAAAGCAGCTTTTATCCATACATTGCTTGAAAGTTGCTTCATGATGTCTTTTGCCCACCTCATCTGTGTTTCTTCACTTGAACTTGATTTCGAAGATTTGATTGATTGGTCATTTCCTTATAGCTTGTTGCTGTGTTAATAAACGCATTATGGACATGCCAGTCTTTTGTTTGCATATTAAATGCACACCCGATACTAATTCGTAATTTTCTATGTGTATTTCTTCCCATGTAGAGACTGTTTTTTTTTTTCACAATCATGTAAACAGGGATACAGCGAAGCTCAGCTGAAGGAGTGCCTAGAAGAGTATGCTGCTCTGAATGTGTGGCAGATCCATCCGAATACATTTGATATTCACTTCATTGATGCTTAAATTTACCTCAATTGTCAGACAACATTTCTAGTTGACCTTGTTTCCCAGAAAAGAGGCACAGATGATTGGAGTTTAATAGGTGTTCTGGAATCTGGCTTCTGCTGGCACGGTACCTGGAGCTCACTGATCAGTTTCCGAAGAACTTGTATTAGAATCAATGTTTATACATGCTAATGTATTCTTTATCTATTAGTGCCGTGTAATAACTTTTGATACTGATGCTTGCAAAACATAGCTATGTCAACAGTAACAATGACTAGTGAACATCTTAATGTTGCAAGCAGCCTTTTGATGAGCCATTTCATGGTCTGGGCATGCAACCCATTTTCCATGACATTCCCTGATAATTTGACTAAATATAAACTAGACAACTGATTGTCGTCATTGTCTGCAGAAATCAGCATCAGAGATTTATGTTAATACCACTGTTCTACCAACGACCAATAATACTTGAAGAGCTAGCTTATGACAACCAACCCATGAGTGGCACAAAGTTGGATATTACACTGAAACTACATTGTCAGATGTCTATGAAGAGCTTGGCTTGATTTTACATGAAGCTATCAAGCACCGAAGTTAATAGGATGAACAGTTCCACCTCTATTATTTATCTAGTTTTGCTGCAGATATTCAAAATAGGTAAAGAACAATCATATCCTTGACTTCATATATAGTCTATAACTTGAAACCCCCCTGAATGCTAATAAAGAATACAACGCACCTAGCTAAGGGAATAATCCTAACTTGTATTGCTTGTGTTAGAACATGAAAATAAAACTTTGCTTATAAATAGACCATCGCATGCTACCTTTGCCTTGTGCAAGTAGACCCCGCTATGCCTCGAGTAGATCGTCGTGTATTCTTCGTAGTGCACTGTTCATTTGTTTACACTGCACGTCCCTAGATTATGTCGTTCGGTATATCCCTTTATGGTTTCACTCATCGCTTTACCCATAGACCGTGCTAACGTAAATGTTTATATTTCATATAAATGCATGCTTGCATGCTTACATGTAGTTTGTTCTCATTGTCTCGTTTCAATGCTAGTCACATAATTTATGCCACAATCAAGTAACACTATCCGTATCGTGCATGCATCTAGTTAGCCAGAAGACTATCAAATAGTCCTTCTGTGAAATATGAAACTGCAAGTATACATGACCGTTGGGTCGCCAAGGCAGTTTTCGAACTAGAAAATTTGCATCAAGTCAAGTTGAACACTGAACGAGAATCATGTCAAGCAAATCAAAAATCACAGCTCGTGGAGCAATGCTCGTTCAGAACAAAAATCATGGATTATTATGTCAAATTGTGAATCTGGAGGACCAAGACTTGCATGTCGCGGACAACTTGTGCACAAGATATTAAATGGGTTCATGCAGACGGTCGCCGGGGCACCGAGGCCGATCCGATCCGGACGGAACGTCTGTTCGTCTGTCTGTCGGGCAAGGATGGCGTGTGGCGCCTTGTGAACCTTCCTTCACGCCATTCTTGCTCTTAGACTGAATAATCGTCTGTTGGAGGAAGAAATGGCATGTAGCGGGGATCGCCATCTGCGTTGCATACCATTTTCATCCCGTGATTAAAACTCGTCCTTTATGGCTATGCCAACGACTCCTGTTCATATAGATAAGTCATCCTCGCTTAGCGGCAATCCGCGTGCGAGTCATTGCATCACATCCAGTAAATTGGAAACACCTGAACGAATATGAGTAAAAGATAACTGTGCATAACTGAACAATTGAACATCTTCTGCAACACACCTGAACTATTCGTATAACTCGTGCACCTGAAACAGTACCTCACTCACGACACTTTGTTTGCTTATGCTATTGCCTTGGATTTTATTATATATGCTCGTGCTTGGTTTAATTTGGTTTTCCTTGGACAAGGAAGGACGAATGGTAAGTTGGTAAGTCTCGCCGTGTTACTCTTATATCGCACGGCGCACTGCCATACGAGTTAAACTTTTTATTATGCCATAAAACTGATCCTAAGGCAAGACTAGAAAGATAACTTAATAAATAGTGCACGAAACATTTATAACGTGTTTGAATTTATCGAGCGGGCGAGAAGCCTCCCCACCAGTGCATTCTTGTACTGATAACCCACCAGATTGCTTGTAGGGTACGGGAGAACCTCGTTCGGTGCTGATACCCCCTTTGTGCGTGCTAAGACGTAGAGTTTACTCTGAAGCCTTGGAGCGTTGCGTCCGGAGCTGAAGCACATATACACGACATAATGTTGGAATATCGCCTATGTATCATTCCACAAATGTAGCAATTTGGCACGCTTTTATCGTTTCAGAGAGAGAGAGGCTTGAGCGACTTGTAATCTCGGCCTAGCGCCGCTTGTAACACTTGTTCAATATCAATAAAGAGCTCGTTTTACTTCTATACTTGTGTTATTCAATGTTTCCGCTATTGACGACTCTGTGAACTTGTTACCAATCGCCTGTGTTTCTTATTCCGCTGCACTCAGACTATCTGTGCGACTCTGTGGCTTAGATATCTTACCGCCTGTTCGGATCATGGCCTTGCACAGACGCGGCTTACGCTTGTGCGACATCACGTTCAGATGGGAACGATCGTCCCACGGGAGTGCTGGCGCGGTAATTTACGCTTAACGGGGACGGTCGATTACCTACGGAAGATCGAAACGTGACAAATTTTAGGGATCAACTTACCATATTTACACCCCAAAACCTTTTCCCTTACAGCATCTCCACTCATCTAGAGGATCACACCACCGTGATCATCTATAACTAATGAACTTGCTCCAGAAGAAAGTTTTTTTGTAGAGAGAAACAATTATGTGTGTTAAAAGAAAAAAAAAAGAACTGTGAGTGTTAAACTGCATATGTAAGCTTTGAGAAGGAAAACAAACACTAGCATCTAATTTATCTCGTGTTAATATGCACTAGTAAATGCATGTGTGTTGTACATATTTTTTTTTATATTGTTATAAAATAGTTTAAATATATTTGAATTAAAATTTGTAATATATATATTTACATTTTAATTACGATTTCTTATAGATTTAATTATATTTTAATTATAATTTGTTATGGATATATTTCTACCCTTTATAAAAAATCTAAAAAATGCTAGCCGTCTAAACCGTACGTATATCCTCACGTAATTAAAAATTAATAAAATTTAACTACATAATATTATAACTTAGCCAAACACCTCTTCTAGCTCATGTCGTTTAGGTGGAAGACATTTTTCTTGGTTGATTAGGTTCAATTTTTATGGTGTTATTTATAACAAATTTAATTTTTTTAATAAATTTTTTTACGTATTATTTTTATTTTAATAAATGGTTGAGGATTTACAAACGACTTAGACGGTTCAAATTGAGCCGTTTTCGAGCTTGATTATAAGAGTAAAGATGTAACATTTTGTCATGATCAGTGAGTGTACTTATCTATTTTCGATATATGCCAGATAAGTGTCAGATTTGAATCTCAAGTTGCTTAACACAATTACGCTTTAAAGGTTAGTGCTGGAACTTAAGGGCCATATCAGACGTAGTCATCAATTAAAAATTCTAATCTAGCTAGACTGAAATAACTTGTACCAAACCAGGCCATCTTGATATTCATAAGCTAACTCAATTGATGTTATTAATTCACTAGGTAACTAAAGGTCATGTTTTCATCGGTTTTGGAAGGTTTTTTGAGTCGACCGCTTATAAAGTGTTTAAAAATGTTGGTATTTTTTACTTTTCTTTGTGAGTTTAAGTCCCACATTAAAAAACCACCAATGTGTATATCTCAATATATAGCTTTGCTTAGTATTGATATATGCACATGGGGTGGTGGTCCATATAGGTTGACTTTCTTAGAGGAATTAAGTGTGAACCTCATTATGACAATCTTTATTTTGTCACCGCCTTTGGAAAGTTTCTCTTAGGAGCTACTCGGACTCAGACTTAGGCTCAAGGGCGCAAAATGATGCTTTGTTGGTGCACTTTGCACTTAGGAGCCATGCGGCCAGGGACCATGCGATCAGGTGCCCATGCGGACAGGTGCGCATGCGGCCAGGGGCCATGCGGTCAGGCGCGCATGCAATCAAATGCCCATACGGACATGCGTGCTTACGGCCAGGGGCCATGCGGCGTGGAGCTATGCGGCCAGGCGCTATGCGACCAGCAAGTTAGCTTGAATGAGTCAAGTATAGAGGGGACATGGACTGCTGTTGGTGGCTCGGTGCGACGCTGTCTGCTCTGTACAGTACTGCGTACAGGCGGCTCATGGCTCTCTGTGCCACGCAGCTGTAGCAGCTTTCGGCGCCTGAAGGCGCTGTCTGCTCTGTGCAGTACAGCAGCGCAGGCGGCTCATGCAGCCTAATTATTTTTAGCCGTATGGAATCTAAAATCCTCTATATATAGAGGCTCTCCTCTTTCATTTAGGGTATTGGAAAAAATTAAGAAAGAGAGAAAAACTGAGAGCACCAGCAGGACCTGCGATAGTTTTTAACATCATTCCAAAGGAATCTTTCGAGTGATCCGAAGGTGACCAAGAGCGTTCCAGAAGTTCTCGTGTGAACTTGCTGGATTCTGGGGGCAGATCGTTGTATAGCGCGAATCTTGCCTTGAGCTCTGGTGGTTTTGATCACCCCAGCAAGAGTTTCCTTCTTTGTATTTCTGTTCTTATTCCCGTTCTTTTCGGTGTAGCGTCTACGAACGTAAAGAGAATAACGGTTTTCTGATTCTTGTTGTATTTGTATTTTCTTTGGGTGGTCAGTTTGTATCATGTTCCTTATTTAATGGTTCTGTGGGGTTGTATGTCACTGAAGATGAACTCTTGTGTGAATCTCAGTGCACCAACTTCTCTTCTGGATTTTGTAGAGATGAACTCTTGTGTGAGTCTCTACTTTGTGGCTATAAAAGCTTCTTTGATCTGACTTCGAGACTAACAATCTCAAGGCAAGATCCGAGTTAGAATAGACAACCGCTCAAACGTTCTTGATTCTAGATTTCACAAGCTTGAGAAGTTTGATGGCGAACACTACAATATTTGGAAGGGAAAAATCTTCTTGAATCTTTGTCTTGTCAAAGTTTCTTATGTGTTGGTTGATCATGGACCTACCATTCCCGAAGATGGAGGAGTGCTTGCAGTTGGTGTGGCTCAGGACGCGCACTCCAAGTGGAAGGAAGACAACGATCTCTGCAGATTGTTAATTCTTAATTCTATGGATGACTCGATGACAAAGCCTACAGTAAGAAGGAGAAGGCAAGATATGTCTGGGAATCTCTTGAGAAGCACTACAAAACTGACAAAAAAATGTCTAAAATCTATCTCGTCGAGAAGTTCTTCACTTTGTAATTTGAGGACGAGAAGGTGATGTTACCATAAGTTAAGAAACTTCTGAAGATGCAGCAAAAGCTGGAAGAAGAGGACATAAAGCAGGAAGACAAATTTATGGTAGGGATTATCGTCACCAAACTTCCTCTAGGCTCGATCACGTTCAAGACTGACATGTACCGTAAAAAGATGGAGATCCATCTTGAAGAACTTCTTCACTGTATTCACATTAAAGATGAAGCCAGGGGGGAACTGAAATTGGACTCCTTGTCCAAGTAGTTGGCTAAGGCCAATATGGTACATGCTAGTGACTCTAAAGGGAAGCATAAATTTTTCTATAAGAAGAAGAAGAAGGACTTCAACCAGCTAAAGGTGAAGTCGGCTCAGTTCAAGCCAAAGCCGAAGACTGATGTAACATGCTACAACTGTGGCAAGAAGGGTCACTACAAGAGCGACTGCAGGTCAAAGCCTAAACCAAAAGAGCAAGGTGAGCTTAACCTAGTTGCTATGATTACGCAGGTTGAGTCACTTGGCGTGGACACTGAATGGTGGGTGAACACTGGTGTATCTTGCCACATGTGCTATAAGAAGGAGCTGTTCGTTAAGTATGAGCCTACCTTGAGAAAGTCTCGATGGCGGATAAGTCTAAAGTTACGGTGCTGAGGATCGGGACGGTAGTGCTGAAGTTGTCACGACCCGCACCCGAATATTCGGGCACGAGTACGTGGTTACGCCCAGCCTACGCCACAGATGTCTGGGTCATTTTTAACTATCTAACATCTCAACAATATAATATGGTACCTGTCAATCATCTCAACTCCAAACGGAGGAGTAATATGGTATCTCACATGAATAACTAAACTCAATCACAAAACCAACTAAGGAAGAATAATGCATGAATGGAATAACGAAGAAAAAAATAACATACAATCCATAATCTGAAATAATATACAAGATATGAATCCACCAAAATAATAGTCTAATATAATCCCATACAATATAATCTAGACCTCCCCAGGCTCTGCAACTAAGTCCCCCTAGTCAATAAGAGTGTCCTCTATATGTACGCCATCCTGCGGCCCATAGAAGGTGGGACACTGCTCTATAAGCCAGTCATCTGGAAAAAATATATTCAGTCAGAATTGGAGCGAAGTACATACCTCTGAAAGCAGTTTTAATAGCATAATCGAGCATATAAACATATATAAAAATGAAATACAAGATCACTAAACATATGAATGATGAACAAGATATATACAGGTAATGTACGAGAATATAGATCAACAATATGAATATCATAATATGATAAAATAACTGCAATCTAAACTAACTAATATGTCTCAGAATACAAGTTCATTATATGATCGGGTTGGGTGAACATGATCAGGTAAGACAGATTACAAGTGAAGTATGTAACTAGAATGTACACGATGTAACAATGGCTTTGATCACATAATCAACTCCTACTCTCCCACCCCCAACTAATACTGATGGATCAAATCACAACACGCTACGAACACGAAAATATAACCAGTGTCACGAGAAGTGGATGTATACGAATATCATAACCACCGAACACGAGCGATGGGTGTACACGAATAAGCACACTGAACACGAGCAGTGTGTGAACATGAAGTAACATCAATAACCAATGTACACGATGAGATACAATGTACACGAGTACCTGCTGAACACGTTAGGGGATAACATCTCATGACGGGATCCACATAGCACCGGTCCATAAAATTACTGTGTCGGGATCAATGTACAATTCTAGAACGTGTATATATATAATATTATGAATTGAAAATAATCATAAAAATATACTCGCCTGACGTCCTGATCAAGGTGTGTCTCTCGATGCCCAAGTTGGTGTCTCACAACCTATATATGTTATGTTGTATCAATACAAGGTTCAATAATAAAAATAAATAAAGTTGATACAATTCTAGGTCGATACGCCATTTCTAAGTCAAACAAATAAATTCTAGGTTGCAAGAGTCTAATGTTAAGTCACTAAGTCGATACACTATGAAGCTATGCTATACAAGCTAAGCTAAGAATAAATAAAGCACTCAAAGAGCCGTATCCTAAGATACGCAAGTTTTGAATATAAAAAATAAGATTTTTAGATATATATTCAAGTCAACCATTATAGTTATATCAAAATAATTTAAATAGGATACCTTGGCCTTGCACCAATGCGTATCGCACCTACCCGATATCCAAACTCAATACCTTGGGTATCGGCCCGAAACCTTGGTATTACTTTGGTATCCCGAGGCAACCCAACACTTAGCCAACTCAAACCTACATATATAAACCAAATACTAAAGTATCTAACTAATAATAATAATAACTAAAACAAGCTCATATATATATATATATATATATATATATATATATATATATATATATATATATATATATATATATATATATATACATGTAGCTAACTAGCTACTAGCTAACTTAATGAATCCTTAACAACTAAACTAGCTATATACATATAACCAATCTAACAAGTACTTACATATCTATCTAACTATTTAGACTAACAAGTATATTGGTACATAATTCACTAACAGATATTACAATAGTATATAAAGCTCTCTAGCAAAAAATACCCAAATACTCAAATATAATCCATCTAATACCCACACCTTGATAACTTATCTAACTGATATGAGACTGAAACCAAATCCCAACTGAACACTAATAGGACTGTGCATACCTGCACAGTGGAGAAACTGAAGTGTCACTGAGCTCAACTGCTCACTGCATAGTGAGTTACCTCTAGCACTTTCTGTTGTGCAAATACTGTTACTTGCTGCAGTTAGCAAGTTATGTACTACTCGATGCAGAATGCATTGCTCCCAGCTCGCCGCTGCTCTCTACTACTCTAACAAACCAAAACATTACCCAACTCAAAACCTTAATCCTACCAATCCTACAAATACTCCCTGAACCCAAACTGCTAACTATACTGAAAACCAAATACTGAACTGTGTGAAATCCGCACACAGTAACCTAATACTGTGGTTGTGCTTCCCCAAGGCTGTGTGCAACTGCACAGTTATTGTGCTCAACCTGCTACTGGTACTTGCTGTGGCTTGTTCTTCATCCGCTGTGTGCACTGCACACAGTGTAGACCTGGTGCAGCTACTGATTTCCTCGTTGTGCCCATTGTGCATACAACAAACTCTGCTGCAGCTGCTGTGCTTCGGAGCCTTCCCTCTTACTCACTCGTTGCACTGGCCGTTAAGGTCTCACAACACAACAACCTATACTCACAATCAACTAACAAGGTATACACATCTATGCCTTCCTTAAACATGGACACCCATATATATATATATATATATATATATATATATATATATATATATATATAAGTACCCATATAATTACATATAGATATAGGTCTATACATAGCTATATATATAAAGATATATATAAACCAAAACAACACTTAACATCTAAGCATCTATATATACCCCTCACACACACACACACACACACACAAATATATATATATATATATATATATATATATATATATATACAGAGAGATACATAAAATGAAATATATCTAATCTAACATATATATACTACCCATACACAAACACATAAACATTACATATATAAGCTCATATATATATATATATATACTTATAGATATATATATATCTAGATACATAGTATATACACAAATCGACACACATAAACACATCAACCCAAGATACACTATTATATACTCTATATAATACATAGATAGCATACTTATATATAATTACACACGTATAGGGGAATAAGCCAAACAACAAACACATAGAGCGCATCGCACCCGTATCACACTTTTTCTATGATACGCTTGCGATACGGCCCCAACACACAACCAAACGTATCCCGGAGGACACGAACAAGTCTAATATATAAATTATGAATAATATATATAGTAATTAGAGTGTCTACGTATCCGTGTCATAATGTGATATGCACAAAGTCCCGTGTCAGAGAAAAACTACCAAAATCAACCCGTTTCGTCAAATTGACGAGATACGACCTACACGTATCCAATTATGGACACGACACTAGTCATAAATAAGCAATCAAGTGTCAATTAGATCTATCAGATCTAATAATAAGCACTACATGTGCCAATCTCGAAATTCTCCCAAAATTGGCACCAATTTGGACATAACTTCCACCGTAGGTCTCCGATTGACCCGAAACCAATTCCTATGGGTAGCCTATACATGTGGGTTGGTTTCTCATGGTAAAATCTCAGATCTAGAGTCTATAAGAAGGAGAAAAACTAAATTATATCTATTGGGAGATTGATTCATAATAAAAAATCTCTAATTGCAATATAGCTCCTCTCCTTGTAGATCTTGGCCTCCTCCTCCTTGCTCATTTCTTCCTTCTTATAGATCCTTGGTGTAGCAACCTCAATGATGAATTTAGAAAAAGATTGGTAAATAATTGGTGGAGAAATGATGAGAGAATAGAGAAAATTTGGAGAGGGAAGAATGTAGATCTAGAATTTGGGAACTGAAATGAATGAAATAATTTTCTCTCTCCTCCTTGAGGTGGCTGACCTATATACACCCCTCTAGCAATGTAAAATGACACAAATACCCCTTGGAGCCTCTCATGAAGAAATTAATTAGGGAGGAAAGGTTCTAGTCTAATGGTTTCACTAATTAATCAAGCCTCATAATCCATGGGCCTAATTCATGGGGTCAACTTAGACTAGTCTACTTGTTTGTTTCATGTATTCTAAATAATGGATTAGGTGCACTATACAAGTCCACAATAATCTACAACTAGCAACAATAATAATACAATAAATAATTAAATCATGCAATACACAAATATTAATTATAATTAAACCTAAAATAATTAAAACCCATTGGCAATTACCAAACTACCCTTGGATAAAAATGTGAGGGTGACAGAAGCTGACTTCTGGAAAGTCACTAACACTGAAGAATGTGAAGCACATACCAATGACCACCAAGAATCTAGTTTCTGGGAGTCTGTTGTGCAAGACGGGCCTGAGGATGGATATTAATGCCGGTCAGATGATGATGTCCTACGAAGGAACATACTTCGGAAAAGCTTTATGTACCAAAGGGATGTTTAAACTGTATCTTGTAACTCCTTCTGTTTATATCAATGCAGTCTTTACTTCTGGTTATTCACTTGAGTTGTGGCATAATAGACTAGGACATGTGCATTATAAATGCATTAACAAGATGTCTAGTTTAGGCCTTATCTCCAAATATGGGGGTAAGGAGGTGGAGAAATGTGAAGTTTGTGCACAGACGAAGATCATCAAAAGGCATTCAGAAGAGTGAACCAAAGCACAGATCTTTTGGAGTTGGTACACTCAGATATCTGTGACTTCAAGCAACTCCCCACAAAAGTCGGAATAAAGTATTTTATCATTTTTATTGATGATTTCTCGAAGTACACGTTCGTATATATTCTCAAGTCGAAAGACGAAGCATTCACGAGATTCAAGGACTTCAAAGCTGAAGCAGAACGTCAAACCGGTCAACAACTCAAAAGACTCAGAAGCGTTCGAGGCGGAGAATATCGTTCCTTAGAATTCGTATCGTTCTGCAAAGGTCATAAAATTATCAACGAAATGACAACTCCGTATTATCACTAATCTAATGGTGTAGCAGAAAGGAAGAACATGACGCTGACAGAGATGGTGAACTCCATGTTGCTGACAATAGGACTTTCAAAGTGCTTCTGGGGAGAAGCAACACTTACGGCTATATTTATTCTGAATAGAGTACCATTCGCGACATCTGACATTACTCTTCATGAACTCTGGTTCAAGATCAAACCTAACTTGAATGTCATTCGAGTGTGGGGGTGTCTGGCGTATGTGAAGCTTCCAAACCTTAAGAATTAGACGCTGGAAACGAGAACTACGAAGACCATATTTCTGGACTATGCAGATAAGAGTGATGCTCGGAGGTTCCTTGATATCGAATCTAATCATATCATATCATAGAATCTAGCAACGCAGAATTCTTTAAAGACAAGTTTGCTAGGCACAGGAATATTGTTCTCGCGGATGTCCCGGAGAATGCTGTTAGCACAGACAAGGCAAGTACCTCTCAGAAAAAAGTAGTCCAAGAAGAAGTTATCGATGATGAGACAACATTTAAACCTGAACCCGCTGAGCCGAGAGAAAAGCGAGTGAGGAGGCCGAAGGACTTCGGAGAAGACTTTGTTACCTACCATGTGGAAGCTGATCCGCTTACCTATGATGAGGCAATAAAGACCAGAGATGCTATTTTCAAGAAAGAGGCTATCCATGACGAGTTTGACTCGATAGCTTCTAATAATACATGAAAGTTAGTCGATCTGTCTGAAGGAGCTATACCCATCGGATGCAAGTGGATCTTTAAGAAGAAGATAAAAGCAGACAGAACTGTTAACAAGTTCAAGGCTATGCTAGTGGTCAAGGTATTTTCTCATATACAGGGGGTTGACTACTTCGATACCTATGCTCCCATTATATGGAAAACTACTATCAGGATGCTTATTTCTCTAGGTGCTATTCACAGAATAGTGATTCATCAGATGGACGTCAATACAACATTTTTGAATGGTGAACTGATGTCACGACCCGCACCCGGTTATTCGGGCACGAGTGCGTGGGTACGTCCAGCCTATGCCGCAGTATCAGCGGTAGTACGCTGTCTAGGTCATTTTCTGGGATCAATAAATATCTATCTCATCCACAATAATGAACATGTAAGAATAATCACAGGAAATAGGAATGCTAAAGTTTTTATAATATTTAATCTGTGACAACCAAATCTACAGTTAATACAGCTAGAAGATAAATCGGGGACAAACCCGAGTATATGCTGAAAGGAAATAAAATAAGTAGCTACTGCTAACTACTCTGCAGAAGTATCCTCCTGGGTGGGAACTGGCTCCTCATATGGATCACCTGCTAACTCATAGTGGCCATAATAGGTAGGGGCAAGGTCCTCATCATCGCCTAAAACAACGGATCCAGTCAGGAAAGGAGCAAAGTACACAATGCACAACAAGATTAAACTAAATATTTATGACAATTAACTTGAGTATCATTTTGAGAAAATTTGCATAAAAGAAACATCAATATCTCAGAGTTAATGCTATAAACAGGAATATGAGAAAGCAGGAGTAATATGAGACAGGGAATGAAACTACAACAGTCAGCAAGAACTATAACAAGACCAGAAACTATCTGTGTGAACTTGTGTTTATTTTAGAATACATAGTTGGCATGTAGGGGTTTATAAGGCTAATCTGGCCGTCATAAACGGCTATTAAACATGAATAATCGAGATCCGGCTGAGGGTACAGTCGCGCACCAACAGCTATTAAACACGATAGGGGAAAGGGTAAACTACATGCCTTCTAGTATTCTTCCACCCGACATGAAAAACAAGACATAAACTCCAGTATTCAAGACATGAAATCCAGTGTTCTAGCACTACGTGTAATCATCAATGGTACTAGTAAAGTAGGGAATTAATTATCACAATATAAAGATTAACTTGAAGTGCAGGTACTTGCCTGATGTTTGGATCCAAATAATTATACTCGGGGGAAATATTCTAGAGGTGAGCCCAAAAGCTGAAATAGACATTACCATCACGCTCAGAAGATGTCAAATAGCTAGAAACGCCTATCCTTGGGTCCAATTTGGAGACAAGGACAAAAACGACAGTTTCGGGTCAAAACGGGGTCCGCCGGTGGGCCCGCTTTGCACCTAAAAACGTGTCCGGGTCAACGGTCTCCAAATTCACCAAACTTAGTGTCAACAGGTCAGGAACGCTGATACGAATCCAACAGAACTTTCAGATTTGGATTCTGATGAGCCGATCACAAAATTGCCCGTCGAGCGGGCCTGTGGGGCCCACGACACGCGATTTTGTCAACGTTCTCAGAATCGAACCAAACTTGACCCACAGGACCAGCGTATCGCTACGAGTTCGATGGCGCAAGTTTCGTCTCGATCCGACGAGTGTACAAGAAGTTAGGGCAAATTGTAGAAAAGTCGGATACGGGGCGATGTCTGCGGATACGCATTGATTTCGGTGTGCACGCACACCCGAATCAGCTTCCGCGAAATCCCACACGTCCGTATCGACGGTGCGCACGTATCTGTGAAGACCGCACTCGACCAAGTCGTCCCGTTTGGCGGGGCGTACTCAGTTCCGGGGTGAAACAGGGTCTGGTTTTTCCTGTTTTTGGATCGCGGTGTGCGATCACCACAGGACGCGATGCCCCGAGCGGTTTATCCGGGCACCGAGAGGGTCATACAGGCTTCGCAACGTAATTTGCGAAAACAAAAACAGAGCTACGAGCAAAAAGTTACAAGTACCTGAAGGGGACCCGAAAACCGGGGTCGAACCGTGTCCGACACGTGTCCGACTCGTGTCGGACACAGGGAATCTAGGTTTAGGGTTAGGGTTTCTGGGGCTGCGGCGGCCGGCCGGAGGCTGACGCGGCGCTGGCTGGCCGGAGGCGGTCGGGGGCGCTGGGGCGCGGCCGGGCGGAGGCACGGCGGAGCGGGGCGGCGCCGGGAACGGCGGCTGCGGCTGTTGGGAATCGGGGAAGAAGAAGGGCCGGCTGCTGTCGGGGTCGGAGGCAGGCGGAGAAGGAGGAGCAGAGGAGGGGCTGCTGCGGCGGGCGGCGAGGGGTGCGGCTGCTGGCTGAGGGAGGAGTACGGCGGGGCTCAGGCGAGTGGTGGTCGGAGTTAGGGTGGAAGTGAGGGAGAAGAAGAAGAGGGGGAGCTTATAAAGGGGAAGGAGGCGGTTAGGGGGGCCGAGTAAGGCGGAGAGGGAGGAGGGCGTGGGGAGTGGGCCGGGACGGGCGGTGCTGCGCGGGGAGGCCGGCGCGGGACACGGGCGGCGTGGGGTGCTGGGGGAGAATGGGTCTCCGGGTCGGGCGGCTAACGGGTCCGGGCAGACCCGCCCGACCCGCAAGGAAGCGGGCTGGGGGCTGGGCTGCTGGGCCGGTCCACTGGGCCGGGCCGGCCCAAGAAAAATAATAAAAATATAATAATAATAATAATAATAATAATAATAAACAGTTTAATTAATTAATTAATTAGTAAAAATAGTTTTTAGGTATTTAAAAATAGGTCTGAGGCCCAAAAAAATCCAGAAAATTATCCTAAGTCAAGTTTTTCATTTTACACCAAAAAATGTTATTTTCATGATATTTTAATATTATTTATTAACAATTAAAAATTATTCAATAATTAAAAACCTTGATTTTAATTACAGAAAATTCCCAGAAAATTTCAGAAAATTGTGAAAAATCACAATTTAAAATTCTTGCAAAATCTGGGGGTTTACAATCTACCCAACTTATAGAAATTTCGTCCTCGAAATTTAAAATTAAGCCATAATCTGTTAATCCTTCATGTACATCAATCGCAATCTCCTTGCGAAAATTTAAATCCTAATCATGTCCACTGCAATCACTTCATGATTAAGGTGACTACTTGTTCCAATCAAAATTTTAACCTATGGTTATTACTTCTTACTTTCTCAAATTACCCACAGGTGAAATTTAAATTAAGTCCATATAACATCTTCCAGATTTGCACGTGCTTATGAATTTACCTCACGATCGTAATTTCTTCTGGAAGTAATTCGAGTCCATTAGATTCCCATTCACCTGTATGCTTCAACTTTTTAATTTCATTCATCTCCTCAATAATCCAACTAGTTAGTCCAACCATCAAATTTAAATTTGTAATTCAAATCATCAAATTAAAAAATAATTAAATGTAGTCCACCCATGTTCAAGTCTGAAATAATTTTATCTTCTAAATTCAAATTAATGATTTTACCTTCATTATTCAAAATCATAAACCTAAGATATAACTATTGGGTCCTCGATATCAATTCACTAATCATCTTAGTCACTCCTTTAAATTTTTTAAATTAGAATGGCTTGCTTCTTCCAATCTAACCTTACTCGGTCACAATCCAAAGGACATTCCTCTCGAGTTGACAAATGCATTGCTACCCAACTTAGAGTTTACCCATTCATCACAAAAGACTATATACCTTAAGAAAATATTCCTTAATAGGTTTACCTATGTCATTCAATCCTCGAACTTCAACGCCGATCATATCACATATGATATGTCCTCAATTACGAAAGTTTAATCCTCAAGTATGTGATCGGCCTATGTGGCATATCTAGTACTATCTATGTACTAACTTATACCAGGCACGAGATTTTGTCTTTCCGAAATAAGGGAAGACGAAGATCAATAATAAAGAGTTCAAGGGTGGGGTGATAGAAAAGAAATATCGGGGTCAAGGCGTTTTAAAGTATTCAGGTGGGAATTGTCAAGCGATTGTGGATTGAATCCTATCTCGGAAATTCCTATTCACATGCTCGTATTAGTACAGTTATGTAATCGATACGATATGCTCGAAAATATCTAGGGGCAAGTATACTAGTCAACTATATCTCAATCCACGTAAAGTATTAATTCGAAGGGCGAATCAAGCGCACTATGGTTGATCAGACCGTAATACACTGATTCTGAAATGTATCATTATGGGCCTCCCCAATAATATACTTGTCATGAACAAGCTCGATAAAGAGTAAGCTTGCAAAACTAGGCTTATCGAATAGCAGCATAAATCAAGTACGGCAAAATTAAGTGCGCTAGATGATGATGAAAGGAGGTACAAATCATTGAAGTTCACACAATAAGCAAAATAACAGAAGACTCTACAATCTCTACAGTTATTAAATATAAAAGCATACCAGGTTATTAGCAAGTTTAAAGTTACTAGGTTGGGGCTGAGGTCACGAACCAGTAGACACAAGCTAAAACAATACTAGAAAATGGTATCTACGAATCACTTACGCGCATTAGTTACTCTAAGAGTCTGCACGTTCTCCACGGTCATCGCGTAAGCTTGTCCGTGTTCTTGAGGTGGTGCCCTCTGCTGCGCTGCTGGGGCCTGGCCTGAACTGGAACTTTTGTGCAGTTGTGCGTCTTTGAGCCGCAGGACAGTCCTTCATTTGATGTGCTGCTGATCCACAATATAGACAGGCACCTAGCCTCTTTCTACAATCCTGCCAAATGTGACCTTGTTTTCGACAATAGCCACAAGTGGGAGCTTGTTGGTTCTGTCCTTGAGTTGGATTCATCTGTGGTCGCTTTGCAGCTTTTTCTTGTTGTGCTTGGTCTGGTGCTGACGCATACGGCCGCTTCCGGCTGGACTCGATCCTTGTGGTGCACTCCACAGGTCGCGCTGCAGTAAGAACGTCCTCGTCGAAGGTAATTGCATTTGAACTGCTTAGCTTCCGTGACTCCGAGCTAATTCTGTCGATGAAGTTCTCCGCTTGGTTTTGCTGAGTTTCTTGTTGAACCTTCTGATAGGCTTGCATCATTATGTAGAACATGCGAAACATCTGCTGTTCGTCCATAGGCGGTCCCGGTGGGAAGGAAGGCATCGGTGGAATAGGCTGCGTCGAGGGTGGAACGCCATCTTGATGGATTATTGAGGCAGGCTGACTTGCTTGACTGCCTTGTGATGATTGGCCTTCACCGACTGGTATCACATCGTCTTCTTGGGTAACCACAACGGTTTGTGGTGTTTCTGCATGAGCCTCGTTGCTGGCTTGTGGGTTCATTTCCCTGTATCCAAAATAACCAATAAGAGGCGCACAGGAATCAAGGCAAGATGCAAGTTCATATTAGTTCGAATACGATACAGATATCAAAAATGATTCAAGCAAGTGGATGAGATCCTATAAACTTATCCTAGCTTTATTGCAGGCCTGTTCGGTCCCTGAGTTGAAACCGAACAATTTAGTCGTTGGCCTGCATAGGCCACCATAAAAACGTGTCACGACCCGCACCCGGTTATTCGGGCACGAGTGCGTGGGTACGTCCAGCCTACGCCGCAGTATCGGCGGTAGTATGCTGTCTAGGTCATTTTCTGGGATCAATAAATATCTATCTCATCCACAATAATGAACATGTAAGAATAATCACAGGAAATAGGAATGCTAAGATTTCATAATATTTAATCTGTGACAACCAAATCCACAGTTAATACAGCCAGAAGATAAATCGGGGACAAACCCGAGTATATGCTGAAAGAAAATAAAATAAGTAGCTACTGCTAACTACTCTGCAAAAGTATCCTCCTGGGTGGGAACTGGCTCCTCATATGGATCACCTGCTAACTCATAGTGGCCATAATAGGTAGGGGCAAGGTCCTCATCATCGCCTAAAATAACGGATCCAGTCAGGAAAAGAGCAAAGTACACAATGCACAACAAGATTAAACTAAATATTTATGACAATTAACTTGAGTATCATTTTGAGAAAATTTGCATAAAAGAAACATCAATATCTCAGAGTTAATGCTATAAACAGGAATATGAGAAAGCAGGAGTAATATGAGACAGGGAATGAAACTACAACAGTCAGCAAGAACTATAACAAGACCAGAAACTATCTGTGTGAACTTGTGTTTGTTTTAGAATACATAGTTGGCATGTAGGGATTTATAAGGCTAATCCGGCCGTTATAAACGGCTATTAAACATGAATAATCGAGATCCGGCTGAGGGTACAGTCGCGCACCAACAGCTATTAAACACGGTAGGGGGAAGGGTAAACTACATGCCTTCTAGTATTCTCCCACCCGACATAAAAAATAAGACATGAACTCCAGTATTCAAGACATAAAATCCAGTGTTCTAGCACTACGTGTAATCATCAATGGTACTAGTAAAGCAGAGAATTAATTATCACAATATAAAGATTAACTTGAAGTGCAGGTACTTGCCTGATGTTTGGATCCAAATAATTGTACTCGAGGGAAATATTCCAGAGGTGAGTCCAAAAGCTGAAATAGACATTACCATCACGCTCAGAAGATGTCAAATAGCTAGAAATGCCTGTCCTTGGGTCCAATTTGGAGACAAGGGCAAAAACGACAGTTTCGGGTCAAAACGGGGTCCGCCGGTGGGCCCGCTTTGCACCTAAAAACGTGTCCGGGTCAACGGTCTCCAAATTCACCAAACTTAGTGTCAACAGTTCAGGAACGCTGATACGAACCCAACAGAACGTCCAGATTTGGATTCCAATGAGCCGATCACAAAATCGCCCGTCGAGCGGGCCTGTGGGGCCCACGACACGCGATTTCGTCAACGTTCTCAGAATCCAACCAAACTTGACCCACAGGACCAGCGTATCGCTACGAGTCCGATGGTGCAAGTTTTGTCTCGATTCGACGAGTGTACAAGAAGTTAGGGCGAATTATAGAAAAGTCGGATATGGGGCGATGTCCGCGGATTCGCGTTGATTTCGGTGTGCACGCACACCCGAATCAGCTTCCGCGAAATCCCACACGTCCGTATCGACGGTGCGCACGTATCTGTGAAGACCGCACGTGACCAAGTCATCCCGTTTGGCGGGGCGTACTCAGTTCCGGGGTGAAACAGGGTCTGGTTTTTCCTGTTTTTGGATCGCGGTGTGCGATCACCACAGGACGCGATACTCCGAACGGTTTGTCCGGGCACCGAGAGGGTCATACAGGCTTCGCAACGTAATTTGCGGAAACGAAAACGGAGCTACGAGCAAAAATTTACAAGTACCTGAAGGGGACCCAAAAACCGGGGTCGAACCGTGTCCGACACGTGTCCGACTCGTGTCGGACACAGGGAATCTAGGGTTAGGGTTAGGGTTTCTGGGGCTGCGGCGGCCAGCCGGAGGCTGAGGCGGCACTGGCTGGCCGGAGGCGGTCGGGGGCACTGGGGCGCGGCCGGGCGGAGGCACGGCGGAGCGGGGCGGCGCCGGGAACGGCGGCTGCGGCTGTTGGGAGTCGGGGAAGAAGAAGGGCCGGCTGCTGTCGGGGTCGGAGGCAGGCGGAGGAGGAGGAGCAGAGGAGGGGCGGCTGCGGCGGGAGGCGAGGGGTGCGACTGGTGGCTGAGGGAGGAGTACGGCGGGGCTCAGGCGAGTGGTGGCCGGAGTTAGGGTGGAAGTGAGGGAGAAGAAGAAGAGGGGGAGCTTATAAAGGGGAAGGAGGCGGTTAGGGGGGCCGAGTAAGGCGGAGAGGGAGGAGGGCGTGGGGAGTGGGCCAGGACGGGCGGCGCTGCGCGGGGAGGCCGGCGCGGGACGCGGGCGGCGTGGGGTGCTGGGGGAGAATAGGTCTCCGGGTCGGGCGGCTAACGGGTCCGGGCAGACCCGCCCGACCCGCAAGGAAGCGGGCTGGGGGCTGGGCTGCTGGGCCGGTCCACTGGGCCGGGCCGGCCCAAGAAAAATAATAAAAATATATTAATAATAATAATAATAATAATAATAATAATAAACAGTTTAATTAATTAATTAATTAGTAAAAATAGTTTTTAGGTATTTAAAAATAGGTCTGAGGTCCAAAAAAATCCAAAAAAATTACCCTAAGTCAAGTTTTTCATTTTACACCAAAAATGTTATTTCCATGATATTTTAATATTATTTATTAACAATTAAAAATCATTCAATAATTAAAAACCTTGATTTTAATTACAGAAAATTCCCAGAAAATTCCAGAAAATTGTGAAAAATCCTAATTTAAAATTCTTGCAAAATCTGGGGGTTTACAACTGACTGAGAAGATTTATATTCAGCAGCCATAAGGGTTTATCGTCAAAGGTCTTGAAGACAAAGTATGCAAACTGGTAAAATATTTGTATTGTCTGAAGCAAGATCCTAAATTATGGCACGAGAAGTTTGACAAAGTTATTAGATCAAATGGCTACAAGGTCAGCAAAACTGATAAGTGTGTTTACACAAAGTTCGCTAGCGATAGAGGTGTCATCGTTTGTCTCTATGTGGACGACATGTTAATCCTAGGCAAGGATGAAGAATGTGTCACTAGAACAAAGATAACATGGAAGATGCAGATGTCATCCTTGGGATTAAGATAATCTGAACGGAAGTAGGGCTTGCTCTATCACAAGCTCACTACATGGAGAAGATGCTCATACGCTATGGATATCAGGATCTTCCAGGGATCGATAATCCATATAGGTATAACAAAAAATTGAAGCCTAACCCAGGAAAAAGCGTCAGACAATTGAAGTATTCTAGCATCACCGGGAGCTTGATGTATGCTACAAATGCTACTAGGCCAGATATTGCTTTTATTGTAGGGATGCTGAGTAGATTCACGAGTAACCCAGGTGTTGAACACTAAAAAGCTGTGAAGAGGGTGATGAGATACCTCAAGAAGACTCAGAAGTTTGCACTTTACTACAATAGAGATCCAGCAGTGGTAGAAGGCTTCAATAATGCTAGTTGGTGCTCAGAAGAAGAGAGCGAGAGATCTACAAAAGGATATATTTTCTCAATAAGAGGAGCTGCCATATCGTGGAGGTCGAAGAAGCAGACGATGCTCTCATGCTCATCGATGGAGTCTGAGTTCTATGCACTTGCAGCTGTAGAAGATGAAGCAGAATAGCTTCGGGAGCTCATGTACGATCTTTCAATGGTTACTGAACAGATTTTGGTTGTACCGATATACTGCAACAACCAAGCAGCTGCAGCAGTAGCATCTAATAATATCTTTAATGGAAAGAAGAGGACTGTACGGCTTCGGCACAGAGTACTGAACAATCTCATCAAAACTAGTGTCATTATAGTGGTGGATGTTCAGAGTCAGGAGAACCTGGCAGATCCGTTCACTAAAGGCCTCAAGCGCAAGCTAGTCAAAGACACAACAGGTAAAATGGGCTTGAAGGGCCTCTGATATTGTGTCTTTGTAATCCTACCATTAAGTTTTATGCTATTAGTTCAAAGAAAAATCTACTAAGCATCTAGCTTTTGGTTCAAGGGAGGATCATTGACTGGAAAAATATCAGGTATATTGGGTAGTCTTTCGAGACAGGGTGGAATACGTACCCAGAACTACTGTGGTCTAGTCTTTGTTCTTTATAATTTTATATATATATATATATATATATATATATATATATATATATATATATATATATATATATATATATATATATAGAATAATTTCCGTGTAAGGTTGGCTTCAACGCCTTAATGAGTTCTCGGGCAGAGTGAATATCCGGCTTGCGCTACAGGAAGCATGTGTAGTTCATAGCTACAAGGGATTTGTATCCCATGCTATAGTAGTGTGACACCATAATGAGATAAAAGATGTAAAGACTCGGCTATGAGCCATGTCAGAGTGGCAGTAGCACCACAAATAGGCAGGTAGCCTAATGCTGAAAAGATAAAGAGTTGTAGCACATCACTACTAAGAGGCCGGTGACCTCATGCTACAGTGAGTGACACCACATGAGGTAGTTAACCTCGACTGTGAGCCATGTCACAGTGGCGTAGCACCGCACAGAAGTGTAAGGCTTCATGCTGGGATATAGTACAACACTACTAAGAGGCTAGTGACCTCATGCTACTGTGGGTGACACCACATGAGGTAGTTAACCTCGGCTATGAACCATGTCACAGCGGTGTAGCACCACACGAAAGCGTAATGCTTCATGCTGAGAAATATCAAACTCTCTTAAAAAATGAACTAACCTAACTGTATGGACAGAGATACAGGTCGTCTTTTGAGGAAAAACTTGTGGACACCCAAGATACATACACCGAAACCAGGTCAGCATATGGCCTTTAATGTGTGATCGGAGGCACAATTGATGTCATTGTGTGAGTGGTAAGAACATCAGTTATGGTTCAAAATTTAAGGCATAGTCTATTCTTGTATCATACTGTTGTTTGACCCATGCAAGAATATTTAAGTCGTGGGTGACATCTATCCTAATGCATGATGGATAGTCACTGTGAGGAACGCTTGACCATATATTGTGATATATGTGGAGGCTTGTTGGTATTTTCACTTTACTTTGGGAGTTTTAGTCCCACATTAGAAAATCACCAATATGTATATCTCAATATATATAGCTTTGCTTAGTATTGGTATATGCACATGGGGTAGTGGCCCATGTGGGTTGACTTTCCTAGAGGGATTAAGTGTGAACCCCATTATGACAATCTTTATTTTGTCACCACCTTTGAAAAGTTTTTCTTATGAGCTAAGTCACAAAGAGGCTTAGCGACTCAGACTCGGGCTCAGGCTCGGGCTCAAGGGCATAAAGTGGTGCTTTGTTGGCATACTTTGTACTAAGCATGTCAGCATCATCGTATGGCGCTTGTGCACTCCTTTTATGCGTGAGTTACATGCACGATTTCTTGCTCGGGCGTATGCTTCGGGGAGCCATGTGGCCAGGGGCCATGTGATCAGGTGCCCATACAGACAGATGTGCATGCGGCCGGGGGCCATGCGGTCTGGTGCGCATGCGATCAGGTGCCCATGCAGATAGGTGCGCATGCGGCCAGGGGCTATGAGGTCAGGTGCCCATGCGGACAGGTGCACATGCGGCCAGGTGCCATACAGCCTGGAGCTATGCGGTCAGGCAGTATACCGCCACAAGTTAGCTTAAACGAGTCAAGTTTGGAGGGGATGGGGACTGCTGTTGGCATCTCGGTGAGGCGTTGTCTTCTCTGTGCAGTACAATACAGGTGGCGCAGGCGGCTCATGGCTCTCCATGCTACACGGCTGCAGTAGCTACAGCTTTCAGCGCCTGACTGCGCTGTCTGCTCAGACAGCTACGCAGGCGGCCTAATTTTTTTTCCAGGCCGCATGGAAGCTGAACCTCTTTATATAGAGGTTCTCCTCTTTCATTTAGGGTGTTGAAAAAAAAATAATAAAGAGAGAGAAAAACTGAGAGCACCAGCAGGACCTGCAGCAGTTTTTAGTATCCTTCCAAAAGAATCTTCTGAGTGATCCAAAGTTGACCAAGAGCATTTCAGAAGTTCTCGTGTGAACTTACTGGATCTTGGGGGTAGATTGTTGTATAGCTCGAATCTTGCCTTGAGCTCTGGTGGTTTTGATCACCCTAGCAAGAGTTTCCTTCTTTGTATTTTTGTTCTTGTTTCGATTCAGCACCCGCTCAGCGCCCGCTCAGCGCCCGCTTATGCAACATACACATGCAACCCGAGCATAAAACTCGTACATAAAAAGTGCAACAATAACACACAAGCGCCTTGCGAAGATGCTGACGTACTAAGTGCAAAGTTTGCCAATAAAGTGCCACTTTGCGCCATTGAGCCAGAGTCCGAGTGGCTAAGCCCCTTTGGGGCTTAGCCCCTATGGAATAATATCCAAGAGCATGACAAAAAGCTTAAAAGCTTTCATTGTGGACTTAATCCTTTTTCTCCTAATAAAATACTCTCACATGGTACCCATATGCCCCACTACACCCCATGTGCACACCTCAACACATACAAAGTATTATATTGAGATACACACTTGATGGTGTAGCCAATGTGGGATTATCTTTACTAGTCCAAAGGCAAAAACACCAATAATTCCCCACATATCTTAATATATGGGTTGAGCGTTCCCCACAGTGACTGTCCATCATGCATTAGGATATACGTTGCTTTGACTTGAATCTTTCTGTATGGGTCAAATTATAGTATGATACAAGAATGGACTAAGCCTTGAATTCTGTACCATAGTTGTAATTCTTTCCACTTACACAATGATATCAACTGTGCTTCTGGTTGCACATTAAAGGCAATGTGCACGCCTGGTTTCGGTGTATGTATTTTAGACATCTACAAGTTTTCCCTCAAGAGACGGCCTGTATCTCCTTCCATACACTCTAGGCAAGTTCTTTTAACGAGTCCTTGGCATGAAGCATTGCGCTTCCTTGTGGTGCTATGCCACTATGACATGGCCTTCTGCCGAGGTTCACTCCCTCAAGTGGTGTCATCCATTATAGCATGAGGTTCACTCCCTTTTTGTAGTGCCAAACTATCCAGCATGAAGCTTTGCGCTTCCTTTGCGATGTTACGCCGCTGTGACATGGCTCGCAAAGCCGAGGTTTACTCCCTCATGTAATGTCACACCACTGTAACATGAGGTTCACTCCCTCTTTGTAGTGCTGCCTACCACTCTTTATTCTATAGCATTAGGCTACCTGTAAACCCCCTGAATTTTCAAATTATTAAATCTTGGATTTTCCCAATTTTCTGGAATTTTCTGGGAATTTTTCTGTAATTAAAATCAAGGTTTTCAATTAATAAATGATTTTTATTTGGCAATAAATAATATTAAAATATTATGAAAATAACATTTTTGGGTGTAAAATGAAAAATTGGACTTAGGGTAATTTTTCTGGATTTTTCTGGGCCTCAGAACTATTTTTAAATGCCTAAAAATAATTTTTCAAATTAATTAATTAAATTAACTGTTTATTTATTATTATTATAATTATTTTTATTATTTATATTTAATTTTAATTTTTATTTCTTCTGGGCCGGCCCGGCCCAGTGGGCCGAAGCCCAGCCCAGCCCAGCCGCCCGTTCTTATCGGGTCGGGTCGGGTTCAGCCGAACCCGACCCGCCGCAGCCCGACCCGTCAGCCCGGTCTCCCCAGCCCCCACGTCGACCCGCGTCCAGCGCCGGCCGCCGCGCGCAGCGCCGCGCGTTCCGCGCCCCGCTCGCCGCGCTCCGCGCCACGTCGCCCCACGATCCGCCTTGGCCGGCCCCCTAACCACCTCGCTCCTCCCTATATAATTCCCCCCCGCTATCTTCTCCGGCCACCCCAATTCCCTCCGGCCGCCCTAGCCTACCCTGCCACCGCCTCGCTCCACGCCGCAGCCCGCCTCCTCGCCGTGCCCTGCCGACCGCCGCCGACTTCTTCTCCTCCCTCCTCCCGCAGCAGAGCCGCTCCGCCGTCCTCCGGTCGACCCCGACAGCACAGCAGCCAGCCGCAGCCGCCGCTGCCGGCCGCCCTGAGCCACCGCAGCCCCGTGGACGCCGCGCCGCCCCTCGGCGAACCTTCCCCGGCCCCCTCCGGCGTGTCTCCGGCCAGTCTCCGCCGTCCACGGCCGTTCTCCGACGAAAACCCTAACCCTAACCCTAGCCCTAATTTGGACTCCGTGTCCGACACGAGTCGGACACGACTCGACCCTGATTTTCGGGTCCCCTTCAGGTACGCGTAACTTTCGCCTCGTAGCTCTGTTTCCAATTCCGCAAATTGCGTTGTGAAGCCTATATGACCCTCTCGATGTTCGGATAAACTGTTCGGGACATCGCGTCCTGTGGTGATCGCACACCGCGATCCAAAAACAGGAAAAACCAGACCCTGTTTCACCCCAAAACTGAGTCCGCCCCGCCAAACGGGACGACTTGGTCGCGTGCGGTCTTCACAGATACGTACGCATCGTCGATACGGACGTGTGAGTTTTTGTGGAAGCTGATTCGGGTGTGCGTGCACACCGGAATCAACGCGTATCCGCGGACATCGCCCCGTATCCGCCTTTTCGGCAATTTATCCTAACTTCGTGCACACACGTCGGATCGAGACGAAACTTGCGCCATCGGACTCGTAGCAATACGCTGGTCCTGTGGGTCAAGTTTGGTTCGATTCTGAGAACGTTGACGAAATCGCGTGTCGTGGGCCCCACAGGCCCCGCTCGACGGACGATTTTGTGTTCGGCTCATCGGAATCCAAATTTGGAAGTTCCGTTGGGTTCGTATCAGCGTTCCTGACCTGTTGACACTAAGTTTGGTGAATTTGGAGACCTTTGACCCGGACGCATTTTTCGGTGCAAAGCGGGCCCACCGGCGGACCCCGTTTTGACCCGAAACTGCCGTTTTTGCCCTTGTCTCCAAATTGGACCCAAGGACAGGCGTTTCTAGCTATTTGACATCTTCTGAGAGTGATGGTAATGTCTATTTCAGCTTTTGGACTCATCTCTGGACTTTTTCTCAAGAACTAAATTAATCAGATCCAAACGACAAGCAAGTACCTGCACCTCAAGTTAATCTTTATATATTGTGATAATTAATTCCCTGTCTTACATGTACCCTTGATGATTACATATCGTGTTAGAAATGTTGAATTTTATGTCTTGAATATTGGTAGTTCCTGCCTTATTTTTCATGTCGGGTGGGAGAATACTAGGAGGCATGTAGTTTACCCTTTCTCCTGTCGTGACTGCTAGCTTTTGGTACGCGACTGTACCATCAGCCTGATACTCGATTATTCCTGACTGCTAGCCGCCTATGGCGTGCCTGATTAGCCTTATAAACCCCTACATGCCAACTATGTATTCTAAAAACAAACACAAGTACACACATATAGTTTCTGGTTATTTCTTGCTGGCTATTGTAGTTTCATTTCCTGTTTCATTTATTTCTGTTTCTCATATTCTTGTTTACAGTTAACTCTGAGATAATAATGTTCTGTTAATGCTGTTTCTCAACATGATATCCAATATTTAATTGTCATAAAATATTTAGTTTAACCTTGTTGTGCATTGTGTACTTTGCTCCTTTCCTGACTGGATCTGTTGATTTAGGCGATGATGAGGACCTTGCTCCTACTTATTATGGTCCCTATGAGGGGACTGATGATACCTATGAGGAGCCAGAACCCACCCAGGAGACCCCTGCTGCAGAGTAGCTAGTAGCAGCTATCTTTTATTCTGTTTCTTATCTTATTTAATCGGGTTTGTCCCCGATTTCATTTTGGAATTCCTGTACTAAACATTTGAATTTGTTGTCACATTTATTTTCAGTTGCAATCTTAAGTTTCATTTCTCCTTATTATCTTGCCTATGTTTGTGAATGAGCTAGTTAGTAAGTATGGATTGACCTAGACAGCGTACTACCGCCGACTCTGCGGCGTAGGCTGGACGTACCCACGCACTCGTGCCCGAACTTCCAGGTGCGGGTCGTGACACGTTTTTATGGTGGGCCATGCAGGTCCTATCCTTAAATAGGGTAATACCCTAGGACAGGGTATGGAATAAGATTGAGGATTCTAGGAAAAGCTCATTCACAGTATAGCGTCCTTATTTCAATTCTTGATATCATTGCTGCTCAATTTTTCCTATCGCCTTTGATTTCCAAGTATTCTATTCTGATCTTCCTATCCCTTAATCTTTCAGAATGGTCCAGACCAGGAACACAGTAGGAGGCACATCAGAACCAGCTGAACAGAATGTGCCCGAGACTCTTGCACTCCCGCCGCCTCCATCTGTCCCGGCAGTTACTCTGGATGGGGCACAGCTACTTGGAGTGTTCCAGGGATTGGTGGAATCCCAGAAAGAACAGACTGCACTTCTGCGGACCAGCCTCTCAGAAGCTATTAAGTCCCAGGAGTCGCCACTCAAGAGGCCAGGAAGTGCCAAAGACTTCAAGAATCTAAGACCCCTGGAATTTTACGGAACTGAGGGCATTCTCTATGCCGATGAATGGATAGAGAATGTCGAGAGACTCCTGAAGACTGCCCGGGTCCCTGATGACCTCAAAGTGGAGTCCGCAAGTCTGCAACTGTTCGACATTGCTCGAACCTGGTTCAGAGACGAACCCCAACTATCTGCTCCTGACCTCACCTGGGAGGACTTCAAGAGGCTATTCAAGGAGAAATTCTATCCCGAAGTGGCTCGGGAAGCTCTCGAAAGCCAATTCGAGAGACTGGAACAAGGTAACATGTCTGTTGATGAATATACTGCTAAGTTTAGCAGGTTAAGCCACTTTGCGGAGTACATAGTTCGTACCCCGGAGGACAGAGCCCGTAGATTCAAGAAGGGGCTGTCTCCGGATATTCGCCTTGCTGTTACCACCAGCCGAGCTCGTACCTATGAAGAAATCCTGAGCGTGGCACAAGGTGTAGAGAGAGATATGGGGCACAAACTGAAGCGAGAAAGAGATACCGGAAATGCAGGACCCAACAAACGCCCTTTTCAACAACAGCACCAGCAACAACAGCAGAGGGCCCCGCAGCAAACTCAGCGTCCTCTCCCTCGAGCTCTAGCACCCCAACCCCAGGCTCAAAGACAGAACCAACAAGCTGCCCCTTGTGGCTATTGCCAAAAACCAGGTCATACTTGGCAAGTCTGCAGGAAGAGGCTAGGTGCCTACCTCTACTGCGGCTCAGCAGCGCATCAAATGAGGGACTGTCCAGCTGCTCAAGAACGCCCAGCTGCACCAAAGGCTCCAGCCCAGGCCAGGGCCCCAGCAGTACAACAGAGGGGACCCCCACTTCCAACACAACAACAACGCTTTGCTCAGCACCAACAACAACAGAGGGGTGCACCGCAGCAAGGCCGTGCTTATGCAATGACTCTGGAAGAAGCTGAGGCCACAGCAGACGTGATCACAGGTTCTGTGCTTATAAATTCAATACCAGCTATTACTTTATTTGACTCTGGAGCTTCTCATTCATTCATGTCAATAGATTTCCTTATGAAGCATAGCTTAACCACTAAACCCCTTAGGAATTGTTATAAGATCATTATCGGTGGAGGAATCATCCCGGTTAGTGATGCCTGTAATAATTGTCCTATTACATTATGTGGAAGAGAACTGTATGCTAGACTACTTGTAATTCCAGTGCCCAGTTTTGACATTATACTGGGTATGGATTGGTTAAGTCAACATCATGCCACAATAGACTGCCACAGAGGTAGTGTAATCTTCAGGCCACCTGATAAGCCAGAATTTGAATTTGCTAGAGGTTCTAGGGAAATGGGTAATAACAAAATTTGTGGAGCCCTAGTAACAGAAGAAGTGCCACTACCTATTATCTCTGAATACCTTGATGTCTTCCCTGAAGATCTTCCAGGCCTACCCCCAGACCGAGAAGTTGAATTCTCTATTGACTTAGTGCCAGGAGCAGCACCAGTATCTCAAAATCCCTACAGAATTAACAAGAAGGAGATAATAGAACTAAATGAGCAAATCAAAGAACTAGAAAACAAATGCTTCATTAGGTCTAGTGTCTCACCCTGGGGAGCTCCAGTATTATTTGTGCCCAAGAAGGACGGAACATCCCGAATGTGTATTGACTATAGGGCCTTGAATGCCTTGACAATTAAGAATAAGTACCCCCTGCCCAGGATAGATGACTTATTTGATCAGCTGAGTGGAGCTCGGGTGTTTTCAAAGATTGATTTGAGGTCTGGTTACCACCAAGTAAGGGTGAGAAAGGAAGACATCCCTAAAACTGCTTTCAATACCCGGAACGGACACTACGAATTCTTAGTAATGCCGTTCGGGTTGACGAATGCTCCAGCAGTTTTTATGAACCTAATGAACAGAGTTTTCCAGCCATACCTAGACAAATTTGTAGTAGTCTTCATTGATGATATTTTGATCTACTCCAAGACCCCCGAAGAACATGAAGAACATTTGAGGTTAGCATTGGAGACTTTGAGGAAGGAAAAATTCTATGGAAAATTATCTAAATGTGCCTTCTTCCTAGACAAAGTAGAATTCTTGGGACATGTTGTGACTGGAGATGGAATAGCAGTAGATCCTAAGAAGATAGCTGCAGTAGAATCATGGCCCACTCCAGACTCTGTAGCAGAGATTAGAAGCTTCCTGGGACTAGCTGGCTACTATCGGAAGTTTGTGAAGGACTTTGCTAGAATTACGGAGCCCATGACAAAATTAACAAGAAAAGATGAAGAGTTCACCTGGACTGATGAATGTCAGCGTGCTTTTGAGGAATTAAAGAAAAGACTGACTTCTGCCCCTATTCTGACCTTACCTTCTGGAACCGGAGGTTTCGCTATTTATAGTGATGCTTCTGGAAAAGGTCTAGGATGTGTTTTGGAGCAGAACAAGAAAGTAATAGCATATGCCTCTAGACAGCTTCGACCCCATGAAAAGAATTATCCAACTCATGATCTAGAATTGGCCGCTGTCATTTTTGCTCTTAAACTATGGAAGCATTATCTTTATGGAGAAAGGGTGGAAATATTTACGGACCATAAAAGTCTAAAATATATCTTCACCCAGAAAGAGCTAAACATGAGGCAAAGAAGGTGGCTGGAACTAATGAAAGACTTTGACATCACCCTTCAATATCATCCTGGGAAGGCCAATGTAGTTGCTGATGCTCTAAGCAGGTATCCTATGGCGATGTACTTGACCAGGGACCGGCACTTTCTCGAGGACCTGGAAAGCTTAGGTATTGAAGTAATTATCCCAGGAAAAGAGGGCCAGATGATGAACTTGCAGATTCAGTCTACCTTAATAGATAAAATCAAGGAGACTCAGTTTCAAGACGAAAGCCTGCGAAGCCTTCGAGGTCAAGTGCAAGCAGGATTAGTAGAAGATTTCAGAATTCATGAAGATGAATCACTGAGGCATGGCGATAGATTATGTGTACCTCAAGGAGATATAAGAGAAGAAATTATGCAAGAGGCGCACAGATCGCAATACTCTATACATCCAGGAGCCAACAAGATGTACAAGGACCTGAGGACGCATGTTTGGTGGCATGGCATGAAAAGAGAAGTAGCCAGGTTCGTATCCCGTTGTTTAGTGTGCCAGCAAGTCAAGGCAGAGAGACAAAGACCTGGAGGATTGCTTCAACCACTACCCATTCTGGAGTGGAAGTGGGAACACATTACAATGGATTTTGTTTCCGGACTTCCGAGGACACCTAGTGGAAAGGATGCAATCTGGGTGATAGTGGATAGACTGACCAAGTCGGCACATTTTCTACCCTTCAAAGTGGGGCTATCTACAGAGAAGCTGGCAGATCTATATATCAGACATATTGTTAAGTTACATGGGGTTCCAGTAAGTATTGTCTCCGACAGAGATTCAAGATTCACCTCTCACTTCTGGAAGAGCTTACAAGCCAGTTTGGGAACTCAACTCAAATTCAGCACAGCTTATCATCCCCAAACCGATGGGCAATCGGAACGTACAATCCAGACCCTTGAAGATATGCTCCGTACATATGTTCTGGATTTTGGAGGATCCTGGGAAGACTATCTACACCTGGTGGAGTTCTCTTATAATAACAGCTACCAAGCCAGTATCGAGATGACTCCATTTGAAGCTCTGTATGGACGAAGATGTCGTACCCCGCTATCATGGGACGACGTTGGAGAAAGAGCCTTGCTGGGACCAGAGATGGTGATCGATTCAGCTGAGAAGGTAAAACAGATACGGGATAGACTTCGAGTGGCTCAAGACAGGCAACGACATTGGGCAAATAGCCACCGAAGGCCCTTGGAATTTGAGGTAATTAAATTTATGAAATTCAAGTCAATTTAAACGTTTTATTATGGAACTAAGACTTGATTTTGACTCTATTTTAAGGTTGGAGAGCTGGTGTTCTTAAAGATTTCCCCGACACGTGGCACCATTAGGTTCGGAAGGAGTGGAAAACTCAGCCCAAGATTCATTGGACCTTTTGGCATTCAGGAGAAAATCGGAGAAGTGGCATACCGTCTGGCATTGCCACCCTCTCTGGAAGGAGTCCATAACGTCTTCCACGTGTCGCAGCTGAGGAAGTATGTGTCAGACCCCAGCCACATTTTGGATCACTCAGAGCTCGAAGTAGGCCCAAGTTTGACTTATCAAGAGCAACCCGTGGAGATACTGGATCGCTCGGAGAAAGTCCTACGGAACCAGGTTATCTCCCTGGTTCGCGTAGCTTGGAAGCATCATTCTCCCGGCGAATCCACCTGGGAGCGAGAAGACGAGATTAGAGAGCGATATCCCTATCTTTTTGAACCCTGAGGTATTTTAATTTCCGGCCTTTCTTTTCGTCCCATTGTTATTCTTAAATTTTGAGGACAAAATTTTTGTAAGTTGGGTAGGTTGTAAACCCCCTGAATTTTCAAATTATTAAATCTTGGATTTTCCCAATTTTCTGGAATTTTCTGTAATTAAAATCAAGGTTTTCAATTAATAAATGATTTTTATTTGGCAATAAATAATATTAAAATATCATGAAAATAATATTTTTGGGTGTAAAATGAAAAATTGGACTTAGGGTAATTTTTCTGGATTTTTCTGGGCCTCAGAACTATTTTTAAATGCCTAAAAACAATTTTTCAAATTAATTAATTAAATTAACTGTTTATTTATTATTATTATAATTATTTTTATTATTTATATTTAATTTTAATTTTTATTTCTTCTGGGCCGGCCCGGCCCAGTGGGCCGAAGCCCAGCCCAGCCCAGCCGCCCGTTCTTATCGGGTCGGGTCGGGTTCAGCCGAACCCGACCCGCCGCAGCCCGACCCGCCAGCCCGGTCTCCCCAGCCCCCACGTCGACCCGCGTCCAGCGCCGGCCGCCGCGCGCAGCGCCGCGCGTTCCGCGCCCCGCTCGCCGCGCTCCGCGCCACGTCGCCCCACGATCCGCCTTGGCCGGCCCCCTAACCACCTCGCTCCTCCCTATATAATTCCCCCCCGCTCTCTTCTCCGGCCACCCTAATTCCCTCCGGCCGCCCTAGCCTACCCTGCCACCGCCTCGCTCCACGCCACAGCCCGCCTCCTCGCCGTGCCCCGCCGACCGCCGCCGACTTCTTCTCCTCCCTCCTCCCGTAGCAGAGCCGCTCCGCCGTCCTCCGGTCGACCCCGACAGCACAGCAGCCAGCCGCAGCCGCCGCTGCCGGCCGCCCTGAGCCACCGCCGCCCCGTGGACGCCGCGCCGCCCCTCGGCGAACCTTCCCCGGCCCCCTCCGGCGTGTCTCCGGCCAGTCTCCGCCGTCCACGGCCGTTCTCCGACGAAAACCCTAACCCTAACCCTAGCCCGAATTTGGACTCCGTGTCCGACACGAGTCGGACACGACTCGACCCTGATTTTCGGGTCCCCTTCAGGTACGCGTAACTTTCGCCTCGTAGTTCTGTTTCCAATTTCGCAAATTGCGTTGTGAAGCCTGTATGACCCTCTCGATGTCCGGACAAACTGTTCGGGACATCGCGTCCTGTGGTGATCGCACACCGCGATCCAAAAACAGGAAAAACCAGACCCTGTTTCACCCCGGAACTGAGTCCGCCCCACCAAACGGGACGACTTGGTCGCGTGCGGTCTTCACAGATACGTACGCATCATCGATACGGACGTGTGAGTTTTCGTGGAAGCTGATTCGGGTGTGCGTGCACACCGGAATCAACGCGTATCCACGGACATCGCCCCGTATTCACCTTTTCGACAATTCACCCTAACTTCGTGCACACACGTCGGATCGAGACGAAACTTGCGCCATCGGACTCGTAGCAATACGCTGGTCCTGTGGGTCAAGTTTGGTTCGATTCTGAGAACGTTGACGAAATCGCGTGTCGTGGGCCCCACAGGCCCCGCTCGACGGGCGATTTTGTGTTCGGCTCATCGGAATCCAAATCTGGAAGTTCTGTTGGGTTCGTATCAACGTTCCTGACCTGTTGACACTAAGTTTGGTGAATTTGGAGACCTTTGACCCGGACACATTTTTCGGTGCAAAGCGGGCCCACCGGCGGACCCCGTTTTGACCCGAAACTGCCGTTTTTGCCCTTGTCTCCAAATTGGACCCAAGGACAGGCGTTTCTAGATATTTGACATCTTCTGAGAGTGATGGTAATGTCTATTTCAGCTTTTGGACTCATCTCTGGACTTTTTCCTAAGAACTAAATTAATCAGATCCAAACGATAGGCAAGTACCTGCACCTCAAGTTAATCTTTATATATTGTGATAATTAATTCCCTGTCTTACATGTACCCTTGATGATTACACATCGTGTTAGAAATTTTGAATTTCATGTCTTGAATATTGGTAGTTCCTGTCTTATTTTTCATGTCGGGTGGGAGAATACTAGGAGGCATGTAGTTTACCCTTTCCCCTGTCGTGACTGCTAGCTTTTGGTACGCAACTGTACCATCAGCCTGATACTCAATTATTCCTGACTGCTAGCCGCCTATGGCGTGCCTGATTAGCCTTATAAACCCCTACATGCCAACTATGTATTCTAAAAACAAACACAAGTACACACATATAGTTTATGGTTATTTCTTGCTGGCTATTGTAGTTTCATTTCCTGTTTCATTTATTTCTGTTTCTCATATTCTTGTTTACAGTTAACTCTGAGATAATAATGTTCTGTTAATGCTGTTTCTCAACATGATATCCAATATTTAATTGTCATAAAATATTTAGTTTAACCTTGTTGTGCATTGTGTACTTTGCTCCTTTCCTGACTGGATCTGTTGATTTAGGCGATGATGAGGACCTTGCTCCTACTTATTATGGTCCCTATGAGGGGACTGATGATACCTATGAGGAGCCAGAACCCACCCAGGAGACCCCTGCTGCAGAGTAGCTAGTAGCAGCTATCTTTTATTCTGTTTCTTATCTTATTTAATCGGGTTTGTCCCCGATTTTATTTTGGAATTCCTGTACTAAACATTTGAATTTGTTGTCACATTTATTTTCAGTTGCAATCTTAAGTTTCATTTCTCCTTATTATCTTGCCTATGTTTGTGAATGAGCTAGTTAGTAAGTATGGATTGACCTAGACAGCGTACTACCGCCGACTCTGCGGCGTAGGCTGGACGTACCCACGCACTCGTGCCCGAACTTCCGGGTGCGGGTCGTGACACTACCTGCCTATGTGCGGTGCTACGCCGCTGTGACATGGCCTTCTGCCGAGGTTCATATTACACCACTTGTGTTATGCCACTGTAGCATGGGATCTCAGTTCCTTGTAGTGCTGATACTACATAATTTCTGCAAAGCACACCGAACATTCACTCTGCCCAAGACCTCATTAAGGAGTCAAAGCCATCCTTCCACAAGAAATTATTCTACGCAAAGAACAAGGAGTAGACAACAGTGGTTCTGGGTTTGTAATCCCTCAATGTCTCTAAGGACTATCCACTGTTCTTGATATTCTTTCAGGCAATGTTCCTCCCTTGAACCAATAGCTAGATGCCTAGTAGATTTTTATTTGAACTAATAGCATAAAACTGAATGGTAGGATTGCAAAGACACAATATCAGAGGTCCTCCAAGTCCATATATGTTGTGTCCTTGACTATATGAGGTGTTATGCCACTGTAACATGACCTGAAGCCGAGGTTCACTCCTTCGTATGGGGTCACACTACTGTAACATGGAGTAGTACCCTCTTTTATAGTTCTTGGGATCAGCTAGCGCTGGAGGCCTTACATGAACTGATCTGCCAGATTGTTCTGGCTCCGATTAACAAATACTGTAATAATCTATGCCAGTTGCGCTCATTCAGTGTCCTGTACTGGCCCTTGAGGCCTATCATGAACGAATCTGCCATATTTACCTAACTCTGATCATTAAAGCAATGCAATGATCCACGCAATCTGCACTCATTCAGTGTCCTGTACTGGCCCTTGAGGCCTATCATGAACGGATCCGCTAGATTTACCTGACTCCGATCATTAAAATATTGTAATAATCTACATAATCTGCGGTCATTCAGTGTCCTGTGTTCTATCCATATAGTTCTTTTTAAACCATTGAAGAGATGAACATATGCCACTGTTGCAGCTTTTTGGTTTTTACAGTATGTCGATATCACCCGAATATGTGTACTAACCATAGGAAGATCATCTGAGAGCTTCAAGAGCCATTCTGTATTATATGCTGCAGCTTGATAGTACAAAAAACTCTGAAAGTAAAGACTGCTGCTTCGAGTCCACGATATAGCAACACCACCCTTGGAGAAGTCACGTCCTTCTGTGGATCTTTTACTTTTTTTATGAGCACCAACTAACATCACCGAAGCCTTCCTTCATATGTGGATAACTGCTATAGCACAGGATATACCACTGAGTCCACCTGAGAATTCTGTCTACTCTCTTCACAACTTTCAGTGTTCAACACATATAGTGCTCATGAACTGACTCAGTATCCCCACAACATGAGCTATATTAGGCCTGGTAAAACTCGTAGCTTGAATCATTCACCTGATGATGCTCGAGTACACCAACTGTCTGACACTTTTTTTTGGATTTGGCTTCATCTCCATGTCACACCTGAGGAGTATCAGCCTTGATACCCAAAGTGTATGATCAATATTTCATGCTGAGAGCTTGTGACTTAGCAAGCTCATTTGGCATCCAGATTATCTCATATCCTCAGGATGACCTCCGCAATCCCATGTCCTGAGTTTGGACAAAAATGACATCTTTGTTCCAGTGACACTTCTATGTCCACAACTGGGACTAGCAAGTCGTCCATATAGATACAAATGATGACCCCTTCATTATCAGCGAATTTTGTGTATACACACTTGTCCGTCTCGTTGATCCTGCGACAACTTTGACTAGATGACTTATCAAACTCATGCTGCCATATCCTGGGAATTGCTTCATGCCGCATCGAGATATTACCAACTCGCAGGCTGTCTTCAAACCTGAATGACAATAATTCTGACTGTTGTCCATGAATCTCTCATATCTGTCTTTCTTAAAGACTTGTTGTCTTTCTATCATCTTATAAATAATCAGCTTGTGAATAGCAGCTACGACAATCATTATCCTGATCTATGACACCCTCATCGAGGTGCCAAAGAACCCAATCTCCTATTATCTGAGAAAACCCTGGCTAGATAGCCTAGTCTTGAACTCAACTATTCTGTCTGCTTTCATCTTCATCGACTTGAAGATCTGATAAGCATCTGATTGGTATAGCTCCTTCAGGGAGATTGACCAACACCCAAGTGTGGTTGGAGGTTATTGAGTCATACTCATTATTTATAGCCTCCCTCCAGAAAATAGTATCTCTGGTCTTCATCGCCTCATCATAAGTAAGCAAATTTGCTTCAACATGATAAGTGCCAAAATATTCTTCGACGTCCATCACTTTCCTTACTCGCTTAGACACCGGCTCCACGAGTTATGGTTCGATCATTGTCGTTGGGATGACAACTTCTTCTTAGACTATATCTTCATTGGAAGCTTCAGCCTCCTATACACCCACACTATTTTTTGGAATATCCTTGATAATAATATTCTTGTGCGTTACAAATTTAACTTTGAAGAGTTCTGCGTCGCGATATTCAATGATATGATTTGATTAGATATCAAAAAATCTTTGAACATCACTCTTCTCAGCATCACCCTGAAAGATTGTCTTCGTAGTCGTCGATTTTAGCTTCCGAATCTTCAATTCTGGAAGCTTCACAGATGCCAGACACCCCCACACTCGAATGATGTTCAAGTTGGGTCTGACTCTGATCCAGAGTTCCTGAGGAGTGTCATTGGAAGTTGTGTATTATACTTTATTCGGAATAAATGTAGCCGTTAGCACAGCTCCTCCCCATAATAAGTTTGGAAGACCCACAATCAACATCATTGAGTTCATCATTTCTGTCAATGTCCTGTTCTTTCTTTCAGCTACTATATTTGATTGAGAATAATATGGAGCAATTATCTCATTGACAATTATATATTCTTTGTATAACGATGCGAATTCAATAGACCTATACTCTCTGCCTCGATCACTTCTAAGTCTCTTGAGTTGTTGCCCCATTTGAAGTTCTGCCTTAACCCTAAACTCCTCGAACTTCTCGAATGCTTTATCTTTTAACTTGAGCAGATAGACAAATGCGTACTTCGAATAGTCGTCGATAAAAGTAATGAAGTACTTCCTCTTGGCCTTTGTGCAGAACTGCTTGAAGTCACAGATATTTGAGTACACAAACTCAAGAAGATCTGTACCTCGGTTTACCTGTTTGAATAATTTTTTTTCTGATCATTATCTGCGCACAGACCTCACACTTCTCTACCTCTTTACCCCCACATTTGGAGATAATCCCAAGACTAGACATCTTGCGGTATAGAGTACATGTCCTAGTCTGGGGTCCTACAACTCTTATAATGAGACTTCACTCACAAGCAGAAGCTCAAACATCTATTTGATACCGAACGCCTTGTTTCAAAGTATGTCTTCTGCCAAGATATCACCATTTGACAAACATGGATGTTCACCCTCAAGTATGCAACAGACTTCCTGAGATCAGGTCCTTGGTAATCACTGGTACGTTGCTATACGCACTCCTTGGACTGTAACTTATCGAAGTCCAGAACCACTGTCCTAATCCCCAGATCCTTTGCTTGTCATCGAGACCTCCACCAATAATAGGTTCGACCTTGGTGAATGTTTGGATAAACAAAGTTTATACAAAACTTTTGCTTACAAACGAGAAAAGAGAAAAGTACAAATAATCCTATACGAGGATATTAAGTACAATAAAATAATTCTGGGGAAGTATTGCTATGGAAGTCTGATCTGCAGTCGATCACTTTGTTCCTTGGACTACACGATGCTGAAGAAGTGTTGTAGAAGAAGCTTCAAACTTTCTCTGAACTGAAGGCAAAAGTCGGCCAAAAAAAAGTTACAAGTAAGATCGAATTATTGTTGCCAAAGTTGTCAGCCAAAACTAATTCCCTCCTCTTACCCTGTGACCAGGGGTCTCTATTTATAGAGATCAATCAAATAACTGCCTGGTTGACGTAAAAGTCAAATGACTGTCTTGTTGGCGTAAAAGGCCAAACTGTGAAGAAGATTGCCTTCTTTATGCTGCGGTTATGACAACTGCTACCCACATTCAAATAATCTTCTGAATCTGCGTATGACACGTACCCCTTTATAAGGTAAAGCGTATAACTGCTTCTTGAAGATTATGGCATGCAAGCCACGTAACTGCCCCTGCGTAAAATGGTTGGCGTAAAAGCCAAATGACTGTCTTGTTGGCGTAAAAGGCCAAACTGTGAAGAAGATTGCCTTATTTATGCTGCGGTTATGACAACTTCTACCCACGTTCAAATAATATTCTGAATCTGCATATGATACGTATCCCTTTATAAGGTAACACATATAACTGCTTCTTGAAGATCATGGCATACAAGCCACGTAGGTAACTGCCCTTTTGCAAATATAGTCAAGTTGGCGTATTTCGAGGAGATAGCATACGGCGTACTCCTATAGTTGAAAATAGCCTGGTTGGCGTAAAAGCCAAATGACTGTCTTATTGGCGTAAAAGGCCAAACTATGAAGAAGATTGCCTCCTTTACGCTGCGGTTATGACAACTACTACCCACGTTCAAATAATCTTCTGAATCTGTGTATATGACACGTATTCCTTTATAAGGTAACGCGTATAACTGCTTCTCGAAGATCATGGCATGCAAGCCACGTAGGTAACTGCCCCTGCGTAAAATAGTTGGCGTAAAAGCCAAATGACTATCTTGTTGGTGTAAAAGGCCAAACTTTGAAGAAGATTGCTTTCTTTACGCTGTGGTTATGACAACTGCTACCCACATTCAAATAATCTTCTGAATCTTTGTATGACACGTATCCCTTTATAATGTAACGCGTATAACTTCTTTTTGAAGATTATGGCATGCAAGCCACGTAAGTAACTGCCCCTGCATAAAACTTGATAATTCATGAATAATAGATAACCAGTGTAAAATAGCTAATTATCCTTTACGACTGAGGTCTTGAGCGTATTCTGGGCTAAATAGCCTTATCAACGTACCTTTGCAAATATATCCGAGTTGGCATATTTCGAGGAGATAGCATACGGCGTACTCCTATAGTTGAAAATAGTCTGATTGGCGTAAAATGCAAGGATGGTGATGTGAGCGTATTAGTCACAGTCTTAGCTTTTCCATGTCATGAACTACTTGAAGCTCTGTACAAGAAACAACTTTTGATGTGGCGTCTAATTTTGTCTTGTCTTGAGCATAAAAACTTATTTCTGTCAATGTAGAATAGGCGGCATATTCAGAAGACTCTATTTTTCTTCCTTTGAATGCGTAAAAATGACTTGTATCAAAAATATGTCACAAAATGATAACCTAGATCTCTGTTCAAAATTATTATCACAGCCGTTCTCTCGATCATCGTGCAGTACTTTTGTCAAATGTCAGGTTCACTGATTTGACTGACAAATTTATTCGAGAAATACGAAGAGTTCCTCGTACAACTTTACGCTGCATTAAAAACAACATATTTTAAACTTTACGCAGGAAGGTATAGCAACCTTTTACACAGAACAGCCTTAAAACTCTGCTTTACGCGGACAGCTTTGAAGCCCTATTTTACGCCAAACAACCTTGAAGCTTTGGCATAAAATACAGACAGCTCTGAAGCCCTATTTTACCCCAAATAATCTTGAAGCTCTGTTTTACGCGGACAGCTCTGAAGCCCTATTTTATGCCAAACAACCTTGATGCTCTAGCGTAAAATGCAGACAGCTCTAAAGTCCTGTTTTATGCAGACAGCTCTGAAGCCCTATTTTATGCCAAACAAACTTGAGCTCTGTTTTACGAAGACAGGTCTAAAGCCCTATTTTATGCCAAACAGCCTTGAAGCTCTGTTTTATGCGGGAAGGGACTTTATGTATGTTAGGGGTTTTGACTGTAAAATATGCGGACAATTCTCCAACATATTTCATGCTTCTTCAAGACCCCCTTCAAAGTTTTTAAAACTTGGACAAGTTTTGAAACACTTTGAAAGAAGCATGGAAAAAGTCTTTGATATGGGAATGAATATCCTGCTAGAGGTGATATGTACATGGTAGTATACTCCATTCTCTTGGAGAATTTTAGTAGACTTATTACCCAAGGCTGTAAACCCCCTGATTTTTCAGAATTTTTAAAATAGGTTTTTAATATTTTTTTGGAATTTTTTGAAATTTTTCTGTAACTAAAACTAAGGTAATTTGAATTTAAATAATTTTTAAATGTTGTTAATTAATATTAAAATATTATGAAAATATTATTTTCTGGTGTAAAATGAAAAATTAGACATAGGATAATTTTCCGAGAATTTATTGGACCCCGAAAATATTTTTAAAGCCCTAAAAACTTAGTTTAAATAAACCAAAATAAACCCTAAAATAAACCCGGTTTAATTTTAAATAAACCAAACCAACCCGAACCGGACCCGGTTCAACTGAACCCAACCCAAATCCTTAGCGGGTCGGGTCGGATATAAAACCTGACCCGAAACCCACTAACCCGACCCGCACCCTAACCTTAGTGGATCGGGCCGGATCCGCCGCCCGACTCGACCCGACCCGGCTCCGCCGACCCGAACCCTTTCCTCTTCCCCCTGACCTTGGCGATTCTGCTCCGCCGCATAACCGTCGCGCCGCTCCAGCAGTCAGCGCCGCCTCGCCTCCGCAACGCCCGCCCGCTCGCCTCCGGCCGCTCCCTCTTCCCCTCTCCGCCTATAAAACCCGACCACCACCTACGCCTGAACCCTAACGCCTCCGTCCCCGTCGAACCCCTGCCTCCCCGTCGTCCCTGCGAGCCGCCCAGCCCTGTCTCCTCCCCTGGCTTCCTCCTCCATCTTCTCCGCCTCTCCCCTCGACCTAGTCCCCGTAGCACCGTGAGAAGCCCCGGCCGCCTCGACCTCGACCCCGCCGCCTTCGCCTGAGCTCGGCCGACTCGACAGCAGCAGCACCAGCAGTAACCGAACCTCCAGCCGCAGCCCCAGCGCCGCCCTGGCTCCGCCTCACCGTCGACGACACGCCAGAGCCCGCTCCGCCCTCCTCCGGCCAGCCCCGGCGTCCCAGCATCGAACCCTACCCCTAACCCTAACCCTAACCCTAGAACACTGTGCAGACATTGTGTCGTGTCAAGACGATACACGGACACGAAGAAACCCGATTTTGCGGAGCCCTGTTCAGGTAACCCGTTCTCTCTCCTTGTTGCTCCGTTTTCCGTTCCGTCGGTTGTGACACGTAGGCTGTGTAACCCTCTCGATGCCTGTGCAACCCGCTCGGTGCGTCGCGTCCTGTGGCGATCGCGAACCGCGATCCAAAAATAGGAAAAACAATACCCCGTTTCTCCCCGGAACTGAGTACGCCCCGCCAAACGGGACAACTTGGTCGTGTGCGGTCTTTACCGAAAGGTGCACGCCATTGATACAGACGTGCGGGATTTCACAGAAGTTGATTTGGATGCGCGTGCACACCAAAATCAGCGCGTATCCGCCTATTCTGGAACGTGTTGTAACTTTGTGTACATACGTCGGATCGAAACAAAACTTGCGCCATCGGACTCGTAGCAATACGTTGGTCCTGTGACCCAAGTTTGGTTCGATTCTGAGAACATTGACAAAATTACGTATCGTGGGCCCCATGGCTCCACTTGACGGACGATTTTGTGATCGGCTCATCGAAATCCAATTCTGGAAGTTTCGTTGGGTTTGTATCAACGTTCTGGACTTGTTGACACTAATTTGGACAGATTTGGAGACCTTTGGTTCTAACACATTTTTCGGTGCAAGGCGGCCCATATGTGGACCCCGCTTTGACCAGAAACTGTTATTTTTTGCTTCTGTGTCCAAATTGGACTCAAGGACAGGCATTTCTAGCTATTTGATATTTTCTGAATCTGATGGTGATGTTTATTTCAGCAACCGGAGCAGTACCTGCAATTTCCACTGAGGTCAGAGCTACAGTTGGAGCCGGAACCCCAAGCAAGTGTACTTTGCCAAATCCTGCAGCTTTGCTACTAATTTTCTTGACTTATTTATACATTGTTCTACATGCTGAACCTAGGACCGTGTGACTTACTTAGCGTCCGATTAATAGTCGGGTGCCAACACCGTACACGGAGTTGTGTAAGGTCACCTAGAGATGGATATCGTGACCCTTTTACATTCTCGTACTTGCCATATCAAGTACGTCATACCCAGGACTGTAAACTCCCTCACCCAAAATAGGTATTTTGTGTATATTTTATATTATTATATTTATTATATATGTTAAATTTATTTAGAATATGCTCTTAGTTAATTAGAAAATAAATTTCTTGATATATTTACTTATATAAATATTCATTTAGAATTATTTTAGGTTATTTTAGATTTTTGGAGATTTTTCTAGAATTTTTGGTAATTAAAACTTAGAAAACATAAATTTCTATACGACCATACTTGCATGTCGTTCCTACCAAATATTTATTTTAGTTTAAAATATTTAATTATATTTTTTGTAATTTATTTAGAATTTTAAGAAATTTATTTAGATTTTAAAATTATTTAGGATTTATTTGGATATATATAGTCTTAATATTAGATAGATACTAATTTAGTGTTAATAGATATTAATAAGATTTTATAAATTATTTGTATTATCTTTAATTATATTTAAGATTATAAATTATTGAGATAAATTCAAACTCTATTTTAAATTAATTCAAATCCTGAACCTACTAGGAAATCAACTTCATGCATATCCTATCATTATTTAAATTCATCATAATCCTATCCAAATTAACCAATCCTAGTCGTATTTAATTAAGTAGTGTCCACCATTATAAATAACTCATCCTTCATATTTTTCTTTCCCAAATTCCTCTCTTTTTCGTCCAAAAAATAGTCAAAATTCGTCATAAATTCAGCCTCATTTTCTACTAGTTATGACGAATTAAAGAGACGATATCTCCTAGCTCCGGACTCCAAAAATGCTCCAGTTTTTTTTGTTAGAACGATAATGAGGTTAGATTTCTGATAATATAAATTGTTTTTCTAAATTATTAGTATTAAATTCTGGAAAATTCGTAGAGCACAGCATGTCCGAAAATAGACGTGTTTCGATGTTTTTGCGATTTCGGGAGAACCAGGAATCAGAATCATGAACCGTTTAAAGTTTCGGAAAGCTAATGTCGAGATCATCGACATATATTTTTCCTAGAATTTATTTCGAAGTATTTATATACTGTTAATTCTGTAGAACTTTTAGGTTAGAATTTAACCATCGGTGCACAATACAAAATTTGTATGTGCCATAATTTCCAAACGAATTTGAATTCAGACGAGCCGTAAATTCCAATATGTTTTTGATGCTGAAATCTACAGGAAATCATGCATGAAAGTTGAGTTTGTATCGGTTAACTTTTTGGTCAACAGATCGCCTCGATTTGCGTGCCATGAGTCTTGAGTTGATAAAATTTAGTTTCTTTGAACAAAATTTAGGAATTAACATAAAAATCAAAATAATAAGATTAAAATAGGATTTTAGAGTAATTATTCCAGAATTAAATAAATTAAAGTAAATTAATGGTTATATTATTATATAGTTATATGAATATATATGTAAGTAAATGCTAATTGATAATTATGACTAAATATTCAGACTGCATGACCCTAGGACATCATGGACTATCCCATATTTATCTTGACCATGTTGACCCTAGGAACTTGTGAATTTGTCTGCCTTGCGTACACTAACGTACTGGCATAGACACCTGTCAGTTGACTGACTGATTTCGTACAGTACTTGAAGATGCGACACCCGCATAATTTAATGCGTAATTGAACATGTTAGATGACTAGTGTTACCCCTAGTATACCCCCTGATTCCAGTGTAAATGTGGTTGAGTATGTGCTAGTGTAATGACTAATGATTCTATTATATTATATTTATGTGTACATAGGATATTGGATTGTTCTGCGCGATTTCTGGAGCAGGTTATTGGTACATTGCAGCTTCCTTGCCAGGCAAGTATACCTTGCCATTGTACTGTTATTTATATTCCATATGTTGCATGCATCTTTATTTTCTGTCTTTAGTTCATATATTTTAACTGTTATATAAAATGTGCGCGACGGTGACGTCGCGATATGTTTTTATTTATGTATTGCATTGACCTTGTTCATGAGACTACCCCATTATCATGTAGCACCATTAGGTTCATTGGCCGTGACACAGTGGTTACACGAGTGTGAGTCTCATATAGATCACGGACTGCGTGACAGGTCTGGCCTCCTGTACGTATGGGCCGTGCGTTAGGAATAACTGCTGTTAGAAATTTTGCATGCTAGTAGACTTGGCAGTTATTAGAGGTTTATCGTGTCATGGACATGACATGCTTAGAGCATGGGGTGGGGAGAACAACAAGTACCGCATTTGAGCTCCTTTGCACTTTTTCTGTGATGCCCGGATTCTCCGCTGGAGATACGGGTGGTGATGACCCATATATATATACATTGGCGGGCCTCCGCCGTTCAAAAGACGATGTGCCTTTGGGCCCCTGGATCTTCAAAATAGAACCATGCCAAATCCCAGTTTTCAGCCAGATAGCTCACTTGTGGGGAAAGTTGTTCTTAACTATATTCACTTAGATGGTTAGGCGACCCTTTGGATATTTATTTCAGTACTTTATTGGCATGTGTTTAAGTATCTTGTTATGTCCCTCTGAGGACCTGGTCCGCTGCCAGGTGTATCTTTTCTTGAGTATTTGCAGGAGCGCAGATTTGGATGGTTACATGTGATCCGAGGATGTCTTCTCTTCGAGCTGTGATGGATAGCTGGGATCCTTATATTGTGTTGTGGTGTTGTACTCATATTGTATTTGCTCTTATATTCGAGTTGGTAGTGGATTTATTTCCATCCAACTATCATCCTTAGATACTTCTTATTGAGATCTAGTTTCATAGATACTGGTTATTTATTTCTATATGATTTTGGTGGACGAGATTTAGATTTTATCCTGTGACTTGTGACATATGTTTATACCACTTGTGGATTTTGTATTCATATTACAGCGTACGTATGGATTTGATTTCCATATATTGGAGTTGCCATATCCATGCGGCTGGCATGCTTACGTGTTCCTAGTCCTACGTATTTGGGACTGGGGCGTGACATGTTTTAGTGGTGGCCCATGCAGGTCAAGAGCATATTGTCTCGGTTACGTTAATGTACCGAACAAGCCTGCACATAGGACTAGAGTATAGGATCTCATCCACAATTGACTATGTTTCACCTTCCTCCTCTATGATCTATTCGAACAATTATATCCTGCTTGATTCCTGTACTTCCCTAATAAGTTACTTGAGTATATATGGCCTTCTGCTAGAATATAGGAACCCCTGTTATTAGGATGATAATTAGAGTAGCACACCTATTAAGAATACAACGAGAATATAGACACACCACTAAGTTTAGAATATCTAGTGAACCCTAGAATTCCTTATCTTTAGAATTGATTTACCATTATCCCCTGATGTATTATGAAGACTTGAGAGTAGTATAGACACTACTAGAGTTAGTTAGAAGTTTTACCATAATATTTGACCCTAGTATTGAGGAACCAATGGAGAACCAATATTGAACATTAGGACTGAACCTAACCCTCATAATTGGATAGTATTAGAGAACTATAAAACTTATGTCATTGTCCTGTTACTAGTAGACAGCACCCTAGGAAGCCTAGAGGAATATAATCAACCCTTTTCCTTGATCATACCCCGAACATGGCAACTAGCATGCCACCCCCTTAGAGAACCATGATGCTATCTAGAGCCCTCTATTTTTGATTTCATAACTTATCCCCCTGCAACCTTAGCATTCGCTAATTGTGTGACGACTAAATTATGATTCTTCTTTCTTCATCATTTAACTCGTGCCACATAACTCGTATGATTGAAGGCCAAGTAATCTTATTCTATGTTAGGACATGTAGTTTGCTAGGATATAGCTTGATAATTTAAACTTTGAATTTTGTGCGTGATAGTTGGGATTTGATAGTTTGCATAGTTCCCTTAGGTTGTGACCTAATGATTATCCCTTAGCTTTAAATCACGAAATTTGTACCCATAGCTCGATACGAGTTAAATCCCTTTCCCCTTAACGGCTAGTAACTCTTCTATCCCTACGATTGACACCTGTTCTATGAGCACTTGACCCTTACCTATATAATGCAATAGGAGACCCTAATAAGAGTTTCTGTTCTATGTACACATGCAAGATTATTTTTGTAGGTATCCTTAAGATAATACAATAGTAGTTAAATTATTTTAAGTTGGATAGTATACCTCACCACCTAGTATCACGTAGTTCCTGTGATCCATTGATGAAGTGTAACTGAATGACATTAATTGTATGCTAGCAAAGACGACAGTATTTATTCAGACGATAGAATTTAGAGGTCCATGTCCCTATTGGTCGACTAGCGACTTAGACAAGGAATTAGTATGACAACTGTAGAGATTGTGTAGTCTTTCATTATTATTGCTTATTTTGCTTTTGTTTTTGTGAATTTGAATTGTTATGAACCTTCTTTCATCATAATCTAGCGTATTCATATTTGCTGTACTACCTTGACTTATGCTGCTATTATAGCCTAGTTTTTGCAAGCTTATTCTTTATCGAGCTTGTTCATGACATACGTATTATTGGGGGCCCACAATAATATATTTCAGAATTAGTGTATTAGGATCTAGCTAACCTTAGTGCGCTTGGTTCGCCCTTCGCATAACTACTTTACGTGGATTGAGATATGTAGTGATTAGTAGACGAATATACTTACCCTCTAGATACGACAAAGCATATCATATCAAGTACATAACTGCACCGATGTGAGGATGCGAATAGGAAATTACCAAATTAAGATTTCAATCCACAACTGTCTTGACAATTCCCATTTGAATTCTTTAAACGCTTTGATTCCTATACTTCCATTCTATTACCCCTCCTTGAACCCTTTTCCGTTGCTTTCCGTCTTCCCTTGTTTCGGAAAGACGAAATCTCGTGCTTGGATATAAGTGATACACGGATAGTACAAGATATACCCCATAGGCCAATCACATTATTTGGTGACTATCTTTCATAATTGATTAAGGGCATATCATATATGATATAGTTGGTGTTAAAGTTTTGAGGATTGAATGACATGAGAAAATAAATTGAGGAATATTTTTCTTAAGTGTAAGAGCCTTATGTGATAGATGGGTAAATTCTAAGTTGGGTAGAAATTGCAGTATTAAACTTGAGGAGAATTCTTTTAGATTGTGATCAAGTAGGATTAGATTGAGAGATTAAGTCCTTTTAAATGTGGAGAATTTTAAAAGAGGGATTAAGATAATGAGGATTTAATGAATTTTAAAAATCTTGATATTGAGGACCCAATATTTATACTTTGAGCACATGATTTAAATTTTGAATATTGAAGGATGAATCATTGATTTAAATTTTGAGGATAAATATAGAATTTTAGACTTGAACAATTGGTTAATTAGATTTAAATTTTACAATTTGTTGATTTGAATTAAAAGTTCAATTTTGATTGTTGGGTCACCTATTTAAAATATTGATGATATAAATTGAGTTTAAATATTTGAATAGTACAAAATTCTTAAGTTAAGAATAGGAATAAGATTTGATTAGAATTGTTTATTGTTCAAAGTCTAGAGAAGATTATGATAGTTAGAAATTATGATATAAATTTTGATGTGGGATGTCATATAGACTTGAGTCAGATTTGGATGTTGATTATTTAAAAATCAAGAAGAGATTACGACAGGTTGAATTTTGATTTAAACAGTGGTTATTTTAATTTTGAAGTGATCGCGATAGATTCGAATAGATTTTGTTATTTAAATTTTTAGAAGAGATTGCGATTGACATACCTTATGTATGAATGTGAAGGATTTAACAAATTATGTCTTATTTTAATTTCGAGGACGAAATTATTTTAAGTTGGGTAGATTGTAAACTCCCTCACCCAAAATAGATATTTTATGTATATTTTATATTATTATATTTATTATATATGTTGAATTTATTTAGAATATGCTCTTAGTTAATTAGAAAATAAATTTCTTGATATATTTACTTATATAAATATTCATTTAGAATTATTTTAGGTTATTTTAGATTTTTGGAGATTTTTCTAGAATTTCTGGTAATTAAAACTTAGAAAACATAAATTTCTATACGACCATACTTGCATGTCGTTCCTACCAAATATTTATTTTAGTTTAAAATATTTAATTATATTTTTTGTAATTTATTTAGAATTTTAAGAAATTTATTTAGATTTTAAAATTATTTAGGATTTATTTGGATATATATAGTCTTAATATTAGATAGATACTAATTTAGTGTTAATAGATATTAATAAAATTTTATAAATTATTTGTATTATCTTTAATTATATTTAAGATTATAAATTATTGAGATAAATTCAAACTCTATTTTAAATTAATTCAAATCCTGAACCTACTAGGAAATCAACTTCATGCATATCCTATCATTATTTAAATTCATCATAATCCTATCCAAATTAACCAATCCTAGTCGTATTTAATTAAGTAGTGTCCACCATTATAAATAACTCATCCTTCATATTTTTCTTTCCCAAATTCCTCTCTTTTTCGTCCAAAAAATAGTCAAAATTCGTCATAAATTCAGCCTCATTTTCTACTAGTTATGACGAATTAAAGAGACGATATCTCCTAGCTCCGGACTCCAAACATGCTCCAGTTTTTTTTGTTAGAACGATAATGAGGTTAGATTTCTGATAATATAAATTGTTTTTCTAAATTATTAGTATTAAATTCTGAAAAATTCGTAGAGCACAGCATGTCCGAAAATAGATGTGTTTCGATGTTTTTGCGATTTCGGGAGAACCAGGAATCAGAATCATGAACCGTTTAAAGTTTCGAAAAGCTAATGTCGAGATCATCGACATATATTTTTCCTAGAATTTATTTCGAAGTATTTACATACTGTTAATTCTGTAGAACTTTTAGGTTAGAATTTAACCATCGGTGCACAATACAAAATTTGTATGTGCCATAATTCCCAAACGAATTTGAATTCAGACGAGCCGTAAATTCCAGTATGTTTTTGATGCTGAAATCTACAGGAAATCATGCATGAAAGTTGAGTTTGTATCGGTTGACTTTTTGGTCAACAGATCGCCTCGATTTGCGTGCCATGAGTCTTGAGTTGATAAAATTTAGTTTCTTTGAACAAAATTTAGGAATTAACATAAAAATCAAAATAATAAGATTAAAATAGGATTTTAGAGTAATTATTCCAGAATTAAATAAATTAAAGTAAATTAATGGTTATATTATTATATAGTTATATGAATATATATGTAAGTAAATGCTAATTGATAATTATGACTAAATATTCAGACTGCATGACCCTAGGACATCATGGACTATCCCATATTTATCTTGACCATGTTGACCCTAGGAACTTGTGAATTTGTCTGCCTTGCGTACACTAACGTACTGGCATAGACACCTGTCAGTTGACTGACTGATTTCGTACAGTACTTGAAGACGCGACACCCGCGTAATTTAATGCGTAATTGAACATGTTAGATGACTAGTGTTACCCCTAGTATACCCCCTGATTCCAGTGTAAATGTGGTTGAGTATGTGCTAGTGTAATGACTAATGATTCTATTATATTATATTTATGTGTACATAGGATATTGGATTGTTCTGCGCGATTTCTGGAGCAGGTTATTGGTACATTGCAGCTTCCTTGCCAGGCAAGTATACCTTGCCATTGTACTGTTATTTATATTCCATATGTTGCATGCATCTTTATTTTCTGTCTTTAGTTCATATATTTTAACTGTTATATAAAATGTGCGCGACGGTGACGTCGCGATATGTTTTTATTTATGTATTGCATTGACCTTGTTCATGAGACTACCCCATTATCATGTAGCACCATTAGGTTCATTGGCCGTGACACAGTGGTTACACGAGTGTGAGTCTCATATAGATCACGGACTGCGTGACAGGTCTGGCCTCCTGTACGTATGGGCCGTGCGTTAGGAATAACTGCTGTTAGAAACTTTGCATGCTAGTAGACTTGGCAGTTATTAGAGGTTTATCGTGTCATGGACATGACATGCTTAGAGCATGGGGTGGGGAGAACAACAAGTACCGCATTTGAGCTCCTTTGTACTTTTTCTGTGACGTCCGGATTCTCCGCTGGAGATACGGGTGGTGATGACCCATATATATATACATTGGCGGGCCTCCGCCGTTCAAAAGACGACATGCCTTTGGGCCCCTGGATCTTCAAAAGAGAACCATGCCAAATCCCAGTTTTCAGCCAGATAGCTCACTTGTGGGGAAAGTTGTTCTTAACTGCATTCACTTAGATGGTTAGGCGACCCTTTGGATATTTATTTCAGTACTTTATTGGCATGTGTTTAAGTATCTTGTTATGTCCCTCCGAGGACCTGGTCCGCTGCCAGGTGTATCTTTTCTTGAGTATTTGCAGGAGCGCAGATTTGGATGGTTACATGTGATCCGAGGATGTCTTCTCTTCGAGCTGTGATGGATAGCTGGGATCCTTATATTGTGTTGTGGTGTTGTACTCATATTGTATTTGCTCTTATATTCGAGTTGGTAGTGAATTTGTTTCCATCCAACTATCATCCTTAGATACTTCTTATTGAGATCTAGTTTCATAGATACTGGTTATTTATTTCTATATGATTTTGGTGGACGAGATTTAGATTTTACCCTGTGACTTGTGACATATATTTATACCACTTGTGGATTTTGTATTTATATTACAGCGTACGTATGGATTTGGTTTCCATATATTGGAGTTGCCATATCCATGCGGCTGGCATGCTTACGTGTTCCTAGTCCTACGTATTTGGGACTGGGGCGTGAGTCTAACACTTCTCCCTTGATCATACCCCGAACATAGCAACTAACACCTGACACTGATCATGAGACATAATCTTCCTGAAATATTCAAGGTAATTTTGTATAGGATACAGGTTTCATGACATGGATATTATTTTCTTAGATCTTGTTATGACTTGCTGCATTAGTTTTAATCCTGCGTGTCATGGACATGAGACGTGTGATTACATTGGGTGGGAAGAGTATTACCATATCAAAGGCTGATTATATTATATATATTGTCATCTGGAGGTGTCTTAGTCTCTGATACAGAGCTTTGGCACAAGTTCTGGCCCTTCGAGAAAATACTGCTATGGGTTTCTCCAACACCGATCCTATAGTAGTCTCAGCCCGAGTATGACTAAAACTCTCACTTGCATATCACTTAGCTGGTTTATATTTACCTTATTATTTTAATTATTGCTGCACTGTATTTATTTTGGCATGAGTTATCTTGTACCTTGCTATGTCCCCTGAGGACCTGGATCTGGATTATGTCCCCAGGGTTAGCAGAGGATATCTATCCTGAGGTCTGCGGAACAGGAGCACTTCTCGGAATATAACCAAGAACTGAAGACGAGGTGATTGCAGAAGATTTCTCCTGAATATCTTCATCTATGCTCAGTGTTATTGGCAAATAAACTCTTATAATTCTTGTTAAAATGAACTATTGTAACAGACTTAATATTGGGTTGTTCCCCGATTTTATTTACTTGTGACTGGATGATATTTATTTTTTTTGTTGATATTGCTGTATTTATTCTGTGGATGAGATTAGTAGACCCTGATTGTTGTATTACAGCTTAAGTATGCCCCGATGGATCCATTAAATTGGGTTTGTCCATCGGTGTGTGCTGCTGGCCATTGCCACGTGTCTAGTTCCTCGTTACTTTAGGACTGGGGCGTGACAAAGGCGTACCTAAGACTAGGTACAGATAACAAGTTGAAATAACTGACACTATCAGGGATTATACGAACGTGATAGTAGAAAGTCGATGGGCAAACTATTACTCAGAGGTAATATGGACATGACAAAGTTCAAAAAATATCTTATTCAGAGGTAATATGGATGTGGTAAGATATCATAGTTTTTTTTAGGATATCCCGCTAGGGGATCTTTGATAGACCTATTACCTTTTGCGCACTGGAGTGCAAGTAATAAGTTTAAAATAAGCCCAGCCAGAAGTAATATGGACGTGGTGGGTTTTGTGCACTTAGGACCGCTGGCGTACTTAGAATTAAGTTTGAGTGATAAGTTTAGACGACGACTGATGATAGTCGTAGGGAGAGGTTTGCTCAGAGGTCACATGGACATGGTAAACTCTCGAGGGAGGAAGTGAGGACGATAGCTTGGAGGTGATATAGACGTGAGCTTATCAACAGTCGTAACGAGAGGTTAGGTACGATCTCGGTATTTTTGTGGAAGAAAAAGGAAATAAGCCAGAGGATATTTGGTGGACTTACTACTTTTTGTGTACTAGAGTGAAAGTAGTAAGTTCGAAAATAATCCCTATCAGTGGTAATATGGACATGATAGGTTTTGTGGACCAGTTACTTCTTGTATATTTGAGTGCAAGTAACGGGTTTAAGACAAGCTCTGTCAGAGGTAATAGGGACGTGGCAGATTTTGTGAACTTAACACCGTTGTTGTATCTTGGTGAGTACGAGTGATAAGTGGAGATAACAACCGATATCAGAGGTAATATGAACATGATGATCGATAGCCAAGACCTGGAGGGTTTGCTCAGAGGTAATATGGACATGGCAAACTCAGTTGGAAAAAAATATTAGGACGGTAGTTCCGAGGGAATATGGACGTGAACTAATATCTGTGATACTCACTGGGGAGTGGTTTGCTGAGTGTGGTCTATCCGAGAATGAAGATAGACCTGAGGGTTGATCCACTGGGATATTGGTAGGACGATAGCTCAGAGATAATGTGAACATGGCTAGCATCTAACGAGATTGGTTTTAGTGGTCACTGCGAGAGTATGCAAGTGGACCTGAGGGCTACTCCGCTGGGGAGACTTTGAGGATCCATCATCTATTGCGCATCCAGGATTCCTTAATACAGATAATGGCTCAATATAGAAGGGAAAATGATGTACATAGGTACTTTACGGGGGATGAAGAACCAAGAATGTAAAGATTATACATCTTGATTGCCCGCCTGGTGATAAGGGGAGTATAAGTCTAGTTCAGACATAGTACATTTTTAGGAACTTGCCATTGATAGGCATCATGAGCAAGTCGTCGTTAGGATTCGTAAGCCGGTAGGCGCCGTTGGAGAATACTGATTCTACGATGAACGTGCCTTCTCATTTAGGTTAGAATTTGCCGGCCGTATTACGGGTCATAACCATCGATCTTCTTACGGTCAGGACGAGATTACCCACTTGGTAGGTCCTTTTCTTTCTCCGTTTGTTGAATGCTCCAGAGAGACGTGCTTGGTATAGCTCAACGCGTTGTTGAGCTAAGTGGAGTTTCTCGTCGAGTGCTTCTAACTATTGTAATCGTCGACGATGATTATCGTCGACGGTTAATTGGTTGGAGAGAGCCACCCGAAGTGAAGGAATTTGGATATCGAGCGGAAAGACTGCTTCACTTTTGTACACCATAGAGAAAGGTGTATTGCCAGTTGTTGTCTGGACCGTTGCACGATAGGCCCAAAGACATTCACCCAGCTTCTCGTTCTAGTGCGTTTGTTGGATGACACAAAATTTTTGATTAGCTTTATGATGATCTTGTTGAAGGCTTCTGCCAGACCATTCGCTGATGGGTTATAGGCGGTCGATGCTACATTCTGGATCCGATCTTTGTCACAGAACTGCTAGAACACATGGCTTACAAACTGTGGACCATTTTCATGGATGATCCTTCGTGGTAATCCGAAGCAATATATGACGTGATGCTTGATGAAGCTGACCACGTTAGACGTCTTGATTTTTGTGAGTGGTACTATTTCTGCCACTTGGAGAAGTAGTCGATGATGGAAGGATGAACCGATGTCCCTTGGATGAAGATGGACTAATCGGTCCAATGATGTCCATACCCCAGGCTTCGAATAGCTAGGACGCAACAGTCGGGTGTAGGAACTCCCAGGATTGGTGGATGAAGTCTGTATGGATTTGGCACGCTTAGTACTTTCTTGCGTAGTCGACGGCATCTGCTACCATTGTTGGCCAATAGTAACCCATTCTACGGAGGCGATCTTGTAGATTGGGCCATAGCTGATGGGTACCGCAAACCTCATCGTGAGCCTCGTAGAGAGCCTGCTTCACTTCTGCATTCGAAAGTCATCATAGCAGAAGCCCGTCATACGAGCAACAATACAGCATTTTGGTAGTTATATCGTAATAGAACCGGAGGGAATGTCTTCTGATGGATGTGGCTTCCTTCGGATTTTCGGAGAGAATTCCATAGACTGCGTAGTCGATGAAAGAAAGTCTCCAGTCTTGTGAGTCAGTGCTCGTCTCTACTGAATAGCTCCGGAACACAGAGAGGTTGTTCTTCAGGTAGACCAGCTCCTGACCGACCATGGTGATTAGTTCATGGGTACTGACCGAAATAGCTAGAGAGGCTGCGAGTCCGGCAAGGACGTCCGCCTTGATGTTTTATAGCCGAGGGGCGTACTCAATGAAGAATCCCTCGAAGGTCGAGATAATGTCGAGCGCTGCCTGTTGGTAAGTTCTTCGCGGACGAAGCCACTAGCTATCAGTTTGTTGACTTCGACTTCGATGGCGTTCATGATGTTCGGCCAAAATCGTCGTTGCTGTTGTTTGACAGGCTTAACGTTCGACAAGATGTTGAGCTTGTGGACCATAATTTGGTAATCCAGTACTAGCATTTCTTCGTAGCTCCAGGCAAAGATATCAATGTATTCCCTGAAGAGCTGTAGCAGGGATTCTCGTTCATCATCAGTCAGACTCTTATTGATGAAGATAGGTTTGGGGGAGGATTCGTCGCCCAGATTGACTTGTACGACTTTGTCCTCGGTAGGAGGTTCTCGTTATTCAAACCGCATCTCCCATTGTACGTCTAGGCGTTGGGCCTATAGTTCTACTTCAAAGATTTCTAATGGATCTTCATCGTCTTCCTCAGGGTCAGCTGACACTATATTGGCAGACAATATTTGATTGAGCATCTCTCCGATACTGACGTCGGAGTCCCAAGAGGAAGACCTTGAGGAGTGAGAGTGTAACTTATCTTCTTGATCCGAGCCTTCAAGGGTTGTGGAAGGCATAACGTACCCTAAGTCATGCTTGGTCTTATGGTAGTAGTCCTCGGACTTGCCTGTCGGAGCTGCGAGGCATACGGGAAGTCGTCGACCTTTGTAGTAATTCAGACCTTGGTTTCTTGTGGGCGTGACACCGGATTGGCACTGAGGCATTGCCAGAAGTGCAAGTAATAAATTTCAAACTTGTTTCTTGCACACGAGAGTGCAAGTAATAAGTTCGAAATAGGTCTTGCCAGAGGTGGCAAGTTTGGTGGACTTAACACCATTGGTGCACTTAAATTTAAGTACAGGTGATAAGTTTATACGATAATCGATATCAGAGGTACTGTGGACGTAATGATCGATAGCCAAACCCAAAAGGTTTACTCAGAGGTACGAAGGACATGAAAAATCCTACTAGGGAGGAGGTGAGAATGATAACTCAGAGGTGACGTAGACGGAGCTGATCAATAGCCATACCGAGATCTACTCCTATTACGAGCAACGACTTTATAGGTTTTCTGTACAGCTTTATTACCAGAGGTTCGGACGTGGTAGGAGGTAGCGGAGCATCCTTCGGAGGTTGACTCAGCCTGTGAAGACGAACGACCAAAGGTTCAGATATGGTGGATGGTACCGGATCTTCCTTCGGCGATAGATCCGTCCTATGAAGGCGAACGACCAGAGGTTCGGGTGCCTGCTGCATAGTTTTAGGATGATAGGAGAGGTTGTGTCTGAAGCGCGTGCCTTTAGATGAACTCTTAAGGGCTTGTCTGATGTTGCCCCAGACTCTGCCTCATCATCGGCGTCATTGCTACATTCATCTTGGTAGACCTATTTATAAAGGATCGAGTCAGAGTAGTAGGCTTCGATCCCTTTGAATGGGTCGACATCAACAAACTCTATTTTGACCGTGCCATGTTCGTCGACGTACTTTAGGCACTTGTGCAGGATTGACGGCACGATCCTATATTCATGTATCCATGGACGTCCGAGCAAGATGTTGTAGGATACATCTACGTCAATGACGTAGCAGGTGACCTCTATTTTCAAGTCGTCGATATGGATTTTCAGGCCAATCTTGCCCAGAGGGTAGCTCCTTTCGACGTTGAAGCCAGTGATTAAAGTATTGGTAGCTGTCAGGCAATGCATCAGAATACCCAAGGTCTGAAGCAAACTCCAAGGGATAATGCTAATTGATGAACCGGGGTTAATGTGCATCTGGTCCACTTTAATGGCACCAATGTACTTTATGTAATATAGGGGGCGATTATGCCGGTTATTCTTTAACAACATGTCATGTTATGTGAATGTGATATTGGGTATCGCCTCCACGATATCATTGCAGTAGGGTCAAGTAGCAGGATCTTCAGCTGGCGGCTTGACCTGTGCCAGGTAGGTGTCAGCATTTTGCAATACCTCACTAGGAGTAGTCTGAGTGTCTTTGGAGAGTCGAAGAAGCTCGAATAGATACAACTTCACTGGAGTGTTGGCAAGCTGGGCCAAGATATCAAAGTTGTAGGACTTTTCCAGCCCCTGAGCTGAATCTTTGCGCAACGATTTGTTAAAGAGAGTATCTTTCTGCTTAGACTTGTCCGCTGCTAGAGGCTGGGATAGACTCGGATCTGATATTGCGTGTACAACTATTGGAAGTGCACCATCGTCAGGGATGTTGTACTCTCGTTGGTACGCTAGGCATGCACCATCCACACTTTACGCCAGAGAATTTTGGTAGACTTATTACCCATGACGTACCTAAGACTGGGTACGGATAATAAGTTGAAATGACTGACACTATCAGTGGTCTAGAATGACGTGATAGCAGACTGTTTAGAGGGATGTTTGCTCAGAGGTAATATGGACATAGAAAACTCGGGTTGTGGACTTATTACCCATTGTGTAAGTACGGATAATAAGCTGAAATGACTAGCACTATCAGGGGTTATGCGAACGTGATAGCAGGAAGTCGAAGAGAAGAACTTTACTCAAAGGTAATATGGACATGGAAAAGTTCTGAAAATATCTTACTAGAGGTAATATGGACGTGGTAATATATTACTTTGTGGGGATAAAGAAAAATAGGACAGAGGCGACCGTTCTCTTGCAGTGATAGATTCACTCTGCTGAAAAAAGTTGAGAGACGTAGTTCAGAGGTAGTATGAACGTGAACTGGTCGATAGTCATACCGAGAGGTTAGGTATGATCCCGATATTTTTGGTGGAAGGAAAAGGAAACGAGCCAGAGGTAATATGGATGTGGTTGTCTTCTTTGGATTGAGGATATCCTGCTAGAGGATGTTTGGTAGACTTATTACTTCTTGTACACGAGAGTGCAAGTAATAAGTTCGAAACAGATCTTGCCAGAGGTGGCAAGTTTGGTGGACTTAACACCATTGGTGCACTTAAATTTAAGTACAGGTGATAATTTTAGACGGCAATCGATATCAGAGGTAATGTAGACATAATGATCGACAGCCAAACCCGGAAGGTTTGCTCAGAGTTGCGAAGGACATGGCAAACCCTACTGGGGAGGAGGTGAGAATGATAACTCAGAGGTGACGTAGACGTGAGCTGATCAATAGCCATACCAAGAGGTTAGGTATGACCCTGGTATTTTTGTGGAAGGAGAATGAAGCACGCCAGAGGTAGTATGGACGTGGTTTTTTGCTTCCATTGAGAAAAATCCACTGAGGGACTTTTGGTGGATATATTATTTGTTTCGTACGTTGAGTGCAAATAATAAATTCGAAAATAATCCCTATCAGAGGTAATATGGACGTGATAGATTTTGTGGATAGTAAGGACATCCCGCTGGGGGATCTTTGGTGGACCTATTATCCTTTTGTGCACTTGGGGTACGAGTAGTAGATTTAAAAAAAAACCCTATCAGAGGTAATATGGACGTGATAGGTTTTGTGGATCCATTACTTTTTGCGTATGTAAGTGCAAGTAATAGGTTTAAGACAAGCCCTGCCAGAGGTAATATGTACGTGATAGGCTAGAGCAGTTCCATTAAGGAGGTTCGGTAGAGACATCTTCTGTGATGGTAGGGATATTGTGGTATAAAACCGATAGTCAAGCAAGTTTGCTGAGTACGACCATTCCGAAACATTTTATGAAGAGAAAAAAATGAGTCAGAGGTAATATGGACGTGACTGTTTTCTTGGGCAGCTCGTAGTTCAGAGGTGATGTAGACGTGAACTACTTGCTTTGTATGAATTTTTGTAAGGATAACAATAAAAGGGACGAGTCAGAGGTAATATGAACGAGACTGTCTTCTTTTGGTGGAAAGAACGACTCATAGTTCAGAGGTGATATGGACGTGGACCATTTTCTTTCAGAAGAGTTTTTTGAGGATCTATTACCCATTGCGTACTCGGGACTCCCGAGTACGGATAACAGATTTGTCTGCATATTACGGACGAAAATAATTTGCTGGAAAAGACATCAGGTGTGAATATTACATTTTTGTGTCCCTATGCTAAGGATAGAAATAACACATATCGTCATTCATCATCATTATCATTATCATTTATTTATTTTTAAAGTGTGCCTAGCTTAGGCATAATACTTCTTTAGGAACTTGTTGTTGATTGGCATTATGAGCAACTCACCATTGGGCTTAGCAAGCCTATATGCGCTACTGGAGTGAGTAGTATAGATCTCTATAGAGATTGAATCTATACTTTCAGCATCTGGTTCAGAAAACTGGCGACTCCCAGTGTCAAAATTTGAAGAATATGAAGCTGATTGTCTTGACCTCGAGTGAGTGTTTCGAAAAACACCTTCTTCAAAAGTCTCTGTAGAGATTGATAAAGGTATAGTGATTATCCATTATGAGGGATTAGTATAGATCTCTGTAGAGATTGAATCTATACTTTTAGCATCTGGTTCAGAAAACTGGCGACTCTCAGTGTCAGAATCTGAAGAATATGAAGCTGATTGTCGTGACCTCGAGCGAGTGTTTCGAAAAATACCTTCTTCAAAAGTCTCTGTAGAGATTGATAAAGGTATAGTGATTATCCATTATGAGGGATTAGTATAGATCTCTGTAGAGATTGAACCTATACTTTCAACATCTGGTTCAGAAAACTGGCGACTCCCAGTGTCAGAATTTGAAGAATATGAAGCTGATTGTCGTGACCTCGAGCGAGTGTTTCGAAAAAATACCTTCTTCAAAAGTCTCGATGAGTCTGTCAAATCTTCTTTGGCTTGGAGTTCTGGAGGGATGACATCTTGAACTCGACTTTCCTCTAGGAATATGCAAAGCCATGTTTACTGAAGCAAATATTGGTCCTTCTTCCTGTAATGACAAAGAATAGTTCAATCGGTCGAACACTGACCGTTTTGCTTTAGAACAGCAACAATTAATTATAACCTTATGACTATTACAACAATGTTCTCTGGGGGGTGTGATAGACATATTAGGAGATCTCCTGTCTTTGCATTTCTGGATCAAGAAATCACGCAAATCAGGGAGATTACCAGAAGAAAAAGAAGGCTTATTCTGCCTTTTTACATCAGTAGAAATGTGTAGATTAGGAACCATAACCCTTTCTCTGCCACAGGAATACAACAGTCCACCCATATGAGTAGCATATGATCCATTATCTGTCTGAGGAGCGTATCTTCCGGTGAAATGAGTCTTCTTTACGCGGACAGACCTATCCTGGTGTAATTTGGATTTTTGCATAGGTTCGCGTAAAACAGGAAAAGTCCTCAAACGGCTTTCAGCGTCACGCGTAATCTGTAAAGTGGGAACTTTCTTCTCTTATGGGCGTAAAAGCTTAGAGGTTGAAGGATTCATCACTTTTTTTCCTTTGATGTGATCAAAGGGTACATCTACCTCATCATAGACGGGAGATATAATTTTACGCGCATGGCGTGTTTGAATTTTTTGAATTGGCACTGAGGCCTTGTCAGAAGTTTTGTCTACCACGTCACAGACGGAAAATGAAGGTTTACGCGCAGGGCATGTTTGAGACTTCTGGATTGGCACTGAGGCATTGCCAAAAAAATTTTCTACCACGTCACAGATGGGAGATAAAGGTTTACGCGCAGGGTGTGTTTGAGACTTTTGGTTTGGCACTGAGGCATTGCCAGAAGTTGTCTACCACGTCATAGACGGGAGACGAAGGGTTACGCGCATGGCATATTTGAGACTTCTGGATTGGCACTGAGGCATTGCCAGAAGTTTTGTCTACCACGTCACAGATGGGAGACAAAGGTTTACGCGCAGAGCGTGTTTGAGACTTCTGGATTAGCACTGAGGCATTGCCAAAAGTTTTGTCTACCACATCATAGACGGGAGATAAAGCGCAGGGCATATTTGAGACTTCTGGATTGGCACTGAGGCATTGCCAAAAGTTTTGTCTACCATGTCACAGACGGGAGACAAAGTTTTACGTACATGGCATGTTTGAGACTTTTGGATTGGCACTGAGGCATTGCCAGAAGTTTTGTCTACCACGTCATAGACGGGAGACAAAGTTTTATGCGCATGGCGTATTTGAGACTTTTGGACTGGCACTGAGGCATTGCCAGAAGTTTTGTCTACCACGTCATAGACAGGAGACGAAGGTTTACGCCCTACAGACGGAAGACAAAGTTTTACGCACAAGGCGTGTTAGCTGTGTTGTCACAACTTTCTTGATCAGTGAATGAAAACTTGCAGGAAGGGTAGAGGACGTCTTAGGCATCCACACTTTACGCAGCTTCCTGTTGTTATGGACAGAGGAGGAATGAGAACTACCCCCTGCATGAAGCATGTCTTCATAGGCAGATTAGTCGAACTGGACGACCAAAGTCTTCTTTGTCGATCCGATGGATACAGCATCATGTTGAGCAATTGCTTTCTCGTCAGAGGAGAAAGTCGTCCCCAGCAGAGTTGCCATTTTGTTTGGATAAACAAAGCTTATACGAAACTTTTGCTTACAAACGAGAAAAAAGAAAAGTACAAATAATCCTATACGAGGATATTAAGTACAATAAAATGATTCTGGGAAAGTATTGCTATAGAAGTCTGATCTGCAGTCGATCACTTTGTTCCTTAGACTACACGATGCTGAAGAAGTACTGTAGAAGAAGCTTCAAACTTTCTCTGAACTGAAGGCAAAAGTCGGCCAAAAGAAAGTTGTAAGTAGGATCAAATTCTTGTTGCCAAAGTTGTCAGCCAAAACCAATTCCCTCCTCTTACCCTGTGACCAGGGGTCTCTATTTATAGAGATCAATCAAATAACTGCCTGGTTGACGTAAAAGCCAAATGACTGTCTTGTTGGCGTACAAGGCCAAATGTGAAGAAGATTGCCTTCTTTACGCTGCGATTATGACAACTGCTACCCACGTTCAAATAATCTTCTGAATCTGCGTATGACACGTATCCCTTTATAAGGTAACGCGTATAACTGCTTCTTGAAGATCATGGCATGCAAGCCATGTAGGTAACTGTCCCTGAGTAAAATGGTTGGCATAAAAGCCAAATGACTGTCTTGTTGGCGTAAAAGGCCAAACTGTGAAGAAGATTGTCTTCTTTATGCTGCGGTTATGACAACTGCTACCCACGTTCAAATAATCTTCTGAATCTGCATATAACACGTATCCCTTTATAAGGTAACGCGTATAACTGCTTCTTGAAGATCATGGCATACAAGCCGCGTAGGTAACTGCCCTTTTACAAATATAGCCGAGTTGGCATATTTCGAGGAGATAGCATACGACGTATTCCTATAGTTGAAAATAGCCTGGTTGGCGTAAAAGCCAAACGACTGTCTTATTGGCGTAAAATGCCAAACTGTGAAGAAGATTGCCTTCTTTACACTACGGTTATGACAACTGCTACCCACGTTCAAATAATCTTCTGAATCTACGTATGACATGTATCCCTTTATAAGGTAACGTGTATAACTGCTTCTCGAAGATCATGGCATGCAAGCCACGTAGGTAACTGCCCCTGCGTAAAATGGTTGGCGTAAAAGCCAAATGACTGTCTTGTTGGCGTAAAAGGCCAAACTGTGAAGAAGATTGCCTCCTTTACGCTGCGGTTATGACAATTGCTATCCACGTTCAAATAATCTTCTGAATCTGCGTATGACATGTATCCCTTTATAAGGTAACGCGTATAACTGCTTCTTGAAGATCATGGTATGCAAGCCACATAGGTAACTGCCCCTGCGTAAAACTTGATGATTCATGAATAATAGATAACCAGCGTAAAAAAGCCAATTATCCTTCACGACAGAGGTCTTGAGCGTATTCTGGGCTAAATAGCCTTATCAACGTACCTTTGCAAATATATCCGAGTTGGCATATTTCAAGAAGATAGCATACGGCGTACTCCTATAGTTAAAAATAGTCTGGTTGGCGTAAAATGCAAGGATGGTGATGTGAGCGTATTAGTCACAATCTTAGCTTTCCCAGTCATGAATTACTTGAAGCTCTGTACAAGAAACAACTTTTAACGTGGCGTCTGATTTTGTCTTGTCTTGAGCGTAAAAACTCATTTCTGTCAATGTAGAATAGGCGGCGTATTCAGAAGACTCCATTTTTCTTCCTTTGAATGCATAAAAATGACTTGTATCAAAAATATGTCACAAAATGACAACCTGGATCTCTGTGCAAAATCATCATCACAGCCGTTCTTCGATCATCGTGCAGTACTTTTGTCAAATGTCAGGTTCACTGATTTGACTGACAAATTTATCCGAGGAATACGAAGAGTTCCTTGTACAACTTTATGCTGCATTAAAAACAACGTATTTTAAACTTTACGCAGGAAGATATAGCAACCTTTTACGCAGAACAGCCTTGAAGCTTTGCTTTATGCAGACAACTTTGAAGCCCTATTTTATGCCAAACAATCTTGAAGCTCTGGCATAAAATGCAGACAGCTCTGAAGTCCTATTTTACGTCAAACAACCTTGAAGCTCTGTTTTACGCGGACAGCTCTGAAGCCCTATTTTACGCCAAACAACCTTGAAGCTCTGGCGTTAAATACAGACAGTTCTGAAGCCCTATTTTACGCAGACAGCTCTTAAGCCCTATTTTACGCCAAACAACATTGAAGCTCTGTTTTACGCAGGGAGGGACTTCATGTATATTGGAGGTTTTGACTGTAAAATATGCGGACAATTCCCCAGCATATTTCATGCTTCTACAGTGAACATCTCTTCCTAGATCACACGTGGAAAAATGCACTAGTTTCCATCCACTGGTCAACGGCTGTAGCTTTCGGCGCCTGACGGTGCTGTCTGCTCTGTGAAGTACAGCGGCGCAGGCAGCTCAATTTTTTTCTCAGGCCGCATGGAAGCTGAAATTCTCTTTATATAGAGGCTCTCCTCTTTCATTTAGGGTGTTGGAAAAAAATTGAGAAAGAGAGAGAAAAACTTAGAGTACCAGCAGGACCTGCGACAGTTTTTAGCATCCTTCCAAAAGAATCTTTCGAGTAATCCGAAGGTGACCAAGAGTGTTCCAAAAGTTCTCGTGTGAACTTGCTGGATCCTGGGGGCAGATCATTGTATAGCGCGAATCTTTCCTTGAGCTCTGGTGGTTTTGATCACCCCAGCAAGAGTTTCCTTCTTTGTATTTCTTTTCATGTTCTCGTTCTTCTCGGTGTAACATCTGTGAACGTAAAGGAAAGAACAGTTTTTTAATTCTTGTTGTATTTATATTTTTTTTGGATTGTCAGTTTGTAACATGTTCCTTATTTAGTGCTTCTGTAGGGTTGTGTATCACTGAAGAGGAACTCTTGTGTGAATCTTAGTGCACCAACTTCTCTTCTGGAGTTTGTAGAGACGAACACGTGTGTGAGTCTCTACTTTGTGGCTGTGAGTCTCTATATTGTGACTACCTCTTCTTCTTTGATCTGACTTCAGGACTAACAAAAATATCTCTGTTTGGTTATATTTTCGAGGCACTGGTTTTGATTAGCTCAAAAACCTCCCTAAATTGCTGTTAAAGACCTCAAAATTATAACTTGCTATCCTAAACTAAAAAACTCTATAATAGAGCCTTCTCCAATGAGGAGATCATCTTTTATCTCCTGAACTTTTAAATAACTTAATACCCTTTACACCATTGAATACCTCAGAATTATAACTTGCTATCCTAAATTAAAAAAACTATATAATAGAGCATTCTCCAATGAGAAACTCTTCTTTTACATCCTAAACTTTTACATAACTTAATACCCTTTACACCATTGAATACCTCAAAATTTTAACTTGTTATTCTAAATTAAAAAAAACTCTATAACAGAGGCTTCTCCATTGGGGAGCTGTCTTTTACATCCTGAACTTTTACATAATATCCTTTGCACCATTCAATACCTTGAAGTAGGTTATGGTTTTGCTATAATTTGGTAGGGTAAGGTGTAGGCATATATGGATTGCGGAAGAAGGCCAATATGATCTTTTTCAGAACCTATGTTATGGAGGGGTGTGGGTTGGGGGGGAGGGGGTAGAATTTTAGGATAACAAGTTATAAATCTGACATTTTTTTATGTTTCTCATATCAAAATCCTAGTTATATCGACAGTGGGTTTTGTTGTAGTTGTACACACTATCGAATAAAGGTTACACAAGGTGACATACATGAGTACCTGACGAGGAATGGTGGCGGTTGTTCGTCAACATGCAATTGGGAAAGGGCAACATTGGTAGTGAGAGTGGAGAATATGCCAGGACAAATATTCGTAAACGCAATAGAGATTCCTAGTTATGTCACTGACAACGAAGGGGTCCGACATGCATTCATGAAGATCGTCTTCACTTGTTACTCAAAATTGTCCGTTTTGTTTCTTCAATTGGAGAAAGTGGTGGAAGTCAATAGTGAATTTGCCCATCTACCGGAAGAGGTATTGTACCGGATGGTTCTTTATGAAGCTAACAATATAGCAGCATCGATCAAGAGGGAGGGTCTACAGTCTTCGTTGGAATGGAAGTTCATCCCTTTACAAGAGAGCCTGACTTGTATGATGCTTTCAAGTCTAGCACCAGATATCCTACGTATGAATACTAACATATAAATTTTAACAGAATAAGTTGTCATCCATATCTTATCTTACTGTAAACTCCTCCCCTCCTTCGGTTCCAAGCTCCTATACTACTTGAGGTTCGACAATATTCTCCTACCATATGTTGGTAAAGACGAGTATTCTTGGGATGACATTATACTTCTGACCTCTTTATTTCATGAACTTAGAGGTAGGTCCTTGTCAGCAATGGAAGAGGAATATATGTTTGTTGCCTTGGCATCTTCTTCTTCTTCTTCTTCTTCTTCTTCTTCTTCTTCTTCTTCGAGTGTTATAAGACAATTCCAGGGTTACTTGATGAGACATTTTGAAGAATTAGAACAAGTAGACATAGCCCAAAGGAACAAAGACCTGACCCAGATCTCTTTTGTCGATAATCAAATCGAAGAAATACTACTTCCAACTTTATACTCAGTTTCTTCATCCAACTTCTCTATCCTCTCCACATTGATTCTACGGGATAATCCTACACTAAAAGAGATTCCAGACGATATTTTTCAGTACATGTCCAACCTTCGAGTCCTTGATATTTCATATTGTGGTATTAAGACACTTTCCTCTTCCCTTTCTTGCTTGTGGAATCTATATATGCTCTCATTATTGCACTGCAAGAAATTGCAGACTATCAGAACGATTGGGCTCGACAACCTAGAGGTACTCGATCTCAACAAATCTCCCTTGGATATATTGGAAAAAGCACCATGGTGCCATATGCGCAACCTCAAGCATTGCAGATTCGGAAATGGGCTCCGTAGTCTCTAGGAGTTGCAACTTTCATTGAGAAATGTACGAGTCTTTGACGAATATGCCATTACCAGCCTTAACAGTGTAAAGTTACCAACACCTCAAGCTCCATGCCTACAAAAATTCAATATCTTCATCTTACACCTTAAGGAGGAGGAGTAGGAGGAGAAGGAGGAGATTCGAATAAGAAGAACTCGAGACGTTTACTCCCGTTCAAGCTGGTTTCATATGAACATATTTACGCACAAAGTCGATTGGCACACTACTAAAAGTGTTACCAACCCTCCCGATTTGCCAACCCTCGCGAGAAGGAGATGAAGGACTATGGAGCCTATACACATTGATTGGGATGTTCCGACGAAAAAAGCTACTTTGCCCCCAGACGGACTGGTCCGTCCGCCGCGTTGCCGCAACCCATTGGCCTCCTACATTCGTGAGCCCCACGTCGGTTGACCTGTCAATGGAAGGACAACACGTGGTGGACGGGTTGGCCCACGGACGGACAACGTAGCAGTCCTCTGCTCTGACCTCAACTTCTCTCTACACAATTACCTAAATGCTAAAGAAGGGATATGGCCCATCGTAGAGCTAAAAGATTGTTACATCAAGTGCTGCAACGACATGGAGTACGCCTTCCACTCTCCTACTTCGAGAAATGCTAGATGGATGGAACATCTACAAGGTCTAGAGACGATGTGGTTATCCAGCAATACGAAACTAGCAACAATATGCAATGATAGGTTCTCCCTGGGAAGGAGCTTTGAACTACTAAAATCCATCTAATTGGAGCACTGCCCAAGCCTGCTTGTCCTGTTCCCTGTGCATGTCAGCCTTCCGAAACTCCAATTGATGAAAATATTACATAGTTAAACAATTAGTTAAATTTATTTAAATTTTAATTACGTGACGGCTAATTGTTTTTAAAATTTTTATGAAAACTAAAAATATATCTATAACAAATTATAATTAAAATATAATCAAATATATAACACATTTTAATTAAAATATAAACATATATATAATAAATCTTAATTCAAATATATTTAAATATTTAAACAATTTTACATTAATATCATAAGAAAAAAATTATTTTACGTACAACGTACGTCAATTTACTAGTATATATATATATATATATATATATATATATATATATATATATATATATATATATATATATATACAACTAGAAGAAAAGGGGATGAAGATAGAATAAAAAAATTTATGATTTTAAAAGAGTTGTTATATTAAAATATTGTAAATATGATTTTAATTATGACTTTTCATAAGTATATTTTTAAATTTTGAATATATGTTTAATTAGATAATATCATGTAGTTAGTTTAAATATAATTTAAAATTTGAATATATTATTATTCAAATTATGCATAATAAATTTTAAATCTGTCTTTAGAAAATTATATTTTGAATGATAATAGACGTTATATTATTTATTTGTTAATTTTCTTAAAAACTATTTGATACCATCATTATATTTGTCAAGCTTAAATTAACAACGGTCTTCTATTAAAATTATCTATTTATTCTAAGGACTATGAACGAAATATTTATCATCAAGGTGTTACTTTAAAAAATCAAACTAAAAAAATTAAATTAAACCTAACTAAAACTTAACCAAATCAAACCAAAGAAAAAAAAAAAATCACGTAAAGCTTATTTCTGTGAAACAGACCGACAAAAATTGGAAATTAGATATGTCCAATTTCCCCAGTTTCTTTGTCGAAAAGTTTTTTCATGTTTGAATTTTTTTCAACCATTTTATTTTTCAGTAAAATTTATGGTTATAAAATTTTTTCTGTAAATTTAATAGCGGATGAGGAAAGGAATCACTCACCGAATCTAATAGCTTTCTTGGAAAAAGAAGAAGAAGAAGCTACTTTAGTTTTAATCAACTTTTACAAGTTTGATTAGTTTTAGCTACTTGTACTGGATGATTTGTGTATTGGATCATGGCTAAATCATAGAACTGTGTTGTATTGGAAGGTAGATGAAACAATTAATAGCCTCTGAATATGAGATAATAGAATCTTACACGTAGTGCAAGTCTACAATGAATAAAGACACTCTCACTCTCTCTCTCTCTCTCTGGATTGGACCCTCTACAATGAATAAAGACACACTCTCTCTCTCTCTCTCTCTCTCTCTCTCTTCAATTATTAGTCTTTGAGCAACAAAACACTGAGCACTTATTTTGGCAAAGCAAGCTGTTGGCTCTCTTCTTTCTCTTCATCACAACAAAGTCTCTATGGAAATCTTTAGCTCATTCATCCAGCCCTTGATGTCTTGCATTGGTAAATAAATCTAAATCCATCTTTCTCTCTGTGTTCACTACTGATAGTTTTTTATTTATATCTTTATGAAAATGCTGAGAACAAGTTAAAGAAGCCTCTCACTTTTTATGTTAATCCAGTTCATATGTTCTTTATGAAAACGCATATATATGATCTCTTGCCAGCCAAATTCTTTTTTATTTGATGTCTTTTGTTTATAGCAGTGAGATGTTGATAGAAAAATTGAATTTCAACTTTAGAAGTATATATTTCTGTATGTACATCTTCTATGTCGATTGATGAGCTGATCCACTTTTGCCTTAATTTCCTCTACAATTAACACTTGTCCATCATCACTTGTTTTCTTGTGTACGTACGTAGGTACTTCCGTGATCCGGCAGCTTGGTTACCTCAAGGCAAAAGAAAATGTGGAAGAATTAATGAGACATGCCGGAGATCTAGAAGCCATGAAGAAGGATATTCAAGACCAAATTGATGCTGCCATTAGAGATGGGAAGCGATGTACCAACGTAGTCGAACGGTGGATCAAGAATGTCGAAGACCTCAGTCTTGAAGTAACAGCAGTCCAGGGAGACTACGAGCAAAGCGGCCGATGTGGTTGTCGCTTACCAAGGTATTATAAGATCGGCAGGAGGGCATCCAAATTACTGATGAAGTTGAATGCTCTACAGGAGGAACGAGATCGTTTTAAAGACCGCTTAACAATAGACGCACCTCCGCCATCTGTTGTTCAACAGATGTCTAGCGCATTGGTAGGAGATATGATCCACTTAAATAAGGAGAAGATATGCGGATATCTCAAAGAAGAAACAGATGGAGTCATCGGAATATGGGGGATGGGTGGTGTTGGCAAGACCACCCTCTTGGAAGCCATTAATGACAACTTCCTCAGCAATAATGGTAACTCGGTGACCAACAACAACTTTTTTGATCATGTCATATTTATTGTAGTCTCCAAACAACATCAACTTGATAATCTTCAAAAGATGATTGTCGAGAAGCTAGGTCTTCGTTGGAGAGAGGATTTAGTTTCACATGCACAAATCATCTCTGAATACCTGGAAGAGAAGAACTTTTTGCTCCTCTTGGACGACATATGGGAAGTTGTGCAACTCAAAGACCTCGGAATTCTTCCATATCCTTGCCAAGCGGGGAGTAGCAGCATCAGTGGAAGTAGATTTAGACGCAAAGTGGTATTTACTACACGAAAAAAGGACGTTTGCAAAGGCATGAACTGTCATGGAAGAAATATTATCGAAGTGGATTGCTTGAAGAAAGAAGAGGCGTGGAATCTTTTTAAGCAGAACGTAGGTGAAGACATAATCAATTGTCCAGAAATAAGAAGTTGTGCAAAAAAAGTGATCGAGAAGTGTGGCGGTCTACCTCTTGCTCTTGTTGTCATCGGACGAGCGATGGCCACAAAAAAAATGCCAGGAGAGTGGGACTATGCTCTCACACAGCTGAAGAAGTTACAACCTAGCCATATCCCAGGTATGGAGAATGAGGACAAATATTTTCTGCAGTTGAAGTTCAGTTATGATAGCTTGCGAGATGATAAAATGAGAGAGTGTTTCTTGTGTTGCTCTTTGTGGCCGGAAGATTATAAAATAAAGAAAGATGAGCTAATAATGTGTTGGATGGGACTTGGTTTTATTGATGATTTTGAGGACATCAACGAAGCTTATGACGAAGGAGATTCTCTAATCGGAAGCCTTATTGTAGCAAGTTTGTTGCAGCCTGTTCTAGACGAGGATGATGTAATTAAAGTGCATGACGTAATTCGCGATTTAGCGTTATGGATAGCATGTGATAGTGGGACGAACAGAAACAAATGGCTAGTGAAAGCAGGAGCTAGAATAGAAGACGTACCAAGAGAAGTGGTTGCCAACTCGGAAGCAACAGAACGGATTTCACTAATGTTAAATAGAATAAAAGACTTGCCCCCTTGTCTTCCTACTTGTCATAATCTTTCGACTTTACTCCTACAATATAATGGATTTACTTTGATTCCAGAAGGCTTTTTCACTTGCTTGCCAAATCTTACTTATTTGGATCTCAGCTATACTCAGATCGAGGAGATTCCGAAAGAAATTTGTTGTTTGGTCCAACTAAGATATCTCAATATGTCATTTACAAAAATCTTATCATTGCCAGAGGAATTGGGACAACTGATAAACTTGAAGTACCTGCTTGTCCGACCGACACTGAGAGAAGTCAAAGTAATTAGGGGAATAATTGGAAGACTTGAGAAACTGGTTTATCTAGATCTATATCCTGATGGGTTTGTAGAGACCGATGAGTTGGTACATTTACCGTTGTTGAAAGGTGTTGGAATAAAGATCACGTCAGAACATGCTCTCCAACAGCTCTCTCGCGTGCCCATACTGTACCTGAATATAGAAGACTACATGGAGGGAGATTCATCAACCACATCCATCTATCTCCAGCATCATCTGCTAAGCCTCCGGGAGTTGCAGTTTTTTAATTGCCATAGCATAAGGGAACTTGTTGACGTTCATCTTCCAAGACTTGAGTCGCTACAGCTAAGCAAACTTGGAAACTTGACGGAGATAGTATGGAGGAGGAGTGTAGTGCCCACCAGCGAGTGCTTTCAGAGGCTTCGAGATCTAAATATTTGGGGATGCCATGGATTGAAAGATATTATGTGGGTTTTGCATCTCCCCTGCCTTGAGGAATTAAATCTGTCTCATTGCAATGGAATGGAGAAGTTGGTGGTCATCGACGGAGGAGGGGAAGAAGAAAGGGAATTAGAAGTAACAAAGCCAACATTCCCAAGGCTTAGAGAGTTGAGTTTGTATCGCCTACCCAAGTTAGCGATGATATGTGACAACCATGCTGCTGCTGCTGCTGATGTCAATTTCCCTTCTCTTGAACGGTTTTTCGTGAAGAACTGCAAAGAGTTGAAGAGGCTCCCGTTCCATCCACAACTACTCAATAAAAACAACAACTGTAGCAGATTGAGGAGGATTGTTGGTGAGAGAAAGTGGTGGGAAAGTATTGAATGGGAAGACCAAATTGCACAGTCCTCTCTACTTCAACCTTTTTTTCACGAACAGTGGTGGGGATGATGATCGCTACCTTTCCCCGCTCCTTGATGGTAATTCGCTTCTTGAAATCAATGATCGCCGAATAAGTATTGCAAAGTAGTTTTAATATTTATTTCACCTCTAATACTTTAAATATCATCACTTTTTTGTTAATTGTTTTGTAAATTTGAATTTGAATTTTTATAACGTGATTTTAAGAGATAAAATTGGACCTTTTTGTTAATTATTTTATAAATTTTAGCTTATGATTTGATGTAACAGTTCTAGGATTAAATCTCTAATATTTTGTTATTATGTGGGATTTAATGTAACAGTTCTTGTTTTAATGTAACAATTAGAGTTCAATCTTAGGATTTACATGGAAAAACAATGAAGATACGGTTTAATGTAAAATTATTAATTTTAGTCAATTTTTGATATTTTTGTTATTCTTTTGTTGATCTTGCTTCAGATGGATTTTCTAGATTGGAAGCTTTCTGAGAAGATGATGGAGATCATGTTGCTGAGAAGATGATGGAGATCATGTTGGTTTCTAGAAGGAATGTTGTAATTGTTTGTTGGATTTCTTTTAGTAGTGCAAACTTGCTTTCTTTGATTGGAAATGTCGCTTTTATATTCATCAGATACATAATTTGTTCTGTTTATGAAGGTTTCTATTGTGTAAACAGTCTGTCACAATTATTATTTAGATTACTCTTCTACATTGTAGCAAATGTCTAATGCAAAGATTGAAGTGTGCATCTATCACCTTCTCTAAGGATCTATTAGATTGTGAGAATTAGTAGTTCTTTATTACTAAATTTATATTTCTTTATTAGATTGTGAGAATTTGTAGTTCTTTATTAAATTGTGAGAATTTATGGCTACATTTAATTGTAGGGTGAACATACATTCTAATTTTGGTGGATGAACAAAAATTGACTTAATTGTTTAAAGTAAAGGTAATCAGTGTATTTCATTAATTGTTTTATGGAGAGATGAGCCATTTTTTAGCTCTTCTATACCAATGATGGAAAAAGGAACAATTGACATCCAGGAGCTCAAAATGGAGTCTTTACTTCCTAAGTAGATTTCCATGTTTTTTCTTGGAACGAAAATTCATGTATTTTCCGTCATAGCATTTCTTGTGTGTCCTTTTTGTGGTTGTTTGGCTAGCTCTAATAGTATTGTAATGTTTTTGTTAGTGGTGGGCCAACAATTATGTTTACTATCTATTGCATGTTTTAATAGTATAGTTAATTCATGTGCTCTTTGTAGAACAAATACCAGGAGGTTTGCACCAGCAAGGAAAGCTGAAACCAACATTCTTCCGAACTTGGCCTCAGATGAACATTGGCATGCTCCTCCCTGAACACTTACAAGATTAATTTTGACGGAGCTTTTCTCGACTACTGTTAGTTCCGAGGCTTAATTAAAGATGGTAGAACAATAAGTTGAAATTGAGATCAGGAGTTCACACAATTTTTTTTTCCACTGATATATCTCGATCCAACAAAGAACTATATAAAAATATAATATAGTAGCTGATTATAACTCCTTCTAGATTGCCGAACTAAAGAACCAAAAATATGTTCTTTTTTGCAAACACAGTTACAATTAAGACATAATGTTTATAACTATTGAGGACAGCAGTTCTCAGAACGAGTACCGGAGATACCAAGATGCATTCTGAATGTGACTTTTATTGAAGGCGACTGCAAAATTCTGATTGATGCAATTAACCATAAAAAAAAAATGGACACTCTTTGGAAGGTTTGACATGTCATGTCATCGAAGAAGGAACATCTGTTCTCAACCATAACAACGGTTATCTGTTTTAAGTATGCTCCAAAGAATGCTAATGTAGTAGCACTCATATCAGTCAAGATATGAGCTCCATATCAGCAATTTCTTAATAAAGTCCTTTCTATTTGGCAAAAAAAAAAATTCATGTGCAACAAATAATTTTTTTTGTTATATATTTATATTTTAATTATAATTTGTTATATATACATTTATATATAAATTAGAATTTATTATTGGTACTAGCTAGTAAATTCATATGTGTTACATGTAAAATAAAAATAAAAAATCTAATATTATTGTCGACTAATTTAAATATTTAAATTAAAATTTTATATATATATATATATATATATATATTTTAATTTCAATTTGATTATATTTTAATTATAATTTTTTTTATGGATATATCTCTACTCCTTATAAAAATTCTTGAAAAGGCAAGCAGTCTAAGCCGTACGTATATCCTCACGTAATTAAAAATAAATAAATTTTAACTTATTGGTTAACTACCTATTATTATATAACTGTAGTCAAACACCTCTTCTAGCTCACGTGGTTAAGTAGGGAGGTTTAGGTTCGGCTTAGATAGTTCAATTTTGAACCATTTTCAATCCTCACTATAAGAGTAAAGATAGAGATGTGTGTATGTAGTTAGATAATCAGGTAGTTAAGCTATTAGTTGTGATATTTTTTTTTTCTAATTTTAATTGTGACGGATTATTTAGACAATTTTTAATTCAGATTAAAAGTAAGTTTTATAATTATTTTGTTCTATATTTTTTTTTAATTAATTAAAGATATACATACGAATTAGACGAATTATTTTTAAACCGTTTTAAACTCGTTTTATAATATATATATATATATATATATATATATATATATATATATATATATATATATATATATATATATATATATATATATATATATATATATATATATATATATATATATAGAGAGAGAGAGAGAGAGAGAGAGAGAAAGAGAGAGAGAGAGAGGGAGAAAAGATTAGTTGGCTATACCGAAGGGTTATTTATGGGTAGGTGTTGTTTAGTTTGCTCTGTTTTTTTTTTATGTTTTTTTTTTTATGTTGTGGTGTCTTCAAAAATCATTGAAGCCTTCAATAATATGTCAGCAGAAAAATTTGCACAAGGATCATAGTTCCGTCAGGCTAGATAGGGATGGTTACTATTTACAATAATGCTAAGTTTACTACCAAATGCTTACAACCTTCTTACAACCCTCTCACCCTTTCTGTTACGTGGGCTACCTCCGGCCTCACCTCTCCTTTAATGAACGACCGTTACGTGATGTTTCGGCCACGTAGAGACCATCCACAGAGCCACCGGATCCCACCTCTCCCTTCTCTTCCAACGAACGAATACCACATGGCGGTTGTAAGAGGGTTTTAGGCATTTTGTTGTAGTCATAGTATAGTCCTACTATTTAAGTTTGGTATTGTTGTTTTTGGGACAAGAACCTTTGATTTCTATTAAAAAAAAATATTCGTAATTTTTTATATTATTTGAGTTGTTTTCTATAAATGCATAATGATGGCTATTGAATCGTAGATTGATTCTTGAATTTTGTCGCTGTGAACATAAATTGTTCAAGGTTTTGCAGGTGGCTTATTCGAATTATATTTGTACCTAATTTATTTGTGCTATTCTTTTGCTCTATTGGTTTTCTCACTGCTGTTTTCTTTTAATTCGTAATTTTCTTAGATCTTCTTCTAATATTCTGCTGAGTATATTATTCTACTTATTGTGTGTTTAACTTTTTGTTGCAGTGTAGAGGTGACTATAAATTGTTTGTTTACATTTACAATAACATGGTTGTAGTGAAACCGCATTCTTGAATTACGGATTTGTGAATCACCGAAATCCAACAAAATTGGGTGTAGTAAAAAAATATTTTCAAATAAAGCAAAATTAGATGTAGTGAGAGTGGATTCAAGTAGATTTTTATTTTAGACTGATTTGAGACTGATTTGGGGGCTCATATAACAATTTTTTGGCCAACTAAAATCAAGCAAAACTTGCATATTTTTATAATTCACTATTTGCTCGGGCTACGTCTTATAGATGGATGATCCACTGTGAACGATAGAGACATCCACGTTCTGTCTGCCCTCGCGGATGATAGCGATGTTGTCGGAGGGGTGGTTGTACATTGTAGTGTCCCGTTCCCCTGTTCGGGGAGCGCGGCTAAGAAATACTTGGTATTGTTCGATCGGGACAGATTGAATCAAGATACTTTCCTCGTTATGGATCGGTTTCTTTGGAATCAAGTCCCACATTCAGCGGATCGTGCCTCAAGGAAGGACTCGGCGGCAGAGTCGCGAGGGGCCTTTCCGTTGCGCTGGTTTTTCTTGCCCGTTTTTGATGCCGCTTGGTTTCTTTCTTGTTAGTTTTGTAACTTGCGTTTTCTTGAACGGTTTCGATGGATTTCATTGTCGTCATTCTTTGATCTTCGTATTTTGTATCGAACTCTGGGAGAACGAGACAAGAGATATTGATCATCTGTTGGTGCGTGCAGATGATCGTATAGGCGATGCGAGAGCGGAGTCTTGAAGATCTCCCTTTTCTCTCCTCCAATTCACCAATTTGTGAGTGGCCTTATTTCGATTAGCTCCCTTCTTCCAAGTCTTCACTCTTAACAATCTGACTCGTGTGTACGTTCTGATCAAACGATACCATATTAATAATAACTAAGTCAAGATAATAAGAAGAAAGCTTGGAACACTAATTGTCACGCCCCAGTCCCAAAATACATGGGACCAGGCCACGTGGCAATGGCCAGCTAATACGACTCTGAGGGATTATCCAATTTAATGGACCCGACGAAGCGTACTACGCTCTCCTAAAATACTAACAAGCCTAAGATGCTAACATACAGTAGATAAATATCTAATCTCATCCACATAATACAATATAATAATGACTGAAGCAAGTGCTGGTAAATAAAATACAAGAGTCTGAATATCCATAATATATCTGAAAAGTCTGATGGGGACAAACCCACTGAAATACAGCAATGGAATAAAAGTGTAGAAAGAAGTAAGATATCTAGACTAGAGTATCAACTAGCTAGATAAGAATGCCCTAGTCCGAAACAGCTGCGTACCCAAATCACGAAAACTCCTCTGGAAATGCCTCAAAGTTCTCAGTCACGAATCCTGTCTCTACTTCTGCTCCGTAGATGGTCGGGTACAAGTGCTCGTCCGGGTCTGGAATGGAACTAGGTCCTCAAGGGGACGTAACAAGATACAAAAATATATGCCATAAAGTAAATACAGTGTAAACTCGAGGGTGATCTGTCACCCTCACTTTTCGAATAAAGGGTATTTTTGCCTTTCCGTAATTAATGAGTAAATGATTGCATGATAATTAATTTTATTTAAATTACTGTGACTTTATTTGATTGTTGCGCTTTATCGCTATTCGATAATTAGAACGCTACACTAGCCCTTGTCTTCCAACAGATTTCGTACCCTTGTCCTAGACATGCCAGACTATTATTTTAATCCTTGTGTGACTCATAATCATGTCTTGTCGTGTTCATTTAGACGCACGACATTCGTCGCAACCATTTCCATTTAAAAATTTAATTAAATAAAACCAAAATCACTCTTTGTGCAAATTTTCCAATTGTTGGGCACTTTTATGCAAAAGTCATTAAGGTGTCCATCCCATTGGACACGACACGTGAATAAAAACCCATTTCCCCTTCATTTATATTTTTCCATGATTTTGGGAGTGTGTAATTGAACACCAACCTCCTTAAAACCATGGTCCTCCAAACCTTGAACCAATTAAATCCTAGCTTTTATTTGGAACCTATTTTAATCATGACCCTTGAAACCATACGTGAGAAGCCCAATCCTAAGAGGGCTTTGACCAAAGTCAACTTTTAGGTCAAACCAAACCCCCTTCATATATAAACTCCTGTTTCTTACTTTTTATTTTCTTTTATATTCTGTAAACCTAATACCTAGCCGACCCTCTCCTGATTCATCTTCATCCCGACCCCTTGAGTCACCGTGTCCGGCCATCCCCTGCTCGAAGACCGCCAGAGCCCAACCCGATGGCCTGAGCCCTCCTCGCTGAACCACTACTCACCGCCAAACCACCACCTCCATTCGTCGTCACCCTTCCAGTCCGCTGACAGCCGGAGTTCGACGAACCATCGACTTGTCGACCTCGCTGCACTCCGAACCCGTTGTCCCACCAGAACTCACCACCCTCGACCGGAGACCTCAACGTCGACTTCCTCTACAGTTTGCCTGAACGCCGGGACCCGCCTGGACCAGACTGAACCGAAGCACACCGAGCCGCACCCGCTGAAGCACCCCACGCCGGACTGAATGGCCCAACCCGCCGTGAACCCGCCGTTCTCCTCCGCTCAGACTAAAGTCGGAGACCTGCTGCTGAAGCCCGATCATCGAGCACCTGACTGCGTCGCCGGAGCCTCGTCGCCAAACCACCTGCACGACCGTCTGAACTTGCCGGAGACGACGCCTAGACTCGACTGATCCCTGTCGACTCTCCACGACTCCGTGACCTGCTGCTGACGACCTCGACAACGAACCCTTCATTCCACGTACATAGGTTCGAACCCCTCGCACACATATACGCGTATTCCTCATAGTATTTCACACGTATTAGCCGTAGAGTACTTAGTATATGATGGTATGTATATACTTGCGTATATATTAGTATGTGTTAAACGTATTTTGAACACATATATATATATGTATGGTATATCTCCATTGCATATATACACATGTATATGTCTTATATATATGTATCCCTAAAATATGTTTAACATGTATATATATGTATCTGTATTAATTCTCAATTAGCATAAAGCATACGTATTGTACGTGCACCCTAGTACATATTTAAAATATGTATATATGTGCATAGTATAAACTCTATTAAGTATGTATATACACATATCTATTGTAATTAGTATTATGATATATGTTAGTTCATATTATGTACTATGTATTATATGTACTAGATATCTTGAATGTGACCACGGATACCCCATAGTTACATCGTCCTGTGACCATGTAGCATGATAGCAGACTGCCATATGTACACTGACGTACTGGCGTGACCATGCACATCAACTACAGACATGACCCCTAGCGTAGTCTCTGAGATCATTGTGTTTGATTGTGTGTGTTAATGTGATGACTGATGCAATATTGTACTATATGAGATGCCTATAGGACTGTTGGATCATTCAGATGATACTTTGGAACCAGGACATTGGAATTGCCAGCTAAGGACCACAGACGAGTACATTCTCTGACAGTTTCCATTATGTTGATTATCTCTATAACTCTTGTTGAATATCGTACATGACTCTGACACTGTTGTTTACACGAGTTGGCATTATCGAGACCTGTCACGTGGAGTTGTGATTTGGAATCCATCGTGCTAGCTGGGGAAAAATGGGTAATATTAGTAGCTTATGTGATCATACCCAACTCTACATGCATCATAGCTCACCCACACCTCATGTCGGTGTAGCCTTACCCTTACATGCCTCATCGCTGTTACATGTGGTTAGCCTGACCTTGCAGGGATGATCGCTAATCAATGTAATGAGTCTTATTAGTCCCAAGACGATCACATGATATACTGATATTTCACACACTTAGCTAGATGATTTTTGACATGTATCTCTAGTATATTGATCCAGCATCTCCACATATTCTAGTTGTAGTTCTTGTACACACATATATACCAGTTCATTGTTCTTGCGTGTATTTGTATTTCTATTTCATTGATAGATGTATATTGGTGATGATGTTCCAGTATTTTTTTATTCCAGCATTCCCTTATTTCAGTATTTCTTGTTGCCATTTATTCATATCTGTCTTGTATTTCTTTACACCGTGTTATAGTTTTTGTCAATATATGTGGAACTGCTGTTAGAGGTGTATTTCGTTCCAATCTTGACTGGATATATTTTTCCAGAGGATCTTGAGGAGTTTTGTACCACACACTACGGACCAGGTGTAGATACAGATTACACACCAGAGATCCTAGAGGAGACTATGCCTTTAGATGAGATATTACCTGCAGCTATCGAGATAGTATTTACATTATGCATCTGAGACTTATTGAGGTTTATTTCAGTTTATGTTTAGACTTATGTTAAGTTTAATTGGAAGACTTGTGTTGGACAGCTAGATTATGGTTTATCTATATTTTGAGACCTGGTGTTTTACTATGTCATTCTTCTCATCTTTTTATCGTGCCTTATACTTGTAGTTGTTGTGATTGTGTTACATTGTGAGATATTATGGAGATGTATATCATTGACAGGTGTTACTTATATAGTATTACTGTGATCTAGACAGCATTCTACCGCCGATATTGCGGCGTAGGCTGGACGTACCCACGCTCTCGTGCCCCTATAACGGGTGCGGGTCGTGACACGTTTTTAGTGGTGGCCCATGTAGGTCGACTGCGCAAGTTATGCGATATCGTGGTAGTGCGACAACTTAGTTGTACTGCTACGAGCCTGCAATAGGATATAGAAATAGGATCTAGGATGAGAGTATGCTCAATCACACTAGGAAATTATGAACTTCATATTGCTATTCTGATTGATTGCTTCTTTTCTGTCCTTCCTTGATAATATCGTACCTATCATTGATTCTTTTGATCTGTATTCAGGATGCCGCCGAATACTAGATCCATGAGAGTGGGAGCATCAACTTCAGAGAGGTCTGCCACCTCTCAACCTGACGAACCGACACCTGGAGTTTCTCCTACATCTCCTGTTCGTGTGGGAGTATCTGCAGCTAACGGGATTCCTCCTCCACATATCCAAAGGATTGACCCATCTATGACAGACAACCTTCCACCACCATCGCCACCGATTCCCGGAGGAGTGCCCACTGACGGGGCACAGATGTTCGCACTGATGCAGGGCATGCTAGAGGCCCAGAGGGTAACAGCGGAAGCTCAGTGTGTTCAAGATGAAGCTCAGAGGGTGCAAGCAGAAGCACACCAGGCGCAGACAGAACTGATGAGAGAGAGCATGGAGAATGCTCATCAGGTGGCTCTCCAGGCTGTGGAGAGAGTAGCACGACAACCGCAACATCAGGGTCAACAACAACAGAGGCTCGGTACGATAGTGGACTTTAAGAGGATGATGCCTCGAGAGTTCAAGGGAACAGAAGGAATACTTTATGCTGATGAATGGTTAGAGGACATAGAGAGGAACTTGCGCTTATCACAGATCCTAGAGACTCTACAGATAGAGGCCGCTGGCAGTTAGATGTTTGCTATCGCGCTGACGTGGTATCGTACAGAGCCGAGGCTTATAGTCGAAGGACTTACTTGGGAGGACTTTAAGGAGCTCTTCAAGGAGAAATTCTTTTCTGATGTAGCCTTGGGAGCATTAGAAAGTCAGTTCCATGACTTAATCCAAGGAGGTATGTCAGTCGACGAATACGCCGCAGAGTTTTGTCGGTTGAGTCGATTTGCGCCGTCAATGATTCGAGACCCAGGAGACCGAGCACAAAAATTCAGAAAGGGATTAAATAGGGAGATCAAGTCTCGTACTTCAGGATGACGTACCGCGACATTTGAGGGTATTCTGATGGATGCCCAGATTGCTGAAGATGACTTGGATCTCAGGCCCAAGAGAGAACGCGACACATCTGGAGCAACAGGAGGTAACACATGACCGGCCAAGCGCTCACACTTTCAACAACAACAACAACAACAGAGGCCGTACCAGCAGCAACACCAGTAGCAACACCAACAGCAACACCAACAACAGGCACCAGTTCGAGGACATGTTCAGCAATAGCAACCACAGAGACAGAATTAGCTCGTTGTCCCATGTTCGTACTGCAGAAAGATAGGACATACAAGAGACATCTGCAGGAAAAGGTTGGGCACTTGCTTGTCATATGGATCAGCAGCACATCAGCTGAGGGACTGCCCAGCTGTTCAGACTCGCTAGGGAGGAGCAGCAGCTCAGAGAGGACCAGCCAGAGCACCTATTGTACCAGGAGGCTAGCAAAGAGGACCTCCACTTCCACCATAGCAGTAGAGGTTTGCTTAGCACCAGCAGCAACAGAGAGGAGCACCACAGGGACGAGCTTACGCCATGACTACTGAGGAGGCCGAGCCAGCTGGAGACGTGATTTCAGTTCAGTTTTACTCGATTCTATTCCAACACTTGCATTATTTGATTATGGTTCTTCCTATAGTTTCGTATCTGTATCTTATGCCCTTAAGCATCGTTTAGAAATGGAACCATTAGATAGGACTTGCAAGATCACGACAGGAGGAGGCATTATCCTAGTCCGTGATTGTTGCAAGGATCGGAGAGTGTCATTGGAAGACCGAGATTTGAGCATGAGTTTACTCGTTATGCCACTTCCGGGATACGATATTATACTCGAAATGGACTGGCTGAGTAAACACCATGCTTCTATAGATTATCACGGAGGTAAAGTAGTATTTCGACCACCAGGAGAACCAGAGTTCGAGATTGCCAGAGGAGCAGGGGAGCGGAGCAGAGGCACTTTTTGCAGAGCTAGGATGGAAGAAGAGGAGTTACCACATCCACTTATAGCGGAGTACCTAGATGTATTTCCAGAGGAACTGCCAGGTTTGCTGCCAGACAGAGATGTTGAATTCTCTATAGACTTGATACCAGGAGCGGAGCCTATTTCGCAACATGTCTATAGAGTTAACGACAACGAGTTGGTAGAACTGAAAAAATAAGTAGAGGAGCTGCAAGACAAAGGTTTTATTAGATCCAGTTCATCGCCATGGGGAGCACCGATATTATTCATACCAAAGAAGGACGGTACGGTACGCATGTGTATCGATTATAGAGCTCTGAATAACCTCACTATCAAGAACAAATACCCGCTGCCGAGGATAGATAATCTTTTCGATCAATTGAGCGGAGCGAAGGTATTTTCAAAAATAGACTTGAGGTCAGGCTATCACCAGGTAAAGGTGAAGAAGGAAGACATACCGAAGACAGCCTTTCGGACCAGATATGGCCAGTTTGAATTTACAGTAATGCCGTTTGGTTTAACCAATACACCAGCAGTATTCATGAACTTGATGAACAAGGTATTCCACCAGTACCTTGACAAGTTCGTAGTGGTATTTATTGACGACATTCTAGTATACTCGAAGACCCCAGAAGAGTATGAAGAGCACCTGAGGATAGTCTTAGAAACTATCAGGAGAGAGAGATTGTACGAGAAGCTTTCAAAGTATGAGTTCTTCCTCGACAAGGTTAAATTTTTTGGACATATGGTAACGGGTGACAGAATTTCAGTTAACCCAAAGAAGATAGATGCAGTCATGGGCTACCCCCAGTTCGGTAGCTGAGATCAGGAGCTTTCTCGGACTAGCAGGATACTACAGAAGATTTGTACAAGACTTCTCCAAGATTGCAGAGCCAATGACTAGGCTGACCAAGAAAGATATGGAATTTGTTTGGAAAGAAGAATGTCAAGCCGCATTCGATGAGCTGAAGAGGAGACTGACAACATCACCAGTTTTGACGTTGCCGTCAGGGACAGGTAGATTCACTATCTACAGTGATGCTTCAGGAAAAAGTTTGGATGCGTTCTTCAACAACACGGGAAAGTAATTGCCTATGCTTCAAGACAATTACGCCCTCATGAAAAGAACTACCCCACTCACGATTTGGAGTTAGCGGCAGTTATCTTTGCCCTAAAGCTGTGGAAGCACTATCTGTACAAAGAGCGTATGGAGATCTTCACAGACCACAAGAGCTTGAAGTACGTATTTATACAGAAGGAGCTAAATATGAGACAGAGAAGGTGGTTAGAATTGGTGAAAGACTTTGATATCTCATTACAGTACCATCCAGGAAAGGCTGAAGTAGTCGCCGATGCCTTGAGCATGTATCCAATGGCTATGTGTTTGACTTCAGATAGACATTTATTAGCTGATCTTGAGAGCTTGGAAATTTAAGTACTAGTTCCAGGAGCTGAGATTCAGATGTGGGGACTGCAGATACAATCAGAGCTGATGGACAGAATCAGAGCTGCACAATATGATGATGAGACTCTAAGGAGTATCAGGGCACAAGTTCGAACAGGATTGATAGATGACTTCACTATTGCGGATGATGGATCCTTACGGCATGGCACGAGGATGTGTGTGCCAAGTGGAGAGCTGCGCGAAGAAGTTTTACAGGAGGCACACCGCTCTCAGTACTCTATGCATCCCGGAGCCAACAAGATATATCAAGATTTGAGGGAGCATGTATGGTGGTATGGTATAAAGTACGAAGTAGCACGCTTCGTATCCTGATGTTTAGTGTGCCAACAGGTAAAAGCAGATCGACAGAGACCAGGAGGATTGCTTCAATCTTTACCCATTCCAGAATGAAAGTGGGAGCACGTGACTATGGATTTCGTTTCGGGACTTCCTCATTCTCCAGGAGGAAAGGACGCAATTTGGATCATCATAGATAGGTTGACCACATCAGCCCATTTTTTACCTTTCAAAGTGGGTACATCGACGGAGAAGCTAGCAGAGATGTACGTACAGCAGATTGTCAGATTACATGGAGTTCCTGTGAGTATTATCTCAGATCGGGATAGTCGTTTCACTTCCCATTTTTGGAGGAGTTTGCAGTCTAGCTTGGGCACTTAGCTCAAGTTCAGTACCGCGTATCACCCTCAGACAGACGGGCAGTCTGAAAGGACTATTCAGACTCTCGAAGATATGCTATGCACTTGCGTATTGGATCTCAGAGGTTCTTGGGAGGATCATCTACACTTGGTAGAGTTTGCTTACAACAACAGCTACCAGGCCAGCATTGAAATGTCACCATTCGAGGCTTTATATGGACGGAGGTGTCGTACACCTTTATCTTGGGATAATGTTGGAGAAAGAGCCTTGTTAGGACCAAAAATGGTCGTGGATGCAGCAGAAAAGGTAAAACTTATCAGAGACAGACTGCGAGTGCCGCAGGACATATAGCGGCATTGGGCCGATAGCCACCGTAGACCCCTAGAGTTTCAGGTATTATTTTAATTTGTTTTTGTTGTTGTTTATGATTGTTTTGTTTAGATTGCGTGTTAAGATTGTTGTTCTAGGTTGGAGATTTAGTGTTACTACGGATTTCTCCGACACGGGGCACGATTCATTTTGGTAGAGGCAAAAAGCTTAGTCCACAATACATCGGGCCCTTCAGTATTCTAGCAAGGGTCGGTACAGTGGCCTATAGAATTGACTTGCCGCCTGCTCTAGATGGAGTGCATGACGTATTCCACGTGTCACAGCTGAGAAGGTACATGGCCGATCCCAGTTACATACTAGATCACTCGGAGATCGAAGTTGGACCGACACTCAGCTATCCTGAACAACCCGTTGAGATCATGGATCGTAGAGAGAAGGCATTGCGGAATCAGACTACCCCTTTGGTTCATGTCGTATGGAGACATCACTCTCCAGGAGAATCAACTTGGGAGAGAGAGGACGAAATGCGCGAGCAGTATCCATATCTCTTCGAGACTTGAGGTATAATTCATTATTCATTGCTTGTTCTTGTGCTAGTTTATTTTAATTTCGAGGACGAAATTCCTTTAAGAAGGGTAGACTTGTCACCCTCACTTTTCGAATAAAGGGTATTTTCGTCTTTCCGTAATTAATGAGTAAATGATTGCATGATAATTAATTTTATTTAAATTACTATGACTTTATTTGATTGTTGCGCTTTATCGTTATTCGATAATTAGAACGCTATACTAGCCCTTGTCTTCCAACAGATTTCGTACCCTTGTCCTAGACATGCCAGACTGTTATTTTAATCCTTGTGTGACTCATAATCATATCTTGTCGTGTTCATTTAGACGCACGACATTCGTCGCAACCATTTCCATTTAAAAATTTAATTAAATAAAACCAAAATCACTCTTTGCGCAAATTGTTTAATTGTTGGGCACTTTTATGCAAAAGTGCATTAAGATGTCCACCCCATTGGACACGACACGTGAATAAAAACCTATTTTCCTTTTATTTATATTTTTCTATAATTTTGGGAGTGTTTAATTGAACACCAACCTCCTTAAAACCATGGTCCTCCAAACCTTGAACCAATTAAATCCTAGCTTTTATTTGGAACTCATTTTAATCATGGCCCTTGAAACCATACGTGAGAAGCCCAATCCTAAGAGGGCTTTGACTAAAGTCAACTTTTAGGTCAAACCAAACCCCCTTCATATATAAACTCCTTTTCCTTACTTTTTCTTTTCTTTTATATTCCGTAAACCAAATACCTAGCCGACCCTCTCCTGATTCATCTTCATTCTGACCCCTTGAGTCGCCGTGTCCGGCCATCCCCTGCTCGAAGACCGCCGAAGCCCAACCCGACGGCCTGAGCCCTCCTCGCTGAACCACTACTCACCGCCAAACTACCACCTCCCATCGTCGTCACCCTTCCCGTCCGCTGACAGCCGGAGTTCGACGAACCATCGACCTGTCGACCTCGTTGCACCCCGAACCAGTCGTCCTACCAGAACTCTCCACCCTCGACCGGAGACCTGAACGTCGACTTCCTCCACAGTTCTCCTGAACGCCGAGACCCGCCTAGACCAGACTGAACCGAACCACACCTAGCCGCACCCGCTGAAGCACCCCGTGCCGGACTGAACGGCCCAACCCACCGTAAACCCGCCGTTCTCCTCCGCCCAGACTAAAGTCGGAGACCCGCTGCTGAAGCCCGATCATCCAGCGCCTGACTGCATCGCCGGAGCCCCGTCGCCAAACCACTTGCACGACCGTCTGAACTCGCCGGAGACGACGCCCAGACTCGACTGATCCCTGCCGACTCTCCACGATGCCGTGACCTGCTGCTGACGACCTCGACAATGAACCCTTCATTCCACGTACACAGGTTCGAACACCTCGCATGCATATACACATACACGTATACGCGTATTGTAAGCCCCCTGATTTTTTTTCAAGAATTTTTCTAGAATTTTTAGGATTTTTCTGTCATTAAAACCTAGGTATTTTCTAATAAAATGATTTTTAATTGCTATTAATTAATATTAAAATATTATGGAAATAATATTTTATGGTGTAAAATGGAAAACCGGACATAGGGTAATTTTCGGTGAATTTATTGGACTCCGGAAGCATTTATAAAGCCCTAAAAACTATTTATTTAATTAATTATTTATTTATTTAATTTTTATTTATTTAATTATTTATTTTAATAAAATAACCCGGCCGGCCCAATCCCTCAGCAGCCCAGCCCAATAACCCAACTCCGGCCCAGCCCGCTCACCCTATCGGGTCGGGTCTGTCCAAACCCGACCCGCTTGAGACCCGAAACCCGTTAACCCGCACAGTAACCCTAATCCTAATCCACCTCGACTCCGCGGCGGCGCAGCCTATAAAGTCGTCTCGACTTCTGTGCAGCTGCCGCAAACCCTAATTCTCCTCGCCGTCGATCACCCGATCGACGCAGCCGCCGCCTCCGGCCGCCGTGCCGACACCTGAGTCTCCCCTTCCTCCGCCCTCTCCCCAACCCGACGGAACCCCCAACCGCCCTGACTCGACGCCGCTCGATCCTCCCTCCGGCCAGATCTCCCCCGAGTCTCCCCTCCGGTCACTCCCTCACCGCCGCGCCACCGCCACCCCCGCGAGGCCGCCCAGCGCCGCCGCCCGACTCCCCTTTCTCCTCCCGCTCTTCCCAGCAGCAGCAAACCACAGCGGCAGCAGCTCCGGCCGCTCCCCGCGCCGCCTGCGACGACGACGACGAGCCCCGGCCGCCGCGTGCCCCCACTGTCCCCGGCCCCCTCCGCCTCAGCCCGGCCGCCCTCCGTCGCAGCTCCGCCGGCCACCAATCCCTAACCCTAACCCTAATTCCTAATTCGGACACAGGACACACTGTCCTGTGTCGTGTCGGACACAGTTTTATCCTCGATTTTTCAGCCTAGTTCAGGTACTCATATCTTCTTGCTCGTAGCTCTGATTTCGATTCCGTAAATTGTGTTGCGAAGCCTGTATGACCCTCTCGGTGCCCGGACAAACCGCTCGGGGCATCGCGTCCTGTGGTGATCGCACACCGTGATCCAAAAACAAGAAAAATGATGACCCGATTCACCCCAGAACTGGGTACGCCCCGCCAAACGGGACGACTTGGTCGCACGCGGTCTTTACCGAAATGTGCGCGATGTTGATACGGACGTGTAGGATTTCGCAGAAGTTGATTTGGATGTGCGTGCACACCGGAATCAACGCGTATCCGCCGACACCGCCCCGTATCCGTCGATTCTGGAACACGCTGTAACTTTGTATACACACGTCGGATCGAGACGAAACTTACGCCATCGAACTCGTAGTAATACGCTGGTCCTGTGAACCAAGTTTGGTTCGATTCTGAGAACGTTGACAAAATCGCGTATCGTGGGCCCCACAGGCTCCACTTGACGGACGATTTTGTGATCGGCTCATCGAAATCCAATTCTGGAAGTTTCGTTGGGTTCGTATCATCGTTCCTGACTTGTTGACACTGAGTTTGACGAATTTAGAGACCTTTGACCCTGACACGCTTTTCGGTGCAAAGTGGCCCACATGTGGACCCCGCTTTGGCCCGGAAATGTCGTTTTTGCCCTTGTGTCCAAATTGGACGTAAGGACAGGCATTTCTAGCTATTTGATATTTTCTGAATCTAATGGTGATGTTTATTACAGCAACCGGAGTAGTACCTACAGATCACACTGAGACCAAAGCTGCAGTTGGAGCCAGGACCCCAGGCAAGTGTACCTTGCCAAACTCTGCAGTATTGTTACCTATTTTCTTGCTTCATTATATTGCTGTGCATGCTTAACCTAGGACCGTGTGACGTACCTAGTGTCCGATTATAATCGGGTGCAAACATCGTACGAGGTGTTGGGTACTGTCATCTAGAGATGGATATTCGTGACACTTTACATTCTCGTACTTGTCTTATCAAGTACAGTATACCCAGGACACTTGACACCATTCATGAGACAGAATCTTTCTGAGATATTCATGGTGATTCTGTATAGGATACAGGTTTATGACATACACAGTTTACATGCTTAGATTATATCCGGACTTGTTGCATTAGTCTTGATCCTGCGTGTCATGGACATGAGACGTGAGATTTCATTGGGTGGGGAGAGTATTACCATATGAAAGGCTGATTATATTATATATTGACATCTGGATGTGTCTTAGTCTCTGACACAGAGCTATGGCACCAGTTCTGGCCCTTCGAAAAAATACTGCTATGGGTTTCTCCGACACTGATCCTGTAGTAGTCTCAGCCCGAGTATGGAATAATATTCTCATTTGCATATCACTTAGCTGATTATTTATTTACCCTATTGTTCATTTATTGCTGCACTGCATATTTATTTATTGGCATGAGCTTTCTTGTACCTTGCTGTCCCCTGAGGACCTGGATCCGGACTATGTCCCCAGGTATAGCTGACGAGATCTATCCCGAGGTATACGGGACCGGAGCATTAGCAGGAGCAGGAGCCTACCTTGGAGCAGAGCCAGGATCTGAGAACGAGATCGTACCAGAGGACTTCTCTTGAGTATTAGCTTCAGATACTCATTTATTTCTGTTTCTAGTTATTTTATTTCCAGTCTATTTCATTGATGTACCAGACTTGTACTCGGATTGTTCTCCGAGACACTTTTATTGAGACTTGTTAGTTATTTATTTATTTATTTTATTTCTGTCATTTGATCTGTGATTATTTGTTTTGGATAAGATTAGTATAGACTGTGACTTGTACCACTGGATCTACTTATTGTTATATTACAGCTTAAGTATGCCCTGATGGATCCATTAAATTGGGTTGTCCATCGGTGCGTACTGCTGGCCATTGCCACGTGTCCGGTCCTACGATATTTTGGGACTGGGGCGTGACACGTATTCCTCGTAGTATCTCACACGTATTAGCGTAGAGTACTTAGTATATGATGGTATGTATATACTTGCGTATGTATTAGTATGTGTTAAACGTATTTTGAACACATATATATATGTATGGTATATCTCCATTGCATATATACACATGTATATGTCTTATATATATATATGTATCCCTAAAATATGTTTAACATGTATATATATGTATCTGTATTAATTCTCAATTAGCATAAAGCATACATATTGTACGTGCACCCTAGTACATATTTAAAATATGTATATATGTGCATAGTATAAACTCTATTAAGTATGTATATACACATATCTATTGTAATTAGTATTATGATATATGTTAGTTCATATTATATACTATGTATTATATGTACTAGATGTCTTGAATGTGACCACGGATACCCCATAGTTACATCAACCTGTGACCATGTAGCATGATAGCAGACTGCCATATGTACACTGACGTACTGGCGTGACCATGCACATCAACTACAGACATGACCCCTAGCGTAGTCTCTAAGATTATTGTGTTTGATTGTGTGTGTTAATGTGATGTCTGATGCAATTTTATACTATATGATATGCCTATAGGACTGTTGGATCATTCAGACGATACTTTGGAACCAGGACATTGGTATTGCCAGCTAAGGATCACAGGCGAGTACATTCTCTGACAGTTTCCATTATGTTGATTATCTCTATAACTCTTGTTGTATAGCGTGCATGACTCTGACACTGTTGTTTACATGAGTTGGCATTATCGAGACCTGTCACGAGGAGTCATGATTTGGAATCCATCGTGCTAGCTGGAGAAAAATGGGAAAATATTATTAGCTTATGTGATCATACCCAACTCTACATGCATCATAGCTTACCCACACCTCACGTCGATACAGCCTTACCCTTACATGCCTCATCGTTGTTATATGTGGTTAGCCTGACCTTGCAGGGATGATCGCTAATTAATGTAATGAGTCTTATTAGTCCCAAGCCGATCACATGATATACTGATGTTTCACACACTTAGCTAGATAATTCTTGACATGTATCTCTAGTATATTGATCCAGCATCTCCATATGTTCTAGTTGTAGTTCTTGTACACACATATATACCAGTTCATTGTTCTTGCGTGTATTTGTATTTCTATTTCATTGATAGATATATATTGGTGATGATGTTCTAGTATTTTTTTATTCCAGCATTCCCTTATTTCAGTATTTCTTATTGACATTTATTCATATTTGTCTTGTATTTTTTTACACCGTGTTATAGTTTTTGTCAATATATGTGAAACTGCTGTTAGAGGTGTATTTTGTTCCAATCCTGACTGGATATATTTTCTAGAGGATCTTGAGGAGTTCTGTACCACACACTACGGACCAGGTGTAGATGCAGATTACACACCAGAGATCCTAGAGGAGACTATGCCTTTATATGAGACATTACCTGCAGCTATCTAGATAGTATTTACATTATGCATCTGAGACTTATTGAGGTTTATTTCAGTTTATGTTTAGACTTATGTTAAGTTTAATTGGAAGACTTGTGTTGGACAGCTAGATTATGGTTTATCTATATTTTGAGACATGGTGTTTTACTATGTCATTCTTCTCATCTTTTTATCGTGTCTTATACTTTTAGTTGTTGTGATTGAGTTACATTATGAGATATTATGGAGATGTATATCATTGACAGGTGTTAGTTATATAGTATTATTGTGACCTAGACAGCGTTCTACCGTCGATGCTGTGGTGTAGGCTGGACATACCCACGCTCTCGTGCCCCTATACCGGGTGCGGGTCGTGACATGATCTAACCAGCTAAGTGAAATACACTTGAAGACAACCTTGGTACGTATGGGTAGGTAAAGGTATAAAGCGTAGCGTCAAGCCAGAGGCTAAGTACCTGGCATTAGCTGTAAACTGGATGCCAGGAGTATATGCTGACTATATCACCGATCATGATAGCGCGCAGCTAGCAACCTCTGCCGGATGTATCGATAAGCATATACGCCCATAACTGGGTAGCACTGAGCCCATAACCGGTAACACATGGCCCATAACCAGGTAACACTGAGGCTCACGACCCCGTAGTTTACTCTGAAACTACGGCAGCCAAATGTTTGTACCATACGCCTACTAATTGTCTTTCTCGTCCAATGCCAATGTACAAGTCGTAAACATGACGTGGACATCTCATACTATAATACAAGTCGCTAAAGAAATATACAACTAAGCTAAATACCGTCACATGTGCTGCTCACACCGATGGCCAATCGAGTATGAAGTATGCGTCCCTACATGAACTCACTCTGTGACGTGTAATGATACATGTCAAGGCTTGGGGAGTCATACTGATAACTCCACAACTTTAGGTGCATCTAGTAGACACTAGGTCAGACACAAGTCTTAATGTCAATGCCTTCGTTGACTGCACCCAAGTCTTTCTCGGACGTGCACAGTTATATAATATTAAAATAAATAAAATATGCAACTAAATAATATCTGAATTCAAACAGTACAACAAGGTAAGGTATACTTGCTTGGAACTCTGGTGTGCGCAAGTAAGGATCCGGAACTCGCAGCCACGGTAGATTATGTAAATCCCCTGATTTTTCAGGAATTTTTAAATGGATTTTTATATATTTTTTAATTTTTTGGGATTTTTAACTAATTAAACTAAGGTATTTTATAATTAAATGATTTTTAAATATTGTTAATTTATATTAAAATATTATGAAAATAATATTTTTTGGTGTAAAATGAAAAATTAGACATAGGGTAATTTTTTGGAAATTTATTGGACCCCGGAAGCATTTTTAAAGCCCTAAAAACCAAGTTTTAAATAAACCAATTAAACCCTAAATTAAACCCGGTTCAAGTGAACCAAACCAACCCAAACTGGACCCGGTTCAACTGAACCGAACCCAACCTTAGCGGGTCGGATCCGGGTCAAACCCGCCGACCCGAAACCCGAATACCCGTACCCGCATTCCTGTTTAGTGGATCGGGCCGGATCCGCCGCCCGACCTGACCCGGCTCCGTCGTCGTCCCCGTCGAGCCCTCCACCGCCTGACCCATCCCAGCGACCCCTTCGGCTTCGTCCCCAGCCAACTCCACCACCCGTCTCCCCTCCTCGAGCTCCGCCACCCTCCTCGAGCTCCGCCGTCGACGCCGCCCTCGTCCTCGCCCTCGCCAGCCTCCGCTGCCCTCGCACCCGCCTCCTCCGGCAGCCTCCACCAGCCGCAGCAGCAGCCGCAGCAGCTCCGGTCGAGTTTCCCTGGCCACCAGCGCATCCCGACCTCGCCGGAGCCCTAGCCGCAGCCGCCTCTCTCCTCCAGCAGCAGCCCGAGCCCAGCGTCGCCTCTCTCCGGCCGCCCCGCTGACCGACGACCCTGACTCCGGCAAAGCCCCCAACCCCAGCACCGGAACCCTAACCCTAATCGGACACAGTGGACACAGTGGACATTTGTGTCGTGTCGACTCGCGGACACGAGAATCCCGGTTTTCACGGAGCCCTATTCAGGTAGCTTTTTCTCTCTCCTTGCTGCCCCATTTTCTGTCCCATCTGTTGTGACGCGTAGGCTGCGTGACCCTCTCGATGTCCGTGCAACCCCTCGGTGCGTCGCGTCCTGTGGCGATCGCGAACCGCGATCCAAAAACAGGAAAATATTAACCACATTTCTTCCCGGAACTGAGTGTGCCCCGCCAAATGGGACGACTTAGTCGGGTGCGGTCTTCACCGAAAGGTGCGTGCCGTTGATACGGACGTGCGAGATTTCGCAGAAGTTGATTTGGATGTGCGTGCACACCGGAATCAATGCGTATCCGCCGACAACGCCCCGTATTCTCCTGTTCTGGATCTCGCTGTAACTTAGTGTACACACGTCAGATCGAAACGAAACTTGCGCCATCGAACTAGTAGTAATACGCTAGTCCTGTGACCCAAGTTTGGTTCAATTCTGAGAACGTTGACAAAATCGCGTATCGTGGGCCCCACGGCTCCACTTGACGGGCGATTTTGTGATCGGCTCATCGGAATCTAATTCTGGAAGTTCCGTTGGGTTCGTATCAACGTTCTGGACTTGTTGACACTAAGTTGGACGAATTTGCAGACCATTGGTTCTGACACATTTTTCGGTGCAAAGTGGTCCACATATGGACCCCGCTTTAACCAGAAATTGTTATTTTTGCCCCTGTGTCCAAATTGGACTCAAGGACAGGCGTTTCTAGCTATTTGATATTTTCTGAACCTGATGGTGATGTTCATTACAGCAACCGGAGGACTACCTACAAATCACTCTGAGACCAGAGCTACAGTTGGAGTCAGAACCCCAAGCAAGTGTACCTTGCCAACTTGCAGTTCTTGTTACATATTTCATTGACTTATTTATATATTATTGTACATGCTTAACCTAGGACCGTATGACTTTACTTAGCGTTCGATTAATAGTCGGGTGCCAACACCGTACGCGGAGTTGTGTAACGTCACCTAGACATGGATATCGAGACCCTATACTTCTCGTGCTTGCATTATCAAGTACGTCATAACCCAGGACACCTGACACTATTCATGAGATAGAATCTTCCTGAGATATTCATGATGATTTTGTATAGGATACAGGTTTCATGACATATTCTTTTGCTTAGATATTATATGACTTGCTGCATTAGTTATGATCCTGCGTGGCTTGGACATGAGACATCGTGGACATGAGACGTATGATTACATTGGGTGGGGAGAGACACACAGGCTACAGGTTGATTATATTATGCCGGCATCTCAGTCTCTCTCCAAGCTAGACATCCACATGATATCACTGCTACCGGCTCTCCGACACAGAGCTTCTAGTGGTTTCAGCCTGAGTTCTAGTGATGCTCTCATCTTGCATATCACTTAGCTGGTTATATATTTACCCTATTTTTTTATTTATTTGCTGCACTGTATTTATTTTGGCTTGAGTTATTTTGTACCTTGCTATGTCCCCTGAGGACCTGGATCCGGATTATGTTCCCAGGATTAGCAGACGAGATCGACCCCGAGGTATACGGGACATGAGCATTAGCAGGAGCAGGAACAGGAGCAGGCACTGGAGCAGTACCAGATCCAGTAGACGAGTGATCCCCGAGGGTATCTTCTGAGTATATACTGTTTCCATACTCAGTATTTACTGTGGTTATCTTTATTCTTGTATCTTGACACTTGTATCAGACTCATTATCGGGTTATTTCCTGAATTTATGTTTTATTGTGATTGATCTTGCTTATTGATTCTGATATTGTTGTATTCACATCTGTGGATGAGATTAGTATATTTAGACCCCTATTGTTGTACTACAGCTTAAGTATGCCCCGATGGATCCATTAAATTGGGTTTGTCCATCGGTGTGTGCTGCTGGCCATTGCCACGTGTCTAGTCCCTCGATATTTTAGGACTGGGGCGTGACAGATTCGTCTTGGGTGCCTATGAATAAATAATAATAAATATTAATCACTACATAACACTATGCTAATTATGTACACAAGTACAACTTATGCAACGTGCAGAGACTAGACCAAATAAATGTTCTAATTAAATACGTTGGCTAAGGTTGACTAGTCCAGGATCAAGGGGTTAGGGGTACACTTAGCCTACTAGTCTACAGTATTTACAAGTCATCATATGGTATAATTTTGCACATGTTATAATCACGGTCACTGCTATAATTCGTGTAGGTGCTAAATTGTACCTCTAACATAGGGGTACTAGGTATTCTATGCACTAAGATTTCCAGGACACATCTGATATGGGTAACCATCTAGGTCTCCATGCACGGGTACGTCATGTCCTCAGATACCGTGCACAACGAGATAATTAACCACCAAAATATGTTACAATTATAAATAATGTATAACACTAAACTTATGTCCTAGATATTAGATTAGTGCACGAAGGACAGTTTTAGTCTAACCTAGGTCAACACAAATATGCACCAAACTAAATAACCAAATTTCTATTAAATAATTACTAACAATAATCACTATGCACGTATAAACAATCACAATTAAACACGCATAATTAGACACTAGGTATTAGGTTTCCCACTGTCACGCCCCAGTCCCAAAATAACGAGGGACTGGACGCGCGATAATAGCCAGCAGCACACACCGATGGACAAATCCAATTTAATGGATCCATCGGAGTGTACTTAAGCTGTATTATAATAGTCAGGGTTTACTAATCTCATCCATAGAACATCATGAACTAAAACAAAACTGAATTAAATGCTGAAAGTAAAGTTACTGACGAATATTCAGCAAAAAATAATTCAGAGTCGGGTGGAGACAAATCCACTACCGATAAACCAGAAAATAAAGACAAGAAAGAGATAACTAAAACATGCTAAATAGTAACTAAGAAGCAGGGCCATCAACTGTAATCAAACTCTCGTCTGGTGTCGGTCCGTAAGCTGCGGTACTCCTCGTTTGCTAAATCTGGAGAACAAAACCAGGTCCTCAGGGGACATAGCAAGATACAAAAGAATACGAGCCAAAATACAGTGAATGACATGCAAGAGAGAGAAGAAAGTAAACACAAGCAAATAAGACACGAGAAATCACTATATCTAAGACAGTGGCATGCCAGTGATGCTATCAAACATGACTACAAGCAATCGGGGTAACCGCATCTCAATGAGAGATCACAATCCTATAGAAAGCAGTCCAACGGGGACTCACAATCTATAGTATGGCTCTTTCGCAGCCCAACGGGAGCTCACGAAAGAGGTAGTCAAATGAACAATTCTCTATTGCAGTACAATGGGTACTCACAATCGAGATTGCTCAAGTGTAGTCAATGTCCAATAACAATCATCTAGGGACTAAGAAATCAGTCAAGTCAACTCCAAGAATGCAGAGTAAACATATACCATCACAATATGTCTATGGAACAATTAGTGATCCAAGGAAAGAGCAAATAATGTACATGCACGCAAACAGAGAAAATATGACTAGAGCAGCAGGAATAAATCAGAGCACATCAAGAACTATATATGACAGGAAAGTATCAACTGAAAAACATGCAAATATTATACAAGTATCTTGCATGACAATGAAAAATAATCCAGGAGATAAGCAACAAAACTGCAGGATTTGGCAAGGTATACTTGCCTGGGTTTTGTCTCCAATTGTAGCTCTGACGTCAGCGGGGATTGCAGGCAGTACTCCGGTTGCTGAAACAGACATCACCATCAGGTCCAGAAAATATTAATCAGCTAGAAACGCCTGTCCTTGAGTCCAATTTGGAGACAAGGGCAAAAATGACATTTTCGGGTCAAGGCGGGGTCCAAATGTGGGCCGCTTTGCACCGAAAAATGCGTCAGGGTCAAAGGTCTCAAAAATAGTCCAACTTAGTGTCAACAGGTCAGGAACGATGATACGAACCCAACGAAACTTCCAGAATTGGATTCCGATGAGCCGTTCTCAAAATCGCCCGTCGGGTGGAGCCTGTGGGGCCCACGACACGCAATTTTGTCAACGTTCTCAGAATCGAACCAAACTTGGCTCACAGGATCAGCGTATTGCTATGAGTCCGATGGTGCAAGTTTCGTCTCGATCCGACGTGTGTACATTAAGTTACAGCAAGATTCAGAAAAGTCAGATACGGGGCGGTGTCCGCGGATACGCACTGATTCCGGTGTGCACGCACATCCGAATCAGCTTCTGCGAAATCCTGCACGTCCGTATCAACGACGCGCACGTATCGGTAAAGACCGCACGCGACCAAGTCGTCCCGTTTGGCGGGGCGTACTCAGTTCCGGGGTGAAAACAGGGTCTGATTTTTCCTGTTTTTGGATCGCGGTGTGCGATCATCACAGGACGCGATGCCCCGAGCGGTTTGTCCGGGCACCGAGAGGGTCACACAGGCTACGCGATACAATTTACCAAATCGAATTCCGAGCTACGAGCAAGAAATTACAAGTACCTGAACAGAGTAGAAAATCAGTGAATTCCTCGTGTCCAACTCGTGTCCGACACGCGACACTGTGTCCACTGTTGCTCGACCTAGGGTAGCTGTGTCCGGCCGAGTCTGTGTCCGGCTGTCGAGTCCTCGCCGGAGAGGGCTGCTGCGGAGCTCGGCTGGTGTCGTCGGAGGCGGCGCGTGGCAGGCGGCCAGAGGCGGCGGCGGGCTCCGGCGGAGTGAGGCGACAGCAGGGTCAGGCTCGGGGGCAACTGGCTGAGGACTATGCCAGAGAAGACGGCAGGGCGGAGGGGAGACGCGGCGTCGCTGCTGGCCGGAGGAGGCAGGGCGAAGGCGGCGAGGAGACGGTGGAGCATAGGCAACGGGGAGACTGGCGGCTGGGGCTCGGGTGCAGCGGAGGAGAGGGAGATGGCGAGATGGGGAGAGGAGGAAGGAGGCAGGGCGGCGCGACGAGGCGGGGCGACGTCGTCGGCGAGGTCAGGGGGCGGAGGCAGCGTCGGGGCGGGGAGTCCGGGCGGTGGAGGTTTGCCGGAAAAGAGGGGAAATGGGGGTTTTTATATAGGAGAGAGGGAAAGGAAACGGCGGAGCGGCCGTTACCGGAGGCGGAGGGTCGGGATGCGAGCGGGCGGCGGACGTTACACAGGCGGCGGGAGGCCAGGCGGCGGCAGCCGGCGGAAGCGAAGGATCGGCGGCTATGCGTTTGGGGAGAAGAAGAGTTGCGGGTCGGGTTCATGTTCAGGCGGGTCGGGTCTGACCCGGATCCGACCCGCTAGCCTGAGCGGTCCGGGTTGGTCAGACCGGCCGGTCCGGTCCGGTTCAAACTCTGGTTTGGTTTGGTTTTATTCAAAATTAAACCCGGTTTAATTGGTTTAATTAATTAATTAATATTTAGGGCTTTAAAAATCTATCCGGGGTCCAATAAATTCCCGAAAAATTACCCTATGTCTGGTTTTCTATTTTATACCATAAAATATTATTCTCATAATATTTTAATATTATTTATTATCATTTTAAAATCCTTTAATAATTAAAATACCTTAATTTAATTAGAGAAACTTCTCAGAAAATTCCAAAAATTCCAGAAAAATGTAAAAATCCAAATTTAAAAATTCTCTTAAAAATCAGGGGGTTTATACCCACATCAACATTTATCCATGCAATAATCAAGGAGGAGGAGTACGATGCAAACCTAGGTATGCTCGACTAGGAGGGGGGTGATGCACGTTCGCGACTCGAGGGTGGTCGAACTCTGGCGGGTGGGGGAAGTGCTCCGGCGGTGCACAGCTCGTAGCAGCAGCTGCTACAGTGGCAACAACAGCGGCAACGACAATGGCTTGGTGTTGATGGTTGTGGAGGTGGCCATGACCGTGGAAAAGTGGCTAATGGAAGGAGGGCTGGTAGTGGTGGTGAGGGGAGTCTGGGAAGAAGGGAGGCAAGGTGGTCGTGGGTGGTGGTGATGGTGCAGTTGATGAATGGAGGAGGAGACGGAGGAGAGTAGCGGTGGTTGCTGGAGGAGAGGGAGGAGGAAGGTCGTGGGAATGATGGTGGCTAAGGTGGTGGTGGTTACTGTGGCGGTGGTGACGATGGCTGAAGTCGGGGTGACTGAGGAGGTTGCGATAATGGTGAGGGTGGTACTAGTGGCGGTAGTGTTAGCTGCTGTGGTGGCGGTGGATGGTGGTATGCCAGTAATGGTGATTATAGTGAGGCGGTGATGGTGATTGACAGTGATGTGGTCAGTCATGTGGTGGTGAGGGTGGTCGAGATGATGGTTGCAGGTGAATGCTCGGGTCAGCTGTCCGGAGGAGGGATCGAAGAAGAAGGAGTCGAGGTGCTGTGGCGGTGGTACTCGGTGCTCGGTGGTGGAAGAAGTCGGGGAAGTGTCGGTTGGCTGCTGTCGAGGAAGTCGGGGTGTGGTCCGACGGAGGAGAAGAGAAGTCGAGGATAGAGGTGTCATTGGCTGTGGCGGTCCGGCGGTGAGGAGTGTGCTGGTGATGATGATGATGATGATGGTATTGGTGATGGTGGTATTGGTGACGGGGTGGAGATCGATGGTGAGGATGGTCGATGGAGGCAGGCGGTGCTGTAGCGGTGGCAAGGTGTTGGCCGGAGTGGGAGGTGGCCGGAGTAGGAAGAGGGGGTAGCCGGATAAAGAAGAAAAAGGTTAGAAGTTAGGGTTTCGGTTTGGGTGAAGGTGATGGTGGTATTTGTAAACCCCCTGATTTTTCAAGAATTTTTAAAAAATAATTTTTCACAATTTTCTGTAATTTTTCTGGAATTAAAACTAAGGTATTTTGTAATTAAATAATTTTTTAATGATGTTAATTAATATTAAAATACTATGAAAATAATATTTTTGGGTGTAACATGAAAAACTAGACATAGGGTAATTTTTCGGGAATTTATTGGACCCAGAAGCATTTTCAAAGCCCTAAAAACTAATTTACATTTAAACCAAAATAAACCCTGAAATTGAACCCAGTTTATTTGAAAATAAACCAAACCAACCCGAACTGAATCGCAGTTAAATCGAACCGAACCCAGCTCTTAACGGGTCGGGTCGGATCCGAATTGAACCCGACCCGGACCCGTTAACCCGGCCGAAACCCTAATCCTAATTCGAGATCCTTTACTGTTCCGGCACTATAAAATCCACTCGATCTCCACGCCCCGCCGGCCGAAACCCTTCCCTCGTCATCGTCCCAGAGTCCACCCTCCTCTCCTCCGCTGCACCCAGTCCTCCACCAGCCACCACCGTCGAGTCCTCCAACGACCTCGCTGCACGCAATCCCGTCGGTCTTGACTCGTCTTCCCCGGTGAGCACGACCTGGCCAGAGCTCCGCCTCGTCGATATCTTCTCGTCGACATCTTCCTCCCTGGGCACGACCTGGCCAGAGCTCCGCCTCGTTGACATCTTCTCGTCGATATCTTCCTCCCTGGGCACGACCTGGCCAGAGCTCCGCCTCGTCGACAACCTTTCTCCCATCTCAGATTATCACCTCCGTTCACATCAGCCGACGAACTCCACCATTGCCATCCCCATCCCGGTCATCTTCCCCCTCGCCTGAACTTCCCCCGCAGCGCCGGCAGCCCAACACCACAACACCACCACCAGCCACCTCGCCCGAGTCTTCCCTCGACCGCTGCTGAACTTCCCCCGCAGCGGCCACGAACTCCACCTCGACGAGCAGTCTGCACATCCTCGACTCCCCGCACCTCCTTCATTAACGTCGAGCACCCGTCTCCGGTGAAACACCTCCGCACTTCTCCTCTTCCTCCTCCCCGTTCTCCATGCCCCCTGAATCGCACTACACAACCGCCTTTCCCCGTCGACCGGATCACGACCTCGCTGTCGACTTCCTCCCTTGATGACCCAGACCTCAGTCATCGTCCCCGACTCGCAAGAGCACCACCACCACCATGCCCCCTGTTCCCTCTTCCTCGCCTGAACTTCCCCTGCAGTGCTGGCAGCCCCAACACCACCACCACCATTGCCATCTTCCTTCCTCTGATTCACCTGAGTCCCTCTTCCTCCTCGGCCCATGTCCACCACTCGACCACCATTGCCCACCATTTCCTGCTCCTCCTCCTGCTCCCTGTCCTCCTTGCCGGAATCCCCTCGAACCACAGCTCGACTACCACTGCCCACCATTCCCTGTTAAGCCTCCATCATTCCCTGTCCTCCTTGTTGGACCTCCCCTCGCCTGGTCGGAACAGTAGCCCATCCACACCACCGTCATCCCTAACACCATCACCATTAGTATCATCATCTCACCATCACCACAACTCCTCATAATCATCGTCATCCCCTCATCAATACCTCATCATCATCATCGCATCGTCGTCATCTCTTCGTCGTCATTTCCAGCAACTCACCATCGTCAAACACCATCGCCCTTGTCATCATCATTAGCATCATTTCATCGTCATCTCAGCATCGTCGTCCTCATCATCAGCATCACTTCATCGTTATCTCAGCCTCATCATCATCACTATCGTCCTCACCATCATCGTCGTTATAGTCATCATCATCATCATCATCAACCTCACCGTCGTACCCTTGCACGTACCCCGAGGTACGAACCTGTCCCACCTTTTAATTGTTATGTGTGTTTGTGTGTGTTCCAGTAGGTCACTAGTATTTAGTCACCACAGTTAGCAGATAAGCAGACCTTGAGTCGGTAAACCCAACTCGCATTCGTACACGTACGCGTACGCGAGCATTATTCAATCTATATATATATATATATATATATATATATATATATCTCGTAGATGTATATTTAGTTAATCATTAGCATATTATTAATTGATATATATTTATGTATATATTTAATATGTATATGTATTCCAATAGTTATGTAAATAAATTACTAGTTATATATTATATAATCTTATGGGTATATGTAATTAAATGCTAATTAATAGTTGTGACTATATACGTATGTATTATACGACCCTAGGATACCGTGGACTGTCCCGTACTCACCCTGACCATGTTGACCCTAAGCACTTGTGAATTGTCCGCCTTGCGTACATTAACGTACTGGCGTAGACACCTGTCAGTTGACTGACTGATTGTGCACATTACTTGAAGATGCGACACCTGCATAATTCAATGCATAATTGACCATGTTAGATGACTAGTGTTACCCCTAGTATACCCCCTGAGTCCAGTGTAAATATTGTTGTGTGTGCACTAGTGTAATGACTAATGATTATATTTTTATTATATTATATGTGCATAGGTTGTTGGATTTATTCTGCGCGACTTCTGGAGCAGGTTATTGGTACATCGCAGCTTTCTTGCCAGGCAAGTATACCGTGGCATTGTACTGTTATTCATATTTCATATGTTGCGTGCATCTTTATTTTCTGTCTTTAGTTCATATATTTTAACTGTTATATAAAATGCGCACGACGGTGTCGTCGCGGTATATTTTTATTTATATATTTGCATTAACCTTGTTTATGAGACTATCCCATTATCATGTAGCATCGTTAGGTTCATTGGCCATGACACAGTTGTTACACGAGTGTGAGTCTCATATAGATCACGGACTGCGTGACAGGTCTGGCCTCCTGTACCTATGGGTCGTGCGTTAAGAATAACTGCTGTTAGAAACTTTGCATGCTAGTAGACTTGGCAGTTATTAGAGGTGTTATCGTGTCATGGATGTGACATGCTTAGAGCATGGGGTGGGGAGAACAACAAGTACCGCATTTGACCTCCTTTGTACTTTTTTCTGTGCGCCCGGATTCTCCGCTGGAGATATGGGTGGTGATGACCACTATATATTATATTATTATCAGGCGGGCCTCCGGCGTTCGAAAGACGACGTGCCTTTTTAGGCCCCTGGATCTTCAAAAGAGAACCATGCCAAATCCCAGTTTTCAGCCAGATAGCTCACTTGTGGGGAAAGTTGTTCTTAACTGCATTCACTTAGACGGTTAGGCGACCATTGGATATTTATTTCAGTACTTTATTGGCATACTTTTATGTATCTTGTTATGTCCCTCTGAGGACCTGGCCCTTCCAGGTGTATCTGTTCTTGAGTATTCGCAGGAGCGCAGATTCGGATAGTTACTTATGTTTCGAGGGTGTCTTCTCTCCGAGCCATGATTGATAGCTGGTATTCTTATATTGTGTTTAATTGTGTTGTACTATATCGTATTGCTCTTATATTCGAGTTGGTAGTGGATTTGTTTCCATCCAACTATCATCCTTAGATACTTCTTATTGAGATCTAGTTTCATAGATGTGGGTTATTTAATTATATTTGATTTTTATGGATGAGATTTAGATTATACCCTGTGACTTGTAATACATATGTTATACCACTCGTGGATTGATATTCATATTACAGCGTACGTATGGGTTTGGTTTCCATATATTGGAGTTTCTATATCCATGCGGCTGGCATGCTTACGTGTCCTAGTCCTACGTATTTTGGGACTGGGGCGTGACATATTTTTGTGGTGGCCCATGCAGGTCGAGAGCATATTGTCTCGGTTACGTTACTGTACCGAACAAGCCTGCACCTAGCAATAGAGTATAGGATCTCATCCTCAATTGACTATGATTCGCTCTCCTTCCAATCCATTTTATCTGAATAAATGCATCCTGCTTGATTCCTGTACTCCCCTAATAGTTCTTTGAGTATAGCCTTCTGCTAGAATATAGGAACCCCTGTTATTAGGATGATAATTAGGGTGGCACACCTATTAAGAATACAACGAGAATATAGACACACCACTAAGTTTAGAATATCTAGTGAACCCTAGAATTCCTTATCTCTAGAGCTGGTTTACCATTACCCCCTGATGTATTATGAAGACTTGAGATTAGTATAGACACTACTAGAGTTAGTTAGAAGTTTACCATAATGGTTGACCCTAGTATTGAGGAACCAATAGAAAACCAAAAATTTAATATATAGGACTGAGCCTAACCTTCATAATTGGATAGTATTGGAAACTATAAAACTTAGATCATTGTCTTGTTATTAGTACACAACACCTTAGGAAGCCGAGAGAAATATAATCAACATTTTCTTGATCATGCCTCGATCATAGCAACTAGTACCCCACTCCCCTTTAGGAAACCATGATACTATTTAGAGACCTTCTATTTAATTTTATATGTTGTTACTCTGCGACCTCAACGTTCGCTGATTGTGCGACGATTAAATTATCTTTTTCCCTTCTTCATCTTTCAGCTCGTGCCACTTGACACCTCTAATTATAGACCAAGTGATCGTATTCTATGGTAGGATATATAGTTTGCTAAAGTTATAATTATAATCTTGAACTTTGAATTGTGTGCCTGGTAGTTAGAACCTGATAGTTGAGTTATTCAATTAGATTGTGATGATTACCCCTAGTTGTAGACCACGTAATTTGTACCCCCACCTCGATACAAGTTAGATCCCTTTCCCCTTAATGGCTAACAACTCTTCTATTCTTACGATTGACACTTGTTCTATAAGCACTAAGACTAAGGCTTAAGACGACCATGACCTATGTAATATAGGAGGATACCCTAATAGGTACTAAGACCCTTTCTCGTAGACCTTAACAGGAGCTTCTACTGTATCTTTAAGACAATTACAATATTAGTTAAATTGTTATAAGTTAGGTAGTATACCTCACAACCTAGAATCACATAGCCTTTTATCCCATTATTGAAGTGTAACTGAATGACATTAATCGCATGCTAGCAAAAGACGACAGTGTTTATTCAGACAATAGAATTTAGAGGTCCTTGCCCCTATTTGGTCGACTAGCAACTTAGACAAGGAGGTGGTATGATAACTGTAGAGATTGTAGAGACTTTTATTATTGTTGCTTATTTTGTTTTTGTTTTCGTGAACTTGAATTAATTTGTACCTCCTTTCATCATCATCTAGCGTACTTATATTTGTTGTAATACCTTGACTTATGCTGCTAGTATAGCCTAGTTTTGCAAGCTTACTCTTCTATCGAGCTTGATCATGATATATGTATTAATGGGTTAACACACTAATACATTTCAGAATCAGTGTACTACGGTCTGATCAACCATAGTGCGCTTGGTTCGCCCCTTCGCCTAACTACCGTACGTGGATTGAGATATATAGTGATTAGTAGACGAATGTACTTGCCCTCTAGATATGTCTGAGTATATCGTATCCGCTACATAACTATACCGATACGAGCATATGAATAGGAATTACCAAATTATGATTTTAATCCACAACTTCCTCGACAATTCCCATTTGAATTCTTTAAACGCCATGATCCCGATACTTCTATTCTATTACCTCTCCTTTGAACTATTTATTATTGATCTTTGTCTCCCCTTATTTCGGAAAGACGAAATATCTTGCTTGGTATAAGTTTGATATATAGATAGTACTAGATATACCCCACATGCCAATCATATTATTTGGTGACTATCTTTTATAAATGATTAAGGGCATATCATAGATGATATGTTTGGTGTTAAAAACTTTGAGGATTCAATAACATGATTAAATAATTTGGGGCATAGCTTTCTTAGATCTATAGCCTTAGATGATAGATGGATAAATTCTAAGTTGGGTAGAGACCGCAATGTTCACTTAAGAGGAATTCTTTAGACTGTAATCAAGTGAGATTTGATAGAGAGACCCTACCCTAGTTTAATTTCGAGGACGAAATTGTTTTAAGTTGGGTAGATTGTAAACCCCCTGATTTTTCAAGAATTTAAAAAAAAAATTTCACAATTTTCTGTAATTTTTCTGGAATAAAAACTAAGGTATTTTATAATTAAATGATTTTTTAATGATGTTAATTAATATTAAAATACTAACAAAATAATATTTTTGGGTGTAACATGAAAAACTAGATATAGGGTAATTTTTCGAGAATTTATTGGACCCCAGAAGCATTTTTAAAGCCCTAAAAACTAATTTATATTTAAACCAAAATAAACCCTGAAATTGAAACCGGTTTATTTGAAAATAAACCAAACCAACCCGAACCGAACCGCAGTTAAACCGAATCGAACCGAACCCAGCTCTTAACGGGTCGGATCTGAATTGAACCCGACCCGGACCCGTTAACCCGGCCGAAACCCTAATCCTAATTCGAGACCCTTTACTATTCCGACGCTATAAAATCCCCTAGATCTCCACGCCCCGTCGGCCGAAACCCTTCCCTCATTATCGTCCCCGAGTCCACCCTCCTCTCCTCCGTTGCACCCAGTCCTCCACCAGCCACCACCGTCGAGTCCTCCAACGACCCCGCTGCTCGCAATCCCGTCGGTCTTGACTCGTCTTCCCCGGTGAGCACGACCTGGCCAGAGCTCCGCCTCGTCGACATCTTCTCGTCGACATCTTCCTCCCTGGGCACGACCTGGCCAGAGCTCCGCCTCGTCGACATCTTCTCGTCGACATCTTCCTCCCTGGGCACGACCTGGCCAGAGCTCCGCCTTTTCGACAACCTTTCTCCCATCTCAGATCATCACCTCCGTTCACATCAGCCGACGAACTCCACCATTGCCATCCCCGTCCCGGTCATCTTCCCCCTCGCCTGAACTTCCCCCGCAGCGCCGGCAGCCCAACACCACAACACCACCACCAGCCACCTCGCCCGAGTCTTCCCTCGACCGCTGCTGAACTTCCCCCGCAGCGGCCACGAACTCCACCTCAACGAGCAGTCTGCACATCCTCGACTCCCCGCACCTCCGCCATTAACGTCGAGCACCCGTCTCTAGTGAAACACCTCCGCACGGCTCCTCTTCCTCCTCCCCGTTCTACACGCCCCCTGAAACGCACTGCACAACCGCGTCTCCCCGTCGACCGGATCACGACCTCGCTGTCGACTTCCTCCCTCGATGACCCAGACGCCGGTCATCGTCCTCGACTCGCCAAAGCACCACCACCCTGCCCCATGTTCCCTCTTCCTCGCCTGAACTTCCCCCGCAGCGCCGGCAGCCCCAACACCACCACCACCATTGCCATCTTCCTCCCTCCGATTCACCTGAGTCCCTCTTCCTCCTCGGGCCATGTTCACCACTCGACCACCACTGCCCACCATTCCCTGCTCCTCCTCCTGCTTCCTGTCCTCCTTGCCGGAATCCCCTCGACCCACAGCTCGACCACCATTGCCCACCATTCCTTGTCAAGCCTCCATCATTCCCTGTCCTCCTTGTCGGACCTCCCCTCGCCTGGCCGGAACAGTAGCCCATCCACACCACCGTCATCCCTAACACCATCACCATTAGTATCATCATCTCACCATCACCACAACTCCTCATAATCATCGTCATCCCCTCATCAATACCTCATCATCATCATCGCATCGTCGTCATCTCTTCGTCGTCATTTCCAGCAACTCACCATCGTCAAACACCATCGCCCTCGTCATCATCATCAGCATTATTTCATCGTTATCTCAGCATCGTCGTCCTCATCATCAGCATCACTTCATCGTCATCTCAGCCTCATCATCATCACTGTCGTCCTCACCATCATCGTCGTTATAGTCGTCATCATCGTCGTCAACCTCACCGTCGTACCCGTGCACGTACCCCGAGGTATGAACCTGTCCCACCTTCGCATTGTTATGTGTGTTTGTGTGTGTTCCAGTAGTTTACTAGTATTTAGTCACCACAGTTAGCAGATAAGCAGACCTTGAGTCGGTAAACCCAACTCACGTTCGTACACGTACACGTACGCGTACGCGTACGCGAGCATTATTCAATCTGTATATATATATATATATATATATATATAGTAGATGTATATTTAGTTAATTATTAGCATATTATTAATTTATATATATTTATGTACATATTTAATATGTATATGATTCCAATAGTTATGTAAATAAATTACTAGTTATATATTATATAATCTTATGGGTATATGTAATTAAATGCTAATTAATAGTTGTGACTATATACTTATGTATTATACGACCCTAGGACACCGTGGACTGTCCCGTACTTACCCTGACCATGTTGACCCTAAGCACTTATGAATTGTCCGCCTTGCGTACATTAACGTACTGGCGTAGACACCTGTCAGTTGACTGACTGATTGTGTACATTACTTGAAGACGCGACACCCGCGTAATTCAATGCATAATTGACCATGTTAGATGACTAGTTTTACCCCTAGTATACCCCCTGAGTCCAGTGTAAATATTGTTGTGTGTGCACTAGTGTAATGACTAATGATTATATTTGTATTATATTATATGTGCATAGGATGTTGGATTTATTCTGCACGACTTCTGGAGCAGGTTATTGGTACATTGCAGCTTTCTTGCCAGGCAAGTATACCTTGCCATTGTACTGTTATTCATATTCCATATGTTGTGTGCATCTTTATTTTCTGTCTTTAGTTCATATATTTTAACTGTTATATAAAATGCGCGAGACGGTGTCGTCGCGGTATATTTTTATTTATGTATTTGCATTGACCTTGTTTATGAGACTACCCCATTATCATGTAGCATCTTTAGTTTCATTGGCCGTGACACAGTTGTTACACGAGTGTGAGTCTCATATAGATCACGGACTGCGTGACAGGTCTGGCCTCCTGTACGTATGGGCCGTGCGTTAGGAATAACTGCTGTTAGAAACTTTGCATGCTAGTAGACTTGGCAGTTATTAGAGGTGTTATCGTGTCATGGATATGACATGCTTAGAGCATGGGGTGGGCAGAACAACAAGTACCGCATTTGAGCTCATTTGCACTTTTTTCTGTGCGCGCGAATTCTCCGCTGGAGATACGGGTGGTGATGACCACTATATATTATATTATTATCAGACGAGCCTCCGGCGTTCGAAAGATGACGTACCTTTTTAGGCCCCTGGATTTTCAAAAGAGAACCATGCCAAATCCCAATTTTCAGCCAGATAGCTCACTTGTGGGGAAAGTTGTTCTTAACTGCATTCACTTAGACGGTTAGGCGACCATTAGATATTTATTTCAGTACTTTATTGGCATGCTTTTATGTATCTTGTTATGTCCCTCTGAGGACCTGGCCCTTCCAGGTGTATCTGTTCTTGAGTATTCGCAGGAGCGCAGATTCGGATAGTTACTTATGTTTCGAGGGTGTCTTCTCTCCGAGCCGTGATTGATAGCTGGTATTCTTATATTGTGTTTAATTATGTTGTACTATATCATATTGCTCTTATATTCGAGTTGGTAGTGGATTTGTTTCTATCCAACTATCATCCTTAGATACTTCTTATTGAGATCTAGTTTCATAGATGTGGGTTATTTAATTATATTTGATTTTCGTGGATGAGATTTAGATTATACCCTGTGACTTGTAATACATATGTTATACCACTCGTGGATTGATATTCATATTATAGCGTACGTATGGGTTTGGTTTCCATATATTGGAGTTGCCATATCCATGCGGCTGGCATGCTTACGTGTCCTAGTCCTACGTATTTTGGGACAGGGGCGTGACAGTGTTGTGCATAAAAAATAGAGAGAGAAAGGAGGTAGTTTTTTGTATGAGAGAGAGAGGAGGCTTGCATTGGGATTAGGGCCGGCCATGGGCATTTTTTAGGGATTGTGGAAGGTTCTACATGAAGGAATGGTGGGTGGAGATGGCTATGGTTTGAATGAGGGTGGAGATCATGTAGGAGAAAGTTAGAGTATTGTACACTCAAAATATAGGGGGGAAACCTAGTTGGACCGGTCAACACATGAGGGAGGGGGTTTCTTCATGGCTTGGCTCCAATGGAAGGTGGACACCTAGTTGTCTTTTTGTACAAAAGTCCCTAACAATTGAAAAATTACACAAACAATAAAATTTGGGATTGGATGAGGGAAAATTCCATGTTTGGTGTGATATAGTGGGTTAAAAGGGTGTGTGGTATTTAGTATGAACCTTGAGGGTGTGAGTGGGGGTTTGGGTTGATGTTGGGTCTAATTTTGGGTTAGGTTGGATCCTTACACCAATTTAATTAATATTAGTGTAAGGGATATTCTTTAATTAATTGGAAGTGCTTAGGGTTAAAATTGGGTGGGACACAAGTATCATGGATGTAGTAGACTCAGAATAGAATATTGTTATAAATTGGGTTACACAAAATGGGTCGAGGTTGTGTCTCCAATTTCGATTGGAACGGACAAAGATACAAAGTTGGATTTATTTGGATTTAAGAATGGACATTTTTAACGAATATTTTGCGACTAAAATAAAGCACAAGAGAGGGTATCTATGAATTACACAAAGGTCAGAATGGAAGGCTGGCACGTCTAGGAAAAGTATATAAAATTTGTTTGGAAGCAAATGCTAGTGTAGCGCTCCAAATATTGAAGCAACGATATGGTACATAAAGTGATACGAATATTGTGTACATAAATCTAAAACAATATGTTCTAATTCTAAATGGCTTCAAACTAACCCTAGTCTCTTTATCTAAGCCAGAGAGACCTAAATTTGGTCGAGAGATTTTATAATCTATCCAACTTATAAGAATTCCATCCTCGAAATTAAAATAAACACATAATAAGCTATAAATTATCAAGCGATGCTACGGACATACCTAGAACCGGTGGAGCTGGCCTTTGCACTATCTGCTGGGCTCTGTTGACATACTGGGAACACTCATGAGCTTGATGTTGGTTTGATCTATACCTCAAACACTGTCCTAATCTTTACCTACAATCTTTCTGAACATGACCCTTCTTTCTGCAAAAGTGACATGTCGGTAGCTCTCTCTGTTGATACGGCACAATCTTCTGTTGCGTTTGCACCCCTGGATGATGGATCGATCCTCCTGCTCCTGGTTGTGCCTTTGCTGGTGCAGCATACTGTAATGCCTCAATCCTCTGCTAATAGCCTCCTGGATCCTAGCCTTTGACAGAACCTCTTCGTAAGAGATCCTCGCCTGGTGGTAGTGTACCTCTGTAGCTCATACGTCAGCCCATGATGGAATCTCCTAGCCTTCTCAGATTATTAAGTATCAGGGCAGCACAAAATCTACTAAGTTGACTAAAATCTCTAGATGTAGGAACTGAGAGTAGAGAGCATTTCTGACCGTAACCGAAAAATATTTTACATTAAAGTACTCTAGAAATTGCTTCCATGTCTGCTTCTTGTCGACGCTGCGCTCCATGGAGTCCCACCAGTGATGGGCATTACCTTTCCATTGGGCCCTCACTGCGGTCATCCAAAGGTTCGGAGGTAGCTGAGAAGCCTCCAGTAACATCTCCGTGTTGGCGACCTAATCGGAGATCTTCTCTGCGGTCTCGCTGCCCGAAAAAGTATCCGGGCCCATCTGACGAAACCCTCGAACAGTACCAGCTGGATGAACAGGTACAGGTGCTGGTGCTGGTGTGGGTGCTGGGGCAGATGTCCTCTCCAGAACTGCCATCAAGCTCTGTCTCATAGTCTCGGTATGATGCTACTGCGCCTGCATCATAGCCTGAAAGAATTAGAACATCTGCGACTCTCCCTATGGATATGGCATCTGAGGTGGAAAGGGTGGAGATGGTGGCAATGGGACCTTCGGCTGCACTATAGGTGTCTCCTCAGATGTCGGCCTCCCTGGCTGCGGCATCGACGTGGCTCTCTAATTCTGACCCTCGATGTATTGTGTTGGGATCGTCTGTGAAGTCTGTCCCTCGTACTGCTGCGTCGGATCGCCCTGAGAAGTCTCGTGCCAATTAATCAACGGGGCATGTTGTAAACCCCCTCGATTAATTCTATAGATTGTCAGGTTTGGATTTGGAAAATTTTGGATTCGCAACAGATGTTGAGGTTTAGAGTAGTGTTGCCTGTTATTTTATTTTATTTCAATTAAACCCTTGGTGCGCCCTAGCATTGTTTAATTATTCGGAGCCCAATATCAGCCCATAAATTCCATCGGACTATTGTACTTCTGACTTGACTCGCTAATTTAGGCACTGGACTTTTTCGTCACTCAAAATCCAATCCGTTGTGCCCTAAATTAATTGCACAACTTTCCGTATCCTAAAATCCATATTTAATTTTATGTCGGACACCTGTGTCGTTACCCTCAATTTTGAGATACTAACTTAACCCGTTGAGCCGGACCAACTAAAGGGTCCAAGACTGACTCCAAGCCTCCACCATTTTTGACCTTTGTGTCATTTCCGAATTTTGACCCCAAGTGCCCCCATTTAATTTAAAAGCACGGGACAATTAAAATCTTATTTAAATCATGGATACCAATTTTACCTAATTCTATTATTAATCCCCAATTAATCCCGATGGCCATTAAATTAAACCCATGCCAAACACCCAACACCCCCTCACCTTGCAAATCACCAAAAATAATTTTCTCCATAATTTTTGCATCATTTTATGTGTTCGTACAATTTCCTGAATTTAAGGGGCTTAATTGTAATTTATTAATTTAGGTGTCCTCACCCTATTGGCCATGACCAAATAGAGAGCTTACCTTATGTTGACCGTAGTCAACATTTCCCCCCTTCCTTTGCATGAAGAAACCAAGTCTTCATATTAAATCTTAGCCCTCTATTTTAAATGGGAACATCTCCACCCTCCATCCAATGCATCCCTCCCTATAAAACCATCACCATCACCATCACCCTCACAACAAACCAAGCAGGCCCTAATCCCAAGGAGCCTAGAAAACCCACCCTCTCTCTCTCCACCCTCCATTTTTATTCTCCATACAAACTCCTCCTCCTTCAAAATTTCTTCTTCTTCTTCCTCCTTCTTCTTCCTGAAGACCCTACCGGCCGGCCGACTGACTCGGCTCCGGCCAGTCGAGCACCCCGGAGGCTCCGACCTACTGTCAGTGGCTCCAACGCAGCTTCCCCGACTCCGGCGCCTGTACGGTCCCCTCGACTCCAGGGCGCTGTCTTCCCCGCCGCTCCGATCCAGTTCCACCCCGCCGACCCACAGTTTCTTCCCCCGCGGCTGACCCCGCACCCCGCTCCGGCCGTGCCCGACGGTGCAGCTTCCCCCCGCCTGCTGCCAACACAGCAGCTCCCACTCCGACTTCAGACTTTCCCCCGACCCAACTGTCCAGACTCCGGCCACTGTGCAGACTCCTACCCAGCTGTGCAGACTCCGGCCAACTGTGCAGACTCCGGCCACAGACTCCGGCCAACTGTGCAGACTCTGACCTATTCGCTCCGGTCGACTCCCACGCCGGCCTAGTCCTCCCCGTCCGACTTCATCATCACCACCACCATTACACCTTCATCATCATCACCACTACCACCACTCGGCACCACCCCGCGGCCACCCTCCACCGCCCGTGCTCCGTCATCAAACAACCTCGTCGAAGTCGACTCTCCCCCTCTCTTGAATTATATTCCAGATTTTAATATTGTTTTAATAGGATGTTCTTTATATATATGGACGTGTGTATATTAGCTAGGGTTGTATTTATATAATGTTGATATATATGGTTAGTGTAGTGTAGTACTTGAACTATGTGATTAAGGTTAATGATGATTAATGTGAATGTGGATTTTAATGACTTGAGATTAAGGTTTAATAGTGAACTTGGAGTTATTCATCATAAGTAACTAAAATGGAATTAAAAGATATGCATGCAAATTTTAGGGCTTATGACTGCTTGAGTATTAAGGTTTGATATGATTGTTCCACGCAATTGATGGTTAATTGAGGAGCAGGTTAAATGGTAGTGAAATAATATGGGGATAACAAAACATTGGTTACTTGGAAAGCTAATTTTTGATAATGAATTTATTTGAGTAGTAGCTAGGTTTTTTGAAAGCGACATTCAAATAATTGAATTAATGGGTTGTATAATTGAGGGTTTAAATGATAAATATTTATTTTTATCCGAGGTTGATATATTTAAGCGTACATGGTAATGACTGTGAAGACTAGGGTGAAATCTGAGGATGATCACGACTTGAACTACTGAAAAACATTATGATGAACATTAAAGATTTAGGATTGGGTCTGATGATATTATACAGGTGATTGAGATAGGTATTATTCGGATCAAGGATCAGAGATTGAGGATTGTGAAATTAGTAGTAAACTATTTGAGTTTGAGACTGAGTTTATGTGTAGATGTGTGTCGCATTCCTGTCTGTCGTAGAATAGATTATTGATTATTGGTTTGTATCTCATCTCTAGGTACTGCGGGACCTGAGGGCTTGGACGTGGTACCGGGACCCCGTCACCAGCAGCCGCACACAGGCAAGTGTACCTTGCCACCCTGTATTTCAGATTACAGATATTTATTATTCTTTATGTACATTATGCGCGTATTTATGTTGACGTTCGATACTTCGCGTCCGGATCACAACCGGGTGCTGACGTTTGTCGTAATGTCTTAGAATAATTGTTAGATGCTTGGTAGTACCTCGATGCACGTACCTGAGTACATCGACACCCCAGGACACACTCATATACTGTGATCGTACCAGATTCCTGTATCCTGATACTGACATCATGATCAGAGACTGGGACGACCTTAGGGTCGCGTCTTTTGAGTTATTTCTGTGTGTCGAGACTGTTAGATAGAGGTTCAGGTTCAGCGCACCATCGTTGACCGCTTCGGAAGGGGAAGACAGTTACTAGACGTTTGGGCTCCTCTGTACGCACTTATATATGTGTGTAGTATCTATGTAGTGATCCTGTATCTAGTGTAGTGGTATCACCCGTGTGACTCTTTGCCCGGAGCTGCGGTACGTCCCGTATATTTTTGTGTCCGGAGCTACGGTTTTATTTTGGACAGCCCACGCGTTGAACATTGTCTTTAAACCGTGTCACACTTATTTGGTTATGATAGAGTACCCTGTTGTTGCACTTATACTTTTCTGTATACTTGGCATGATGTATTTTTGTACCTTGTTACGTCCCTCTGAGGACCTGGCTCCCTGCCAGTTTTGCAGCATAGATGATTACGGAGCATTTGGAGTTGCTGTTGGAGTTGCATGTCTTGCGAGCATGGTACCAGGTACTTACATCTTATCTACCGGCATTATGGTTATTTTACATTGATTATTCATCTGCTGTTGTAGCCTAGTTTTTATAGACTCATACTTCTTTTCGAGTCTATTCGAGTTAGTGTATTATTGGGCGACCGACTCTAGCACATATAGCTCTTTCTTGTATACTGTGTTACATTGTGGATTGAAACATAGAAGTTTATATTTATGGGATATCTAGATAGTGCCCTTTATATTTTACAGCTTATACGTATTCGAGTCAGACCATAGTCTGGTTAAATACGTAGCTGGCGTGTCAAGTATTCCTGGTCCTACGTATTTTGGGACTGGGACGTGACATATTTTTGTGGTGGCCCATGCAGGTCTGATTTAAATCGTCTTGGTCACCTGACTGTGCCAAGCGAGCCTGCAAATTAAGAATAGATATTGTGATTGTTGAATAGGATCTCAATCCATAATCAATTTTAAAAACTCTTTGTATGTGATTATCGCCCTTGGACTTCCAATTTGCATTCGTTCAATCTTCGTCAATATCGCTATCCTTGTTTCTCGTCCCCTATTGTTCGGTAGGACGAATGCTTGTGACTGATGATTTCCCTCCAGAAGAAGATCGAAGACCAGACGATAGAAGACAGAATTCGTATACCTTTCTCTGAGGAGATTGTTACCTTATCATGATAGATTGATGGGTTCTTTGGATTCTAGAACTAGTATGGAAGATTGGCAAGAGAGTTGGACCCAGTAGTACCCTACCCGTGCTTGAGGTAGCAGTGATCTTGGAAGTACTGAGAGCTGGAAGGATTGTTGATCATGACCTAGAATAATTTATGGAAGTGCATAGCTCGATGCTAGGAATTTAATTATTGTAAATGATAGCGATATCAGGAATGATATTATGGACTAGAGAAGATAAAATTATAGGTCTCACTTGGAAGATAATAATCGGATTCCAGGAATTCTAGTATGTGCATGAGTGATACCATTATTGTACTTGTGACTTGGAGAGATGAATAACGAAAAGAAGAGATTCGAGGAATAAATTTTTAGGGAAAACCTTGAGGAGAAGGGAAATTATACATTAGGCAAGAAAATATTTTCTTTTGAGGATTGATGTTGAAAATAGAATAGGAAAATTTATCTTGGGGTTAAAGTCTAGACTATGACATTATCCTAGACATGGATTGGTTGAGCCAATACCACGCAATGCTTGATTGCCGTCGTGGTTGTGTCATCCTTAGACTACCGGATTACCCTGAGTTTGAGCTTCTTCAGAGAGCTTGGGAGCATGGTGCCCATCTACCTTAGGGGTATACAACGCAGGAGGTGAACCAGTATACCACCATATTATATCAGGGTTTGAAGATGTGTTTCTAGAGAATGTTTTAGGCCTGCCACCTGACAGAAAGAGTTTGTTACAGAGTTGACTCCAAGAGCCGAGCCAGTTATTTTCCCGTCTTCAGACTAGCACCGATAGAGTTGGTTGAGTTGAAAGTCCATAGTAGAGGACCTCTTAGACAAGGGTTTCAGTCAGGCTAGTGTTTCTCCATGGGGAGTACCCATCGTATGGTGCCAAAGAACGACGAGATGGTACGTTTGCATATTGATTTCTGGGATGGTACGCTTGTGTATCGATTACACGGCGCTAAATGCTGTAATGATATAGAACAAGTACGCATTGCCGCACATCGATGATTTATTTGGATCAGCTAAGTGTATTCTCGAGGATCGATCTCAGATCACGCTATCATCAGATCAAGGTACGGAGAGAGGACATCCCGAAGACAGCCTTTCGGACGAAGTATGGCCACTGAGTTTTAGTCATGCCGGTTGGTTTAACCAACGCGCCAGCAGTATTTATGTGTTTGATGAACAATGTCTTCCACCAGTACTTGGATAAGTTCGTGGTGGTATTTATAGACGACATCTTGATATATTCCAGGAGCCAGGAGGAGCATGAGAGGCATCTCAGGATCGTGTTGGAGATGCTAAGACATGAGAGGCTATACGCCAAGCTCAGCAAATGTGAGTTCTGCTTGGATAGAGTACCATTTCTGGGACACATAATCACCGGAGATGGACTATCAGTTGACCCGGAGAAGATAGCTGCAGTTGAGACATGGCCTACCCCTACATCAGTTACAGAGGTTAGGAGTTTTCTCGGACTTGCCGGATTTTATCAGAGGTTCGTGGAAAACTTCTCGAGGATAGTTGCGCCTATGACGCGACTGACGCGTAAAGGCGAAGAGTTTATCTGGACCGACGAGTGTCAGGCGACTTTCGATGAGCTGAAGAAGCGTCTGACATCAGCATCGATTTTGACACTACCTTCCGGATCAGGAGGATTTGCAGTATATAGTGATGCGTCTGGGAGCGGATTGGGATGTGTACTAATGCAACATGGCAAGGTGATAGCCTACGCATCTAGACAGCTGAGAGTTCATGAGAAGAACTATCCGACGCACTACTTGGATCTAGCTGCAGTGATATTTGTACTAAAGCTATGGCGACACTACCTTTTTGGAGAGCGTGTTGAGATTTATACAGAACATAAAAGTCTGAAGTATGTCTACATGCAGATGGAGCTCAATATGAGACGGAGGCACTGGCTAGAGTTGATGACAGATTATAACATTGAGTTGCAGTACCACCCTGGCAAGACGAATGTCGTAGCAGCTGCCTTAAGCAGGAAGCCCATGGCATACTTTTTGATGACGCAGCGGCAATTGCTAGAGGATCCCCAAGAGCTTGGGATAGAGATCGTATTGCCAGGCATGGATGGACAGATGGCCAGCCTCGAGGCTCAGTCTACCCTGATTGAGAGGATCAGGGCAGCCCTGCCTACAGATGCGAGATTTCGACGTCTACGAGAAAGAACAGAAGCCGGCATACAGACGGGACTCAGGATTCATGAAGATGGAACGTTGAGGTGTGGAGACCGCCTATATGTTCCGAGTGGCAAGTTACGCCAAGAGTTGATGACCGAGGCACATAGCTCGATTTATTCCATTCATCCCGGGAGGTACGAAGATGTACCGAGACTTGAGGCAGCATTTCTGGTGGCATGGGAATGAAGAGAGAAATTACAAGATTCGTGGCAAAATGTTTAGTTTGTCAGCAAGTCAAGGCTGAACATTAGAGGACTGCATGATTATTGCAGCCACTTCCCATTCTCGAGTGGAAGTGGGAACATATTACCATGGACTTCGTTATAGGATTCCCGTGGAGCCCTAGCGGGAAGGATGCAGTTTGGGTTATCGTAGACTAACTTATCAAGTCTGTACATTTCTTGCCCTTCATAGTTGGGCAGTATACGGAGATTTTAGCTGACATGTGTATGAGACAGATAGTACGATTACGTGGAGTGCCTGTCAGCATCGTATCGGATCGTGATTCCAGATTCACGTCGTATTTTTGGCAGAATATACAGGAGAGCCTAGGAACTCGTCTCAAGTTCAGCACCGTATATCATCCACAGACTGATGGTCAGTCAGAGCGCACGATACAGATATTAGAGGATATGTTGAGAGCGTGCATGATTAATTTTGGAGGATCTTGGGAGGACCACCTATACTTGGTAGAATTCTCCTACAATAACAGTTACCAAGCTAGCATACAGATGGCACCTTATGAGGCACTATACGGCAGAAAATATAGGTCGCCAGTTTGTTGGAGTGACGTGGGAGAGCGTCAAATACTTGGTCCAGAGTTGGTGACACAGACAGTGGAGAAGGTCAAGCAGATTCAGAGCCACCTGCGTGCAGCGCAGGACAGACAGAAACATTGGACAAATGCGCACCGCAGACCATTGGAGTTCAAGGAGGGTGACCATGTGTTTTTAAGGATATCGCCTACTTGGGGTACCATCAGATTCGGAGGCAGAGGCAAGCTGAGTCCGAGGTACATCGGACCTTTTGACATCTTGGAACGAGTCGGCGAAGTGGCTTACCGTCTTGCATTACCTCCATTATTAGAGGGAGTACATGACGTATTTCACGTATCACAGCTGAGGAGATATGTCGCAGACCCTAGCCACGTGCTTGATCATTCGGAGATTACAGTCGGGCCCAGTCTATCTTACGTAGAGCAGCCAGTTGAGATCCTCGATCACAGCGAGAAGACCTTGAGAGGACAGACTATTTGACTGGTCAGAGTGGCATGGAAGCACCATTCGCCAGGCGAGTCTACTTGGGAACGCGAGGATTCTATTCGGCAACGGTTCCCGTACTTATTTAAGGAGCAAGGTACGAATTTACGTACGACATTTGATTACTAGTTATTTTTAAATTCTCTTAGCTATTATCTTGCTTTACTTTTAATTTCGGGGATAAAATTTTTCTAAGTTGGGAAGAGTGTAAACCCCCTCGATTAATTCTATAGATAGTCAGGTTTAGATTTGGAAAATTTTGGATTCGCAACAGATGTTGAGGTTTAGAGTAGTGTTGTCTGTTATTTTATTTTATTTTAATTAAACCCTTGGCGCGCCCTAGCATTGTTTAATTATTTGGAGCCAAATATCAGCCCATAAATTTCATCGGACTATTGTACTTCTGACTTGACTCGCCAATTTAGGTACTGGACTTTTTCGTCACTCAAAATCAAATCCGTTGTGCCCTAAATTAATTGCACAACTTCCCGTATCCTAAAATCTATATTTAATTCTGTGTCGGACACCTGTGTTGTTACCCTCAATTTTGAGATACCAACTTAACCCGTTGAGCCGGACCAACTAAAGGGTCCAAGACTGACTCCAAGCCCCCACCATTTTTGACCTTGTGTCATTTCTGAATTTTGACCCAAGTGCCCCCATTTAATTTAAAAGCGCGGGACACTTAAAATCCTATTTAAATCGTGGATATCGATTTTGCCTAATCATATTTTTAATCCCCAATTAATCCTGATGGCCATTAAATTAAACCCGTGCCAAACACCCAACACCCCCTCACCTTGCAAATCACCAAAAATAATTTCTCCACAATTTTTGCATCATTTTATGTGTTCGTGCAATTTCTCGAATTTAAGGGACTTAATTACAATTTATTAATTTAGGTGTCCTCACCCTATTGGCCATGACCAAATGGAGAGCTTACCTTATGTTGACTGTAGTCAACATTTCCCTCATTCCTTTGCATGAAGAAACCAAGTCTTCATATTAAATCTTAGCCTTCTATTTTAAATGAGAATATCTCCACCCTCCATCCAATGCACCCCTCCCTATAAAACCATCACTATCACCCTCACAACAAACCAAGCAGGCCCTAATACCAAGGAGCCTAGAAACCCCCCCATCTCTCTCTCTCCTCCCTCCATTTTTATTCTCCATGCAAACTCCTCCTCCTTCAAAATTTCTTCTTCTTTATTTCTTCTTCTTCCTCCTTCTTCTTCCTGAAGACCCGACCGGCTGGCCGACTGACTCGGATCCGGCCAGTCGAGCACCCCGGCGGCTCTGGCCTACTGTCGGTGGCTCCAACGCAGCTTCCCCGACTCCGGCGCCTGTGCGGTCCCCTCGACTCTACGGCACTGTCTTCCCCGACGCTCCGATCCAGTTCCACCCCGCCGACCCACAGTTTCTCCCCCCGCAGCTGACCCCGCACCCCGCTCCGGCCGTGCCCGACGGTGCAGCTTCCCCCCCCACCTGCTGCCAACACAACAGCTCCCACTCCGACTTCAGACTTCCCCCCGACCCAACTGTGCAGACTCCGGCCGCTGTGCAGACTCCGACCCAGCTGTGCAGACTCCGGCCAACTGTGCAGACTCCGGCCACAGACTCCGGCCAACAGTGCAGACTCCGACCTATTCGCTCCGGCCGACTCCCACGCCGGCCTACTCCTCCCCGTCCGACTTCATCATCACCACCACCATTACACCTTCATCATCATCACCACTACCACCACTCGGCACCACCCCGCGGCCACCCTCCACCGGCCGTGCTCCATCATCAACAACCTCGTCAAGGTCGACTCTCCCCCTCTCTTGAATTATATTCCAGACTTTAATATTGTTTTAATAGGATGTTCTTTATATATATGGATGTGTGTATATTAGCTAGGGTTGTGTTTATATAATGTTGATATATATGGTTAGTGTAGTGTAGTACTTGAACTATGTGATTAAGGTTAATGATGACTAAGGCCAATGATGATTAATGTGAATGTGGATTTTAATGACTTGAGATTAAGGTTTAATAGTGAACTTGGAGTCATTCGTCATAAGTAACTAAAATGGAATTAAAAGATATGTATGCAAATTTTAGGGCTTATGACTGCTTGAGTATTAAGGTTTGATATGATTGTTCCACGCAATTGATGGTTAATTGAGGAGCAGGTTAAATGGTAGTGAAATAATGTGGGGATAACAAAACATTGGTTACTTGGAAAGCTAATTTTTGATAATGAATTTATTTGAGTAGTAGCTAGGTTTTTGGAAAGCGGCATTCAAATAATTGAATTAATGGGTTGTATAATCGACGATTTAAATGATAAATATTTAATTTTATCCGAGGTTGATATTTATAAGCGTACATGGTAATGACTGTAAAGACTAGGGTGAAATCTGAGGATGATCAAGACTTGAACTACTGAAAAACATCATGATGAACATTAGAGATTTAGGATTGGGTCTGATGATATTATACAGGTGATTGAGATAGGTATTATTCGGATCAAGGATCAGAGATTGAGGACTGTGAAATTTGTAGTTAACAATTTGAGTTTGAGACTGAGTTTAGGTGTAGATGTGTGTCGCATCCCTGTCTATCGTAGAATAGATTATTGATTATTGGTTTGTATCTCATCTCTAGGTACTGCGGGACCTGAGGGCTTGGACGTGGTACCGGGACCCCGTCACCAGCAGCCGCACGCAGGCAAGGGTACCTTGCCACCCTGTATTTTAGTTACAGATATTTGTTGTTCTTTATGTACATTGTGCGCGTATTTATGTTGACGTTCGATACTTCACGTCCGGATCATAACCGGGTGCTGACGTTCGTCGTAATGTCTTAGAATAATTGTTAGATGCTTTATAGTACCTCGATGCACGTACCTGAGTACATCGACACCCCAGGACACACTCATACATTGTGATCGTGCCAGATTCCTGTATCCTGATACTGATATCATGACCAGAGACTGGGACGACCTTAGGGTCGCGTCTGTTGAGTTATTTCTGTGTATCAAGACTGTTAGATAGAGGTTCAGGTTCAGCGCACAATCGTTGACAGCTTGGGAAGGGGAAGACAGTTACTAGACGTTTGGGCTCCTCTGAACGCGCTTATATATGTATGTAGTATCTATGTAGTGATCCTGTTTCTAGTGTAGTGGTATCACCCGTGTGACTATTTGCCCGGAGCTGCGGTACGTCCCGTGTGTTTCCGTGTCCGGAGCTACGGTTTTATTTTGGACAGCCAATGCCTCGAACATTATCTTTAAACTGTGTCACACCTGTTTGGTTATGATAGAGTACCCTGTTGTTGCACTTGTACTTTTCTGTATACTTGACATGCTGTATTTTTGTACCTTGTTACGTCCCTCTGAGGACCTGGTTCCCTGCCAGTTTTGCAGCATAGATGATTACGGAGCATTTGGAGTTGCTGTTGGAGTTGCATGTCTTACGAGCATGGTACCAGGTACTCACATCTTATCTACCGGCATTATGGTTATTTTACATTGATTATTCATTTGCTGTTGTAGCCTAGTTTTTATAGGCTCATACTTCTTCTCGAGTCTATTCGAGTTAGTGTGTTATTGGGCGGCCGACTCTAGCGCATATAGCTCTTTCTTGTATACTGTATTACATTGTGGATTGAGACATAGAAGTTTACATTTATGGGATATCTAGATAGTGCCCTTTATATTTACAGCTTATACGTATTCGAGTCAGACCAGAGTCTGGTCGAATACGTAGCTGGCGTGTCACGTATTCCTGGTCCTACGTATTTTGGGACTGGGGCGTGACACCTGTGGTATCACCGGGGCCTGTGGTGGTAGCTGCTCTCCAGGTGGTCAAGGGGATGTATCCTCCCTCTGTACGGTACGGATGGCACAATGGCACCGTATGGTTCGCGTCCGCTACGCAAGTTCATCTTTCTGCAAGAGATAGAATTACATTAAAAGAGTACAGGAATAACAAACAGGATGTAGATATTCAGATAATTAAATACGAAGGATGTTCAAAGGCGGTAGTCAAGGTGGATGAGATCTAATAATTTCTATCATATCGCAGGCTCGTTTGGCATGTTACCATACCACAAGCGATAAACATGACCTGCATGGGCCACCACTAAAACTATGTCACGTCCTAGTCCCAAAATACACGGGAACAGGCCACGTGGCAATGGCCAGCTAATACGACTCTGAGGGATTACCCAATTTAATGGACCCGATGAAGCGTACTACACTGTCCTAAAATACTAACAAGTCTAATATGCTAACATATAACAGGTAAATATCTAATCTCATCCACAGAATATAATATAATAATAACTGAAGCAAGTGCTAGTAAATAAAATACAAAAGTCTGAATATCCATAATATATTTGAAAATTCTGATGGGGACAAACCCACTGAAATACAACAATGGAATAAAAGTGTAGAAAGAAGTAAGATAACTAGACTAGAGTATCAACTAGCTAGACAAGAATGCTCTAGTCCAAAATAGCTGCATAGCTAAATCATGGAAACTCCTCTGGAAATGCCTTAAAGTCCTCAGTCACAAATTATCTCTACTTCTGCTCCGTAGATGGTAGGGTACAAGTGCTCGTCGGGATCTGGAAGGGAACCAGGTCCTTAGAGGGACGTAACAAGATATAAAAATATATGTCATAAAGTAAATACTATGTAAACTCGAGAGTGATCTAACCAGTTAAGTGAAATGCACTTGAAGATAACCTTGGTACGTATGGGTAGGTAAAAGGTATAAAGCATAGCGTCAAGCCAGACGCTAAGTACCTGGCATTAGCTGTAAACTGGATGCTAGGAGTATATGCTGACTACATCATTGATCATGATAGCATGCAACTAGTAACCTCTGTCGGATGTATTGACAAGCATATACGCCCATAACTGGGTAGCACTGAGCCCATAACCGGGTAACACATGGCCCATAACCAGGTAATACTGAGGCTCATGACCCCATAGTTTACTCTGAAACTACAGCAGCCAAATGTCTGTACCATACGCCTACTAATTGTCTTTTTCGTCCAATGCCATTGTACAACTCGCGAACACGATGTGGACATCTCGTACTATAATGCAAGTCGCTAAAGAAATATACAACTAAGCTAAATACCGTCACACGTGCTGCTCACACCGATGGCCAGTCAAGTATGAAGCATGAGTCCCTACATGAACTCACTCTGTGACGTGCAATGATACGTGTCAAGGCCTGAGGAGTCATACTGATAACTCCACAACTTTAGGTGCATCCAGTAGCTCGTCTTACTTTGTTCTCCTTCTCACTGCCTTCCGTCCTATAGGAAGATTAGCTTCACAGGTTACTTTTTTTGGCTTTCGTCTAGAGATCTAAATACGATAATCCAACCCCTGGGTGAAGCAAAGTAAAGTTCACAGCTTCTGGTGGAGTCTTCTCTAACACTAGGTCAGATACAAGTCCTAACGTCAACGCCTTCGTTGATTGCACCCGAGCCTTTCTCGGACGCGCACAGTTATATAATATTAAAATAAATAAAATATGAAACTAAATAATATTTGAATTTAAATAGTACAACAAGGCAAGGTATACTTGTCTGGAACTCTAGTGTGCGCAAGTAAGGATCCGGAACTCGCAGCCACGGTAGAATCGTCTTGGGTGCCTATGAATAAATAACAATAAATATTAATCACTATATTACACTATGCTAATCATGTACACAAGTACAACTTACGCAACATCATGAGTTACGCAGAGACTAGACCAAATAAATGTTCTAATTAAATACGTTGGCTAAGGTTGACTAGTCCAGGATCAAAGGGTTAGGGGTACATTTAGTCTACTAGTCTACAGTATTTTCAAGTCATCATAAGGTATAATTTTGTACATGTTACAATCACGGTCACAACTATGATTCGTGTAGGTACTAAGTTGCACCTCTAACACAGAGGTACTAGGTATTTCTACGCACGAAGATTTTTAGGACACATCTGATATGGGTAACCATCTAGGTCTCCATGCATGGGTACGTCATGTCCTTAAATACTGTGAACAACGAGATAATTAACCACCAAAATATGTTACAATTATAAATAATGTATAATACTAAACTCATGTCCTAGATATTAGATTAGTGCACGAAGGACAATTCTAGTATAACACCTAGGTCAACACAAATATGCACCAAACTAAATAACCAATTTTCTATTAAATAATTACTAAAAATAATTACTATGCACGTATAATCAATCAAAATTAAACACGCATAATTAGACACTAGGTATTAGGTTTCCCACATCAACATTTATCCATGCAATAATCAAGGAGGAGGAATACGATACAAACCTAGGTATGCTCGACTAGGAGGGGGTGATGCACATTCGCGACTCGAGGGTGGCCGGACTCCGACGGGTGGGGGAAGTGCTCCGGTGGTGCACAGCTCAAAGCAACAGCTGCTACAGTGGCAACAACAGTGGCAATGCAGCAGCTCACAGCGGCAACGACAACGGCCTGGGGTTGATGGTTGTGGAGGTGGCTGTGACCGTGGGAAGGTGGCTGATGGTCGGAGGGCTGGTAGTGGTGGTGAGGAGAGTCTGGAAAGAAGGGAGGCGAGGTGGTCGTGGGTGGTGGTGATGGTGGAGTTGATGAATGGAGGAGGAGGAGAGTGGCGGTGGTTGTTGAAGGAGAGGGAGGAGGAAGGTCGTGGGGATGGTGGTGGCTAAGGTGGTTGTGGTTACTTTGGCGGTGGTGACGATGGCTAAAGTCGGGGTGACTGAGGAGGTTGCGGTGATGGTGAGGGTGGTGCTGGTAACGGTGGTGTTAGCTGTTGTGGTGGCGGTAGATGGTGGTGTGCCGGTGATGGTGATGATGGTGAGGCAGTGATGGTGATCGACGGTGATATGGACGATCGTGTGGTGGTGAGGGTGGTCGAGACGGTGGTTGCAGGTGACTGCTCGGGTCGGCTGCCTGGAGGAGGGATCGGAGAAGAAGGAGTCGAGGTGCTATGGCAGTGGTGCTCGGTGCTCGGTGGTGGAAGAAGTTAGGGAAGTGGCGGTTGGCTGCTGTCGAGGAAGTCGGGGTGTGGTCCGGCGGAGGAGAAGAGAAGTCGGGGATGGAGGTGTCAGTGGCTGTGGCGGTCCAACGGTGAGGAGTGTGCTGGTGATAATGATGATGGTGTTGGTGATGGTGGTGTTGGTGACGGGATGGAGATAGATGGTGAGGGTGGTAGAAGGAGGCAGGCGGTGCTGTGGCGGCGGCGAGGTGATGGCCGGAATGAGAGGTGGCCGGAGTAGGAAGCGGGGGTGGCCAGATGAAGAAGATGGAGGTGAGAAGTTACGGTTCCGGTTTGGGTGGTGTTGTGCATGAAGAATAGAGAGAGAAAAGGAGGTAGTTTTTTGTAGGAGAGAGAGAGGAGGCTTGCATTGGGATTAGGGCCGACCATGTGTATTTTCTAGGGATGGGAGAAGGTTCAACATGAAGGAATGGAGGGTGGAGATGGCTTTGGTTTGAATGGAGGGTGGAGATCATGTAGGGGGAAAGTTAGAGTATTATACACTCAAAATGGAGGGGGAAACCTAGTTGGACTGGTCAACACATGAGGGAGGGGGTTTCTTCATGACTTGCCTCCAATGGGAGGTGGACAACTAATTATCTTTTTGCACAAAAGTTCCTAATAATTGGGAAATTGCACAAACAATAAAATTTAGAATTGGATGAGGGAAAATACTATATTTGGTGTGATGTAGTGGGTTAGAAGGGTGTGTGGTGTTTAGTATGAACCTTAAGGGTGTGAGTGGGGGTTTGGGTTGGTGTTGGGTCTAATTTTGGGTTAGGTTGGGTCCTTACACCAATTTAATTAAAATTAGTGTAAGTGATATTCTTTAATTAATTGGAAGTATATAGGGTTAAAATTGGATAGGACACAAGTGTCATGGACGTAGTAGACTCAGAATAGAATATTATTATAAATTGGATTGCATAAAATGGGTCGAGGTTGTGTCTCCAATTTTGATTGGAACAGACAAAGATGCAAAGTTAGATTTATTTGGATTTAAGAATGGACGTTTATAACGAATATTGTGCGACTAAAATAAAGTACAAGAGAAGATATTTATGAGTTACACAAAGGTCAGAATGGAAGGCTGGCACGTCTAAAAAATGTGTATGAAATTTGTTTGAAAGCAAATGCTAGTGTAGCGCTCCAAATATCGAAGCAACGGTAAGGTGCACAAAGTGATACGAATATTGTGTACATAAATCTAAAATAATATGTTCTAATTCTAAATGGCTTCAAACTAACCCTAGTCTCTCTATCTAAGCCAGGTAGACCTAAATTTTGTCGAGGGATTTTACAATCTACCCAACTTATAAGAATTTTGTCCTCAAAATTAAAATAAACACATAATAAGGTATAAATTATCAAGCAATGCTATGGACATACCTAGGACCGGTAGAGCTGGTCTTTGCACTATCTGCTGGGCTCTATTGACATACTGGGAATACTCATGAGCATGATGTTGTTTTGATCTGCACCTCAAACACTGTCCTAATCTTCTCCTGCAATCTTTTTGAACATGACCCTTCTTTCTGTAAAAGTGACATGTCGGTAGCTCTCTCTGCTAATACGACACAATCTTCTGTTGCGTTTGTACTCCCGGATGACGGATCGGTCCTCCTGCTCCTGGTTGTGCCTTAGCTGGTACAGCTACACTGGAATGCCTCGATCCTCTACTAACAGCCTCCTGGATCCTAGCCTGTGACATAACCTCCTCGTAAGAGATCCTCTCCTGGGTGGTAGTGTACCTCTGCAGCTCATACGTCAGTCCATGATGGAATCTCGAATCTCCTGCCTTCTTCAGATTATTGGGTATCAGGGCAGCACCAAATCTACTAAGTCGACTAAAATTTGTGTCATACGCGTCTACGGTCATGTTTTCTTTCTCTAGATGTAGGAACTGAGAGTAGAGAGCATTTCTGACCGTAGCCGGGAAATACTTCGCATTGAAGTACTCTAGAAATTGCTCCCATGTCTGCTTCTTGTCGATACTGCGCTCCATGGAGTTCCACCAGTGATGGACATTACCTTTCAGTTGGGCCCTTACTGCAGTCATCCAAAGGTCCAGAGGTAGCTGAGAAACGTCCAGTAACATCTCCGTGTTGGCGACACAATCAGAGATTTCCTCTGCGGTCTCACTGCCCGAAAAGGTATCCGTGCCAACCATCATCCTGCTGAGGTAGTAGATGGCCTTCTCGTGACCTGTATCACTATTTTAGGCTTGCGGAGCACCGAGAGAGTGGTCCATCGCAGGCACATAAAGCAAAACGGGCTTTCCCACTACCGGGGCTACCACGATCGGGGGTTTCGAGAGATACTCTTTAATATCATCGAATGCACGCTAGCACTCTTTATTCCAGACAATGGAGAGTCCCTTCTTCATAAGCTGGGTGAATGGATGAAAGCGTCCAAAGAGATTTGATATGAGTCTTCTGATGTATGTCAACCTCCCTTGAAGGCCGCGAAGTTCTCTAAGATTCTTCGGCGGATGCATTTCAAGGATTGCTTTAATCTTGTCAGGGTCTATGTGGATACCTTCGAAGTTAAAACAAAACACAGGAACTTGCCGTTGGAGACTCCCAAGAAGTATTTGGTGGGGTTCATCTTGAGCTGGTGCGCACGCATTAGGTCGAACACAGTCTTCAAGTCTTGGAGGTGATCATCTTTAGAGCAACTTTTGACAGCAATGTCATTAACGTAATATTCCACTGTCTTGCGTAGATATTCATGGAAGATGGTACTCATAGCTCGCTGGTATGTAGCACTTGTGTTCTTTAGACCAAAGGGCATTATTGTGTAGCAATATACCACTATCAGTGTTCGGAAGGACGCATATTTTTTATCGTCAGAAAATATCTTGATTTGATTATAACCTGAGAATCCGTCCATGAACAATATGCGCTCGAAGCCACAAGAGTTGTCGATTATTATATTTGTGATCGGGAGGAGAAACTCATCCTTCGGGCACGCCGTGTTTAGATCACGAAAGTCAATACAATTTTAGATTTTTTTGTTCTTTTTGACGACCGATATGATGTTAGCTACCCAATCCGGATGTTGTTCCTCACGGATGAATCTATTGGCTATTAGTTTGTTAACTTCAGCTTCGATGGCGTTCATAATGTCCTGACGGTATCGTCATTGCTGTTGTTTAACCGGCTTAGCATCAGGAACGATTTTAAGTTTATGGACCACAATCTGAGGGTCCAATCCTGACATGTCTTCATAGCTCCAGACAAAGACATCGATATATTCCTTACGAGTTGTAGCAGGAATTCACGATCTTCACCGGACAGGCTTTTGCTGATGAAGATAGGTTTATGGGCGGATTCATCATCCAGGTCGACTTGCAAGACTTTATCTTCAGTGAAAGTTTTTCGTTGTTTGAACCATAACTCCCATTAAGAGTCTAAGAGTTCGGCCCATGGTTCAACTTTAAAGAGTTCAGGTGGATCCTCGTCGTCTTCCTCAGGATCAGCTGACACCATTTTGATAGATAATGTTTGCTTGAACACTTTACCGATATTGATTTCGGAGTCCCAAGCGGAAGATTCTGAAGAGTGAGAATGCATGTCACCTTTTTCTTCCGAACCTTCGGGGGTTGTAGGAGGCGTAACGTACCCTAGACCATGCTTGGTCTTATGGTAGTCAGCCTCGGACTTGCCTGCAGGAGCGTGGAGACATAGAGGCAGCCGTCGACCTTTGTCATAATTTAAGCCCCTAGCGGCTTTTAAGTCGTAGCCCATCTTCTGGATAAGATGCTTGGCTTGATAACTGTACCGACAAAGTTATAGTTTGTCGGTATCGGGTTCTGGTTCCTACTCCTCTGGGATGAAGGACTGGGGGCATTTTATCCTACCAAAGATGATGGGTTTGTCTCCCCTCCTCCTTGCTAGAATTATGATATATGAGTTTTGACTAGGGAGGATCTGGTTCACTACATAGGTGGTAGTCACCTGGGTATTCAGTTGCAGGCCTTGACCGTATTCTAGGGAATACAACGTACTTAAACGTGTAACATCATAGTAGTTCAAAGATAACCCTTTATTCATGAAGTGAGGTATCTTTTCTATGAGAATTACATCATCCAAGGAAGGGACGTCACCATGAGCAGCTATATACTCTCCTAGCTCATCTTCCCCATGATTTGCCTCCGATGTGAGTAACGGCTTGGGAGGTTTCATGTGAAGCTTGACCACCAGTGGTTCTGAAGGAGTGACGGGTACTGGACCCTCCTTAGGTGGCCGACTTGGTCTCCACAAGTGAACGACCAGAGGTTAAGGTTCCTTCTTATTCAGCTTCACCATGAGGGGAGGAGCTGTGTCAGGAGCGCATCCTTTGAGATATACTTTTAAAGGCTCATCTGGTGTGATACCAGCTTCGTCTTTATCGTCAGCGTCGTTGCCACCTTCGTCTTGGTGGACTTTTTTATAGAGGATCGAGTTAGTGTAGTATGCTTCGATCCCTTTGAATGGATCGACATCAGCGAACTCTGTTTTGATAATGTTGTGATCGTCAACATACTTCAGGTACTAGTGCAGGGTTGACAGAATGATCATGTACTCGTGTATCCATGGACGCCCCAATAGGATATTATATGATACGTCTACGTCTATGACGTAGCAAGTGACCTCTGTCTTTAAGTCGCCAATTTGATATTTTAGACGAATCTTGCCCAGATGGTAGCTTCTTCCTGCGTTGAAGCCACTGATGGCAGTATTGGTTGCTACCAGGCGATACATCAGTATGCCCAGAGTCTGAAGCAGACTCCGCGGGATGATGCTGATGGATAAACCGGGATCAATGTGCATTCGGTCCACTTTTATGGCACCGATGTACCATGTGTAGTACAGGGGGCGATCATGCCTATTCTTCTTCAGTAACATATCCTGATGCGAGGAAGTGATGTTGGGTATTGCATTCATCATATTATTATAGTAGGGGCTTGCAGCAGGATCCTCAGCTGACGGCTTGACCTGCGTCAGGTAGATGTCGACATTCTGTAATGCCTCACTCAGAGCATCACGAGTGTCTTTGCAGTGTCGGAGAAGCTCGAACAGTGACAACTTCGTCAGAGTATTGACAAGTTGTGCCAAGATGTCAAAGTTGTAGGGCTTTTCCAGCCCCTGAGATGTATCCTTGCGTAATGGTTTATCAAAGAGGATTTCTTTCTGCATGGACTTGTCCACTGCCGGAGGTTGGGATGAACCCGGATCTGATATGGTAGGTGCGGCGAGAGCGACCATTGGCGGAGTATAGTCTTCGGAAGCATTATAGTCCTGTTGGTAGGCAAGATCTAACCTAGTTACCCCTGTCATAGCTTCCTCAGTGGTGGGGGATACCACATGGAAGGACTTGGACTTTCGTCCCTTGGAATTAACGGCGGAAGGCACTGCTTGCTGCTTCAAGTCTGGAGCATGGTCTTGGTGAACCCACATGACTTCGTCCCGGGGTATGGTAAGAGGGATCAGCCCGACTGTTTGGTTGCTAGCTGGGGGGAGGTTAACAACCTCCATTATAGTCTTCGGGATCGGGACCATGCCGTCCTGGGCCTCCTTTACCGAAAAGTCGTTGAACTGGAGAGAGACCATATTGGTGGCAACTTTTTTATCCTCGAAATCCAAGGTGAGGGCCTTGGAATTGAGCAGGCGCTAGATGTATCGCTTCAACCTGTAGTAATCTCGCATCGGATAATAGACATACCGATGGTAGTGGCAGTACTTAGGATTGTTCACGTCTTCTGCCTCATCGGGGCATTTGATATCAGGGAATCAGAGCTTGTTTTCCTTCATTAGTACATCAAAGATTTTCATGAAGTCATCATCTTTGAAAGAGTAAGTATCTTTCAATTTTGAGCCTCTGCATGCTTCTGCTCAGGTTTCTTGGTTAGATTGGCGACAAGGGCCTGCATCCCTTTGCCATCATAGCTACTATTATCGATATTGCTGTTATTATTGTTATTGTTGTAAGGACGCTTTTATCTATCATCAGTGATATGAATCTATATTCCCAGTAGTCAGACGTCCTTTACCTTATTCTCAGTTGTTCGCCATTAAAATTTAGGTTTAGGAAAACTTTTGTCTTAATAACAAATAAAGAGAGTACAAAGAAATCCTAAACATAATATCTAAGTACAATTATTTTTGATTCTGGGTGGTGACGATGGAGTTTGAGCGCTGTGGTGGCTCCTTTACTCTGTTGACGGTCTGATGCGGGAATGATGATGCTCTCTTCTCCCTTATCTCTCCTGAGCTTGTGTGCACGTAGCTTGCCCGGGTGGTATGGTCTCTCTGAAGTAGAAAAATCCTGCCTTCAGGATGTCTAATTTGCTCATATTTATAGCCATAGGTTGGTGGACTATAGGTACCGCATGTGCCTCTATTTGGTGGCCGTAAGGGGGCTCCTTCAATAGAATATGGTTACAACTGTAGGCACATAGTATGAGTTGAGTCCAGGCCAAGCTTCTACATGGGTCTTGGTTGAGATATATTGTTGATGAGATCTTGGGGTTATTTTTAACCCATTGCGTGTGTGACTTGCTCACTTGGATACGTAGTCAGCACTGGTCGTACGATAAATCTTCTTTGGTTGTAACAAAAAGATCATGTAAGTCGAGAGCCGCATTATGTCTTTGTCGCATGGGTCTAATATATACTCTGGTTGTATGGCATTGGAGTCGCATATGTGTTCTCACTTGGCCTTGGTCGGATGGACACTCTGGTCGCATGAAGACGAGGTCGCATGGCAGTGTAGTCGCATATGTGCTCTTGTTTAGCCTTGGTCGAATGGATACTACGGCCGCATGATGACAAGGTCACATGGGTATGCAATCGCATATGCGCTCTCGTTTGGCCGAGGCCGTAAAGGTATGTGGATGCGTGTGAGTGAGCACATAGTATGACACGTCTGACGAGGCCATCAATGAGTTTATGTGACTTTTTATCTCTTTTTGATTTGTCGCCTTCACGAGTCTCGAGGTGCCTCAGTCTGATGAGTGATGTGTCAGAGTGTCTACCAGATATTGAATATCGTCTCAAGGGGGTTTTTATGTGCCCACATGCTCTGTAGTTGTTTAGGCCACATAAGGTGTACTATGCGTCTTTCCGATCTTTGATTAATCAGGACGCATGTGACTCCTCTGCGGCTTGGTTGTTCAGGCCGCATGTCACTCTTCCGCGGCTTGATTGGTCAGGCTGCATGTGACTCCTCTGCGGCTTATTTTTATTTTTGTGGCCTGTATAATTTTTATGCGGCCTGTATAATTTTTATGCTTCTACAAAACCCCTTTCAAAGTTTCCAAAATGACAAGTTTGGAATACTTTGAATAAGAAGCTATTTCTATCTTTGCATGATGTCCATCAGAAAGGACCCCATACAGGCTCTTTCTTTCTTTGCATGATGTCCATCAGAGAGGACATCGTTATGTCGTTTTCTCTGTCATAGAATTGGGCGAGGGAAAGTCTTTTGAGGTTATCGAACGACGATATGCAATTTTCCTAGAGGCTGGAGAACCAGTCAAAGGATACTCCAGACAATGTTCCAACAAAGTGCTTGGTGAGGAGGCCGTTGCTGCGAGGCAGATGTCCCGTTGTCGTTTCAAAATAACTTATGTACTGATGATGAGATGTCATCCCATCAAACAGAGTCATATTAAAAGGCTTGTACTTTGATGGATACGGCACATCTCCCCACTCGAGGGGATATGGTTGTCGTATCCCGAGCTCGTACAGAGTATCCCGATTGCCTAGTGAGTCCAGGCGGGCTCATAATTCTCGTACCTCCCGCATTGCTTCCCAGGCCTCATATATCGCAAAAGGAGCGGATGACCTGGGCCAAACATGATTGTTGTCTATGGGTAGAGCGGTGGCGTTCGAGTCTCCATTTGTCCCAGGATCCTGACTCGCTTGTCCCGAGGTTCTTAGTGGCTGGGAGGCCATATTTGCCTTGATCTCCAGCATTGTCTGGGTCAAGGTTTGTATTGACACGCTCATGGTGGACATTATAGTCTCGAGGACCTCGAGACACTTTTGATCGCTAGGGCCCTCGAGATCATCCCCTGCCATGTATACTATTCTCACGTGGGAAGAGATGGATGGGACGGTAGACGTCGAACTTTCTCACCTCGGACTCTTATAGTAAATAGTCCTCAGGGAAAGTTGACAATATTGCATCATCTTCGGACTCAGAGGGAACACTACCCCCAGCGTATGAAGCTACTTCTTCTTGATAAAGGCGGCTACCCCCAGGGGTCTCGACGTCTGTTTCTTGGGAATTATTGTCTCATCGGAACATTGGGTTATTGTGGAGTTCTGGAGGATTGGTACCCCCATCTTGTAGAGCTGTTTGGGATCACAAGGAAGAACTACCCCTAGCCACTGATATCTTCTTTTTCGAGCGCATAGCCAAGAATATACCTTCTGTGGCCACCGCTGCTTGCCTCCGGTTCCTTGACATGTTGGTTGAGACTGAAGGATTGGAGGTGCTAGACTTTCGGCCTCCCCTTTTGGAGGGGGATTTTCAAGTGGAATAACATGAGGCAAAGGGCAACTCCTCCCCCTATGGTGCTTGCACCTATTTTTTGAGATTCTGCTAGATTGGTATCTTTGGTTGTAGTCATTGGAATGCCGATTGCATGATTATTGGTACTGTTACGTTAGTACAGCAGCAGTTGATAATGATGTTGGCACCGTGATGCCTTAGGGAGGATACCTCACATGCCGTAGTTGCTTCCCTCTCATTGCGCTTGTAATTGATCATGTTGTGCAAGTCAAGCGAGGGATGATTCACTATTACATCCTCATTATGAACTTGGGTGAACCAAGTACACGGATGTGTAGGCGTTGCTTTTGCTCCCTAACCTAGGGTCCGTACACGAACTTGCCCCAAGGTGCTGGTAGAAGACTTTTGAGATTAACCCTGTCCATTTTCCACTATGGGCTGGACGCAAGGGTCGGCCTTGTACAACTTTTTGTCAGGGGCACGCATAATAGTTAGCAGTGCCTGTTGACGGTCGGTTGAATGAGCAGTTGCTTGAGCTTCACGAGCTCACACTGCCCTAGACTTCCTCGTCCTAGCACGTATTGGTACATATTATGAAGAGTCCAAATTAAAAAAAATCCTTTCTCAGCATGGCGCGAGGAGTTAGCGCTGTATTAGATTCGATCAAAAACTGAGCTTATGTGGCTGTCAGGGCCGCATGCGGCCATTTGCCTGTGACTGATGCCGCATGGTCCTTCTTATGCTGCCTTTGTTGTGGCTTTATGGGATGTGCCCCAACGCCTGGACTTTTGGCATCGTAGTTTTTTTCTCTGCCAGAGTTTTGGTGATGAGCACCTTTCTGTCCAGCTAAGGCTACCGCATGAGCAAGGGCCGACTATGTAGATGCATGACAGTCGTCTTCGACAACAGGGAGAGAGGTGGGGAGCGCATGCTCCGTATTTGGGTAAGGCACAACGGCCTTTGCAACCCATGTCCCGTTGGTCTTCTTAGGCTTTGCTAGCTTTGGAGAAGAATTCGCGCTGCCCTCGGAGAGCATCTCCTCGAACGCTTGCTGGTCAAAGTGTACCACTAGCATCCTCTGGGTTGACCCCAGTTTTGTTGCGTCGGACTGTGTCACCACTTTCTCATCAGTGGAGAAATTGGTCATCAGCAGAGTCACCACTTTTTTTGCCATTGAATTTGATTTGTTTAACAAAAAATGAAAGAAGTATAAAGAAATCATAGACAGAAGATCTAAGTATAATATTTTTTTATCTGGGTAAAGTGACGATGGAGATTGAGTACTGCAGTGACTCATTTACTCCGTTGACAGTTTGACGGGAGAATAAGAATGCTCTTTTCTGCTTTCTCTCATGTGCATGTGCCTGTGTATGTGTAGCTAGCCGGGGCGTCTTTGTGGGCATGCTACCCTGTTATTTATAACCGTCATGCTGACGGGTTATAGGTGCCGCATATGCCTCTGTTTGGTGGCCGCATGAGGCTCCTTCAACAGGCGGTTGTAACTGTAGTCGCATACCACGGGTGAGCTGTCACATGGCCTCGGTTAGGAAATGTTGTTATTATTATCTCGGGGTTATTTTCAACTTCGTTGTGGGCGTGACTTGGTCAGCTGGACACGTAGTCAGCACTGATTGTGTGAAGATCTTTTCAGTTGAAACATAATGATCTTGCAAGCTGGGAGCCGTATAACATTTGGGCCGCATAACGTCTTGGCCGTATATGTGCTCTCGTTTGGGCTGGGTCTGATTGACACTTTGGCCGCTTGATGACGAGGCCACTTAGACTCGAGGCCGCATACGAGTATCCACGTGGCATGGCTCGTCTGACAGGGTCATCAATGCGTGATGTAATTTTTTATCTTTTTCTGTGCCGCCGTTCTTCACAGATCTCGAAGAGTTTCATCACAATTAATGTCGTGTCAGACCTGTTATAATTGCTATGACAAGGATCATATGCGGCTTCCAACTCCTTGGCTGTTCGGGCTGCATGGGTGATCTACAGGCTGGACGAGCCTCTCGGCCGCATGGGCTCTATGTGGTTCCTCTGTTGCCTGCCTTTACTTTGGAGGTGCATGGGCTCTATGTGGTTCCTCTGTGGTTCCTATCGTATTCACCAATGACCTCATATAGACATGGTGCATAGTAATGTATGTCTTATGCATGGACGATAATTGTTTAACTTTGTTTTATGCAGGAAAGGACACATCGACTGTGGTAGAAGTAACTAATAAGTGACATGGTTCATATATTTCATGTTTTCCTTATGCTATTAACATGACATGGTTACATGCTTCCTATTTCACTATATGCCATTGATATAAACTCTCAATCAATCATAGTTCTAAATAACAAGATCAGTTATAAATTGTATGCTTCACATAAATATCAGTATTGGTTTAGGCGAGTGGGTTATCCGACTCTCCAGTACTCTGCAATGTACCGATCCCCAACTTTTCAGGTACGAAGATTTATTCGAACGTGTTGGGACGTTGGAGTACAGATTGGATCTTAAAATGTTCAGCCGGAGATGCTTCTTTTGTATATAGAGGACATAACGTATAAAACGATATAAATCCTTTGTGAGTAAGAGTTGAAATATGTGTATTGTAAGCCAAATTGGCATATTTAGTTGGATATTGAGAGACTTTGTATTTTGCTTAAATTATCAATAAAAAAATCTTTTGGTATGTTCTGTTGTGATTCATTTTGTTTGCTTATTCTGATGTAATGTCGTTGTTTTGAGATATATATATCATTAACCGTAGATCTTCTTACCTTGTACAAGTGTAATTTAGACATACGATATAACGTCCAATGGCTACTTTTTGGTTCTGTAGAATCAGAACGTGACAATACGGACATCAATATTCTCGACGAAGGCATAGATGGGGATGTTGTGGATCCACATGGCATCAGTTCTCAATGCGGCTGGTGGCAAATTTGAAAGAGTAGATGTGATCTCCGATGGCCTTCGACCTCGAGGACACAGACTTCGAAGGGGTTCATGGGTCGGGTGTGGGCGAAAAATGGTCTTTGTATCGAGCAATTTCTTTTCTTTCCTTTTTCCAATTTTTTTTTGTGTGTTTCGCTTGGTAGTCTTGATAAGACACTCAAGAGTCAGTTGAGCGGAAAGGGACGTGTCATGCAAGAAAAGTCCAGGCATACATTTCAATGGATATGGAAAACGAAGGATGAAGTCCTTAATTTCTAATATTATATTCATTTTAGTGGACTGAGGTGAGTTGAAACAAGGCCCAAGGGTAAGAAGGTGTTTTTTTTTAGTTGAAGAAAGAATAGAATTGGTATTGAAATTTAAAGTCCTTAAATTTCAATATATAACAACAATTGGGATTGAAATATCAAGAGTCCTTAAATTTACAGTTTAGGGTATAGTGGTGAGAATTGGTAATTGTTATTGCAAAGGTCCTAAGTTCGACCTGTTTGGTTATATGAAATCCAAAATTATTTGTGAGTTCACATTAAGGATATGTTTGGATTGAGAAGAGAAAAAATAAGCAGAATTAAGTAGGACTAAGTGAAGAAAAGTTAAGTGAGAGGGATGTGAGTCAATACATATAATCTTACTTGGAATAACTCTTGCTGATTTTAGGTTTTGAATTAGAGGAATATTAATAAGAATACAATATTTACCAAAATATTCTTATTACATATGGTATAAAATTAGATTGATTTGATTGAATTTTTAATTAAAACTTGTCAAAATATCTTCACAAAAAATAATAGCTACAAATCTAATACATATAGAAAGAAAATAACTAGAAAGTATGAGAAAGCGAGAAGAGACGAGACACAAGCGAGAAGAAGACGAGACACATCTGGACAAAGTCAAGAATCGACGGAGCAGTAACTTGAGAAAGCAAAAAAAATAAAAAAGAAAGTCATAATATTTTATAAGTCAAATATGAGTATTTATGTCTCTTTAAACAAAACCTCTCATTTTCCTTCGTTAACCTTCCGATTGTGGGGGTTAAAAAAATTGACAAAAGAAGAATAAACAAACCCCCACTTAACCCTTTACGATTCCTCCTCCTAAATTTTTACTCTCAAACCAAGCAGAATTTGTGTTCCCCCTCACTTAACTTTTCCTTACTTAACTCTATTAACTCTCAATCCAAGTAGACCCTAAGTTCTTGTCAGTGGGGTCCTCGTGAGAAAGTTATTCACTCGATCTTATTAAAGTTATTTACTCAATCTTATTAGACCTTCTGATTTACAAGTTGGATAAGGTTGGAATCCAAGGGAAGTGAGAAAGATACTTTGATATTATTTCATCTTGAAATGTTCCCCCGATCAATTAATGTTCATATTTTAAAAGAAGAATTTTAGAATTCAAACATAATTCTAATGAGTTATCCAAATTTGAATTTAAATATCAAGATGAAATTAGACAATTCAGAATAAATAAATAAAAACAATAAAATCAGATCAAAGTCAGGATTTAAACAATCAAGCAAATTAGTCTTAAATTAGACTACGACTGCACCCCTGTAAGTATTATCGTGTGAAGTTCCTTTGATTTCCTTTCTTTCTCTGATTTACAAAAGCTTTATTATCACCTCCTAATATTCAGTGTAATTTCTAAGCTATTTTTGCCTTTTTGATTTGTGCACAGTGTAAGTTAAGTGTGGTTTGTTTACAAATATCACAAACATGCTTCATTGTTTTATAGTTTACACTATTCAAATTATAATTAAAATATAAACAAATATATAACAAATTTTAATTAAAATATAAACATATATATAATAAATCTTAATTCAAATATATTTCAATATTAAACAATTTTACATTAATATCATAAGAAAAAAAATTATTTTACGTGCAACGGATGTAAATTTTCTAGTATATATATATATATATATATATATATATATATATATATATATATATATATATATATATATATATATATATATATATATAATTATTTTGTTATCATCCAAATTGTGATATCTATTAGTTTTTGGGGTACAATAAAATCTATGATATAATAAAAATTAGATATAAATTTTGTAATATTCCAATAGTGGCTTGAAAATAGGAAATTATTGACGGTATTTCATGAATTCGACCAGGCTCATTTGTTTTTATCACATCTTTCTGTTTTTTTATTTTATGAAATTATGGTATTTTTTATTATTGGTTCTAAAAAAGGTTTGATTTTTTTGGAAGGTTTTGAAGCCGTTCATTTGATCTCGGTCCGAAGGCCCCCCACATCCTGGTCCGAAGGTCCGCACCTACACCTACACCGCACATGCGCTGCACCCATCACCGACTCACCACTCAAAGAAAAATTAAATAACGTCCATGCGCTGGATCATGGCTAAATCACGGTAACTCTGTTGTTTTGTTCGGAAAAAAATCAAAAAAGTTTAATAATGATAAAAAAGAACAAAAAACAAAAACAAAACGCATAGTGTTGCATGTATTGGCAGGTGGATGAAATAATTATTGGCTTCTGAATATGACAGAATAAAATCTAGCACGTAGTGCAGGTTTCAACCATTCAAATATTAGTTCCATTGGCTGGACTACACAAATTTTGGGATCAAAGGTCATTTTATCATTTTCTACCATTTTCATACAAACCTAATCCATTCTAGATTTACTTTTTTTTATATAAATTTAGACCCCAAGATGCATTTTTTAGCTCCATCTACTAATGATGCTCTAAGATGGTAGCGGTCTTGTCTTTCCTTATATCCGAAGTAAACAACAACAACAACAACAACAACAACAAAGAAAATATATCCGTTAGGGGAAGTAGGTCATCGATGTCAATAAGCAATAATTTCTACTAATAATGCTCTAAGATGGTAACATGATGATGTTTGGGGATACAAAAAATCGGAAATATGGATCCCTCCTTGATGAGTTTAATAAATAATTTAAAAAATATATTAAAAATTAGTGTACCTTAATGAAAATGTGATTTTTTTTTATATTAATTGATAAGTTAATGTTACTCAACAAAAATTGGAGGAAATGTCTTCGGCTTTTGCAACAACTCCATAATACACCATAATAAATAAAAAAAAATTAAGAAAAGCAATAATAGATGTGGAGCAGCCCAAAAGAAAAGAACAAAGCAAAAAAAAATTCAATAGTCATTCATCACAAGATACAAGATATAAAACAAGAAATTTTATATATAATTAAATTTTTTCCAACCTTCTTATTGTTTTTTTTTCTGGTGCATGTGGTGCGCCTGCTTCTTGTTTTTTTTTTCTGGTGCAAGTAAGACTATTTAAACACATGAAGTTTTATATTATATACACAACCTCCTCTTGTATATAATCAAAGGTCATCTACTACACAAGTTTTATATAAATATATGTATAGAAGTTGTTCTTCTCCGTTCCTTCCAAATTTAATAGTCATTCATCACAAGATACAAGATGTCTGCTTCAACAATAATTGAATGATAAAAATATGCTGCTTCAACATGAAAACTACCTATTTGGAAGAAGGCGTGCTTCAACCGAGAGAGGAAATACCGATGAAGGGTCCGGAAGAGAGAAGGGATAATGATATTTGATTTGTCAAAATCCTCTTATTCAGTTCGTATGCCCACATCAGATGAAAACTTGTGCCGTTGCTTTTTAAGTTCATATCCTTAAGTATATCCAAATCCAAATCATGCTCGCATCCAACCTTTTTGGATTTAATGTTTGGAATTTGGACCCATACCCAACCCATAGGTCTTGAAAGAGAAGTAAGCATTCATACATATTAAACTTCCTATATACGTTCATAACAGACTTCTTGTTGGTTGAAACTCTTTGTAAGAGCATCATTAAAGGCATATCCCACATTCTAGATTCAAAATGTAGGAGCTTATTATGTAGAATAGTTAGTTTCATCTCTAGTTTTAATTTCTAGATTTTGGATTACATCCCACCAATGAGAGCTATAGGTTAGGTCTCACAATTTCTAGATTTTAGATTGTAGGAACTCATTTTGTAGAATAGTAAGTCCCAATTTGGAGTCCAACTTTCTATATTCTAGATTTTACATTATTTTTTTTCACATCAATTTTTGATCACACAATCCATGGGATCGGAGCTCACTTTATCATTTCCTACTATTCTCATACAAAACCAACTCATTCTACATTTACCTTTTTAATTAAATTTTGGGCTCCAAATTGCATTGGAGACTAATGATGCTCTAACAGTCTTTCTATCCACAATGTTACCTCATCCGTGTCGAGAATCTGCAGACAAGTTCAACTTCTCCGACTCGGCGGACACGACGGACACGACGAAACTCGAAGGCCCGAACCACCCTCCGGAAGCAACAATGGAGTACGAGAAGTGGGCCGAGGTCCTATATTTACCTGATTGATAGTTTATGTACTGGAACAATTACCTCAAAATCATGGCAGCTTTATCTGTTCTCTTTGAGAAATCCAAGATAATATTCTCGAAATTTTCTTTGCTTAAATTTTTTAGGATATTTTAAGTTCAGCCCAGGGTAAACAAAAATCCTGGCTCCGCCCTTGACCCAACTTATTCTACATTTACCTCTTTTTTAAAATTTTGGGCCCCAAATTGCATTGGAGAGTCCCAACTACTAATGATGCTCTAAGAGTCTTTCTATCCACAATGTTACCTCATCCGTGTCGAGAATCTGCAGACAAGTTCAGCTTCTCCGACTCGGCGGACACGACGGACACGACGAAACTCGAAGGCCCGAACCACCCTCCGGAAGCAGCAACGGAGTACGAGAAGTGGGCCGAGAATCCAACGGATGATAACATGAGGATATTTGGGGATACAAAAAATCGGAGATGTGGATATATATATATATATATATATATATATATATATATATATATATATATATATATATATATATATATATATATATATATATATATATATATATATATATAAAACCATCCGAGTGATTTCATATTATGGAACCACTCTATCTTACATTTGTTAGATTTGGATTTGGTGGTTGGGGTGGTGGGGTCCACACATTTTAATCTAATCGACTTAGTTCGAATCCAACCCATATAATATATGGTGGTTTCATATTATGAAACCACCTAGATGGTTCTATAGCATTATCCTATATATATATATATATATATATATATATATATATATATATATATATAATAATAATAATAATAATAATAATAATAATAATAATAATAATAATATTTTATAATTTAATGAGGCTTCCAAATGGCTCAAAAGTGAACTGTCTAAGCAGTATGAATATCATCAATTAATTATTTTTAATAAATTAATATTACATAAAAAAATTTAAATATGTTATACGTAACACTATAAGAACTCGGACTCAACCAACCAGAAAATTATCTCTCATCTTAACCACATGAGTTGTAAGAGTTTTTTGTTTATAATTATATAATGTTACATAGCTTTCTTGAAAAAAAACTACTTTAGTTTTAATTAACTTTTACAAGTTTGATTAGTTTTATCTGCTTATACTGGATGATTTGTGCATCGGATCATGGCTAAATCACAGAAGTGTGTTGTTTTGCTCGAAAAAATCAGAAAAATTCTCTAATGCTCAAAACAAAACGCATAGTACTGTTGCATTTAGGGCTGCAAACGAGCCAAGTCGTTCGCAAGCTGCTCGAAGCTCGGCTTGATAAAAGCTCGTTTGAGCTCGGTTCGTTTAGTAAACAAGCCAAGCTCAAGCTTCATTTTCGAGCTCGTTTAATAAACGAGCCAAGCTCAAGCTTAGAAGTACTCGGCTCGTTTGAGCTCGCGAGCTGGTTCTTTTAGAAGCTTGTGAGTTGACTCGTAAGCTGGCTCATTTAGAAGCTCATTTAGGAGCTCGTTGCTAGCAGTTTACAAATTTATTTGTTATTTAAATTTTAATTTGTTCTTTGTTGAATTCTAATTTTATGCATGTTTGTATAACAATATGGTTGTGTGCATTGTATATAATTATATGTCCTTAATAATTGATATTAAGAAACTTTTTAAATTGAATTTTTATAAATAAATTGTTAATATTATAGGTACTTGAATTCAAGCCTAACTAGCTTAAAATCAAGTTCGTTAAGCTCGAAATCAAGCTTAATGAGCTTGAAATAAAGCTGAACAAGCTCAAAATCAAGCTTAACGAGCTTGAGTTTGAGCTTATCAAGCCAAGCTCGAGCTCAAACCAAGCCAAGCTCAAGCTTAATATAAACGAGCTCGAGCCAAGCTCAAGCTCTAAAATAAAAAATTTATCAAGCTCGAGCTCGAACTCGAGCTCGGTTAATTCTAATCAAGCCAAGCTCAAGCTTATGAAAGCTTGGCTCGGCTTGGCTCGTTTGCACCCCTAGTTGCATTGCATGTATTGGTAGGTAGATAAAACAATTATTGGCCTCAGATGAGATATTATAATCTAACACGTAGTGCACCATTCAAATATTATATTGGTTCCATTGGTTGGATTGAAATATAAAAATATATATAATAAATTTTAATTGAAATATAAATTTTTTTTTTTAACTAATTATAATTAAAATATAATTAAATATATAAAAAATTCTAATTGAAATATAAAAATATATATAATAAATTTTAAATTAAATATCTTTAAATATTTAAATAATTTTATATTAATATCAAAAAAAATTATTTTACGTGCAACACACGTGAATTTACTATTGTATATATATATATATATATATATATATATATATATATATATATATATATATATATATATATATATATATATATATATATATATACACACACACACACATACACACACACACACACACACTATTATAATGCGGCTCAGAAGCAGCTCAAAATTGACCCGTTTAAGCCATATGTATATCATTAATTAATTAATTTTTTAAAATTAATCTTACATAAAAAATTATTGAAAAAAATTAAATTTGTTATAAATAACAATCCAGGAATTCAAACACAACTAACCAAGGAGAATACCTTCGATCTTAACCATATGAGTTAGAAGAAATATTTATTTATAATGAGATAATAATAGTAGTTAAACTCTCTATGAAAAGTAAAAATATATCTATAACAAATTATAATTAAAATATAATCAAATATATAATAAATTCTAATTAAAATATAAACATATATATAATAAATCTTAATTCAAATATATTTAAATATTTAAATAATTTTATATTAAAATCATAAGAAAAAAATTATTTTACGTGCAACGGACGTTAACTGCCCGTGTGTGTGTGTATATATATATATATACGGGCAGAATGACCGTAGGTGTTAGGGAGAATTTATGGCAACAAATTGTGCGGCTTAGTTTGGATGTGGTCATTTATTATAAACTGCCTATGGTTCTCGTGGGCGATTTTAATGCTCTATTATTTAGACATGAGAAAGTTGGTGGACGTGTTGTGCCTGATATTATATTACAAGAATTCCAGGGGTGCATTCTTCGGGCAGGACTGCGGACACTGAATTGAGCAGGACATATTTGGACATGGAGCAACAAATCGACTCGGAAGAGGGTTGTCTGTCAACTGTACCGGGCTTTGGGAAATCGAGAATGGTTCAACAGTTTTTGGGACTCGCCCATGGAGGGGCTAGCGGCAGGTACCAGTGATCATTCTCTTATTTGTGTGCATCTTACACCAGTTGAAAGGACCAAAGCGAGGCCATTTTGATATAAAAACAAGAAGCCGATGTTGGATGGGTATGAGACGGTAGTACTCAGAGGCATCCTGTCAGAGGTAAGGGGTCATCCATAATTTTGTCTTGTACAACGTCTTAAGGTGGTGAAAACAGGCTTGAAAGCATGGAGCCGCTCGCAACCTAGTAGACGCCTAGAGGTGGAGGAACGAAAGCTGAGGGAGGTACATATTGCGCTCCAGGAAGATCTGCTCAATACAGACTTGGCGGCAACGAAAATAGCACTCATTCAGGAAGTTGGCCAGTTGCGTCTGCAGGAGGAGATAGAGCTCGCCCAGTGGGCCAAATGTGATTAGCTAAAGGAGGGGGACCAGTGCTCCAAATTCTTCTATGACGTGGTCCGAATGAGGCAGCACCGCAATCATATAAACAAACTGCTTGGCCCGGATGGTAGCGAAGCTATTTCATAAAGTGAGTCGCAAGCGGAGGCAGTCAGGTATTACACTGACTTATATAATCAAAACAATTATAGAGTTAATTTTCCTATGATTGTTTGTAAAAAAAAATAGTTACAGTTGCTGGTAATGATGCTCTGTTGGCTCCGGTTAAAACAGAGGAGTTAGATGCTATAGTGCTAAATGCGAATCCTAATAAAACTCCAAGGCTGGATGGTTTTGGTAGCAAGTTTATTAAGGTCCATTGGGCGCTTCTTAAGGAGTAGGTGTTAGAGGTGGTATAAGACTTCTTCTCACATTGTCCATTTTATGAGAGCTGAATCAAACGTTCTTGACTCTCATTCTGAAGAAGCAAGGCTATACTGCACTTTATGATTTTCAGCCGATTGCTTACTGTAATTATCTTTATAAAATTATTACTCATCTTATGTGTCGGCGGATGGAGGGTATTATGCAGGAATTGGTCTCCCATAACCAGGCGACATTCATTAAGGGGAGTTCTATTACGGATAACAATCTACTTGCTCATGAGATGATCTGGGACTTTCATAAGGTTGGCTCGATAAAAGCCTACGTCAAGCTGGATCTAAGGAAAGCATATGATACGATAAACATGAAGTTTGTTTGTCATATCATGCTTGCCATAGAATTTGACCAGAGAAGGGTGGACATGGTATTGGAGTGTATCTCGACAATTACATTCTCGGTTTTGATCAAAGGTCAACCGTATGGGTTTATATGAAGCAACCGTGTGCTGCGCCAAGGCGATCCGATGTCCTCATACCTCTTCACTTTGGTGATGGAGTACTTCACGTGTCTCATGGAATTGGTTGTTCAACGAAGATAGATTATTTCAGTATATAGGAGGGTCCAACCACATGTCTCGCACCTGATATATGCAGATGACCTACTGGTGTTTCTTACTCCTACGTTTGCTGGACTCCACTCATTGGCGGCTCTGTTACAGGAATTCACAGACTTTGTCACGTCACGATCTCCCGCAGGTAATCGGTCATCCCCGCTAGGCGCAGATCACCGTGTCAGCGCTCCCGCGGGATGATCTTTTCTATCTGGAAGTGATGCGTCCGTGCAAGGCTATGATTCTAACAGACGATAAAATAACTAAGCCATAGAGTCGCACAGATAGTCCGAATGCAACAGAATAAAAATAAATAGGCGATTGGTAACAAGTTCACAGAGTCGTCAATAGCAGAAGCAATGAATAACACAAGTATATAAGTAAAATAAGCTCTTTATTAATATTGAACAAGTGTTACAAGCGGCGCTAGGCCGAGATTATAAGTCGCTTAAGCCCTCTCTCTCGAAATAGTAAAAGCGTGCTAAGTGGCTATATTTGTGGAATGATACATAGGCGATGTTCTAATATTATGTCTAGTATATATGCTTCAGTTCCAGATGCAACGTTCCAAGGTTCCAGAGTGAACTCTACGTCTTAGCATGCACGAATAGGTTTTTTACACCGAACGAGATTCTTCCGCACTCTGCAAGCAATCTGGTGGGTTATCAGTATATTAATGTACTGGTGGGGAGGCTTCTCACCCGCTCGACAAATCCAAATACGTTATACAGGTTTCGTGCACCAACTATTAAGTTATCTTTCTAGTCTTGCCTAAGGATCAATTTTATGGCATAATAAAAAGCTTAACTCGTGTGGCAGTGCGCCATGTGATATAAGAGTAACATGGCGAGACTTACCAACTTACCATTTTTTCTTTCCTGTCCAAGGCAAACCAAGTTAAACCAAGCAAGAGCATATATAATAAAATTTTGGGGCAATAGCATAAGCAAACACAAGTATCGTAAAGAGGTTATGTTTCAGATGCACGAGTTACACAGATTATCCAGAAGTGCTGCAGAAGATGTTCAAGTGTTAAAATATATACAAGTGTGTTATAATCATATTCGTTCAGTGGTTTCGATTACTGGATGTGATGCAATGACTTGTACGCGGATTGCCGCTAAGCGAGGATGACTTATCTATATGAACATGAGTCGCTGACATAACTTTAAAGGATGAGTTATAGTCATTGACGAGGATGGAATACAACGAAAGTACATAGTGTGCTACAAGTCATCCCGTCTAGCACATGAGACTATCAACCTGTGAGCAGGAATGGCACAGCATTAGTGGAGACGCCATCCTGCTCGTACATGAAAGGCTGCTGGTGAGATCCATCCGGATCGGATCAGCTCCGGTGCCCTGGAGATCGTCCATGGAATGAGATTCGAGAATCCCTCTTGTTGCCAAGTTGTCCGTGACATGCAAGTCTTGGGTCTTCTAGATTCACAACATGATATGATAATCCTTGATTCTTATTCTGAACGAGCATTGCTCCACGAGCTGTGGTTCTTTCTTTACTTATCATGATTCTCGTTCAGAGTTTAACTTGACTTGATACATTCCCCTGGTTCGGGAACTGCCTTGGCGACCTAATGGTCCCGTATACTTGTAGGTTCATATTACACAGAAGTACTATTTGGTAGTCTTCTGCTAACTAGATGCATGCACGATATGGATATTGTTACTTGATTGTGGCATAAATTTGTGTGGCAATCATTGAACGAGGAAATGAGTACAAACTATAATGTAAGCAGGCAAGCATGCATTTATATGAAACATAAGCATTTACGTTGGCACGGTCTAAGAGGTAGTATGAGGAGTGCAACCGTATAGGAACATATCGAGCGACATAAAATGCAAGGCGTGCAGTGTAAACAAGTAAAACAGTGCATTACGAAGGGTTCATAATGATCTACTCGAGGCATAGCGAAGTCTACTTGCACGAAGCAGAGGTGGCATGCGAGGGTCCGATTATAAACCAAGTTTTATTTTCATGTTCTAACATAAGCAATACAAGATGGAATTATTCTCTTAGCTAGGTACGTTATATTCTTTATTAGCATGCAAGGGTTATTCACCTAGCGATTAGCATGTATCGTCCATATTTTAACTGTGATGGCTAAGCAAAGACAAGTTCATCGTTGCCACCCACCTTAGCGATTATTTGCATCGGTCGAGCGATACTCCGAGCGAGCCTTTGAAAGTCTGAACTCCTGAAGGACCAAGTCTGGAAATCCTTTGCCTCAAATAAGACTTCTCGCTGAGCAAAGCGGGTCGAGTCATTGTACTTGCACCATTTGAATCGTCTGTCCGCTTGAACGGAACAGGTCATTACAGACTTGATGGGACTTTATCTGAATAGAGACAATAGCAAAGCATATTTTGATAGTCACTGTTCGGACAAGGAGGAGCGGGCGACCGTTTTGGGGGTAGAAAAATAAGATTTACTAGTGAAATACCTGGGAATTCTTATATCGGTCAATTATGTGAGGGATAATGACTGCTAATCGTTGGTTGAGTATACTCAACGACGGGTGGAGGGATGGTGCAAGGCCAAGGGTCCTATTTCAATTATTTTGGTCTGGTATGATAATATTTGACTTGACTACATATATAAAACCTTATTTTTATATTAGAAATTTGCGTATCTTGGGATATGGCTCTTTGAGTGCTTTGTTGTATCTTAGTTAGCTTGTATAGATTAGTTTCATAGTGTATCGACTTAGTGACTTAATGTTAGACTCTTACAACCTAGATTTCATCGATTTGACTTAGAAATGACTTTGTGACCTAGATGTTGACTAGTTTAACTTAAATTCATTCCAACACCTTGTATTAATACAATATTCCATATATAGGTTTATGTGACACCAGTGGGGACACAGTTTGACATTCATTGCTTGGACGACAGACGAGTACATTCTCTGATAGTTTCCATTATTTGATAATTACTATAATGCAAGTATCTAGAAATATTTTACATGACTCTTGACACATTGGTACACGGACTAGTATACACATGGATCAGTCATGGAATGTTATATATATATATTGTTCATTGTTTCTCGTGTTCTCAATGTTTAACTTAGACAATGTTTCGTGTTCAATGTTTAACTTAAGACAATGTTCAATGTTTCAATGTTCAAATGTTCAATGTTCAATGTTTCGTGTTCAAGGTTATTGTTTACATGGCCTTGAGTATCTTGTATCACAACGTGTCATGGTTGGATCCATTGTACTAGTTGGGGGAAAGGGGAAGTGTTAGCTAGGTATTTGATCAAATCCTAGACAATGTTCAATGTTTAACTTAGACAATGTTTATCCAACGTTAAAGTAGACAATGTTCACCCAAGCCGATCACATATCTATCTAGTATTTCAATCACTTAGTATAGTTACTGTTCTTCACCATATTCTAGTTCATTGTTTCATTCTATTGTCTCATTCTATTCATTGTGATCAGTGTTTACCATATTGTTCATTCTTTCTCGTCTTGTATTATATTCTCTATTTCTGTTTATAGTCATTATCAATTAATTGGAACTACTATTGGGTTGTACTTCGCTCAATTCCTGACTGAAAAACATTTGAGGATGTGTCCCACTCACTATGGACTGACAGATGGAGTGTCACCCGAGGATAGTGCCAGAGACTGAGGCCTTTTTGATTTTTATACCTTATAGTAGTTATTTTCTATTTAGATTTTGGTTTGTATTATTGTTTTGAGATCTGGAGTTGTGTTTAGTTTTGAGTTGGTCATGTGATGTATTGAGACTTGTATTTCTTATTCTTTCTATTCCATATCGTGCGTACATCTTCCTTCAGTTTTATATGTGATTGAGTATTATTTGGTATTGAGATGGCATGGCAGTACTTTATACACATTGTGTGAGATATTAGATAGTATAGTAGACCAAGACAGCGTTCTACCGCCGATTCTGCGACGTAGGCTGAACGTACCCACGTACTTGTGCCCCTATACCGGGTTTGGGTCATGACACGGTTGGCCTGAGGCGCTGAGGCAGAATTTGGATATTGAGGGCAGCATTCATAAAACCACAGACAGTCACGAGTTCCATGGTTTGGATCACCACAAAGGAGGCATAACCCAAGCCTCTTATGCAATCGTCGAAGAAGTGCCCTGGCTTCCTACAGAAGTTACATGTTTGGTCTGAATTTTCTTTCCACTGACCGCCGTTATTTGGACGCTTTGGAGCGGTGTTTTCTTCCGCGTTGCTATGACGGTTGTGATTGGAAGTATGCACAGTGCCGGCAGCAACTGAAGGATACTGCGGTTCAAGAGAAAGGGCATGGTTGAGAACTTTTCGCATAGTCAGGTACTGGGGAACGACCATGTGTGTATGGATGGCAGGTCGCATGGCGCCTTCAAATCGTCTCGCACGACTCACCGCATCAGCTAAATATAAGCTTACAAATTTGGCGAGCCGGTTGAATTCGACGGAGTACTGCTTCACTGTCATATTGCCTTGGCGGAGCTGCACAAACTCATTCTCCTTTTGCCGACGAACGGGAGGGGGTATGAACTCCTCTTCAAACGCTCCATAAAAGGTAGCCCACGCGATCGTCTCCTCTTCATCGCCTACTGAGAGAGATCTCCGATCCACGTCCCACCAATCGTGCGCGTTCAGACGGAGCTGCAGTTGGGCACAGGCGACGCACTTTTCCTCAGGTACCTCTAGCAGTTTGAAGTGATCCTCAAGCTCTGCCAGCCAATCTAGAGCCATGGCCGAATCTTCAGTTCCTTTGAATGGCGTATTGCAGATCTTCTTGAAGTCGGCAAAGTCGAATGTAGTCACTTCCTTCTTCTTTAGAGTTTGAGCGTTTCGACTTCAGGTGTGGCTTGCTCCACCGGTATCACTACTGTCGCCACGGAATGGTTGGAGGCCAAGGTCTGAACGATCTGTTGCAGGGTATCTACCTGCTTCTGTTGGACTATAAATTGGGCTTCTAGATTGACTTCGAACTTGCTCTGTCGTTCTTTCGCCCGCTTCTCGGCTTGTTCATAACGAGCCTCATCCCTCGGTTGGCTTGCTTCCAGCATCCGCATCATTTGTTCAATCGGGTCGACACGGGGCATAGCTCGCTGGCTTCTGAAATTTTTTGAGGTGCCGAAACTACTTTCTTGGGCTTGTACCTCACCTGTGCTAGCGCTGATGCTTGCGCTTGAGTTATTCCTTCAAAAGAAGGTAACTGATGTCAGGCTCATAATGTATTATGGACTCACTGTATAGAACGTATCTCATTTTGGCCAAACGAGTTCAAGAGTTCGCATAGGGATTAGATCGTTAAAGGAACTTTTCCGACATGAGGGTCAAAGAAACTTGAAGCTGTGCTCTGATACCAATATGTCATGCTCCAATTTCGTGGAATCGATAGTCGTCCCCCGAGCGTGATGCCGTGCGTGCCTAGGTTGTGTGTCGCACAAGGCCAAGGTATTTTTACTTAACGAGCACATATTCAGAGTACGCAGATAATTGAAACACAAAGTTGAAACATGAAAAAGTTCTCTTTATTGATAATGAACATCTTTTACAAACTCTTGCGAGTCAGATAGTTGTCGCACGGGCTTACAAAAGTGAATGCAAAATGAGATAATCGTCCTGTACATTACATCATTTTACTAAAACTTCAAAAGAAGAGACACCTACAGGCGAAGCTATCGCCTTTCTACGGAGCTGCATAAGTTATGTGCACGAGCTCCTGGATCTTCAAAACGCTTCTTCTAAGGCACGATCAGGGTGTACCGGTAGGTGGACTGAATTAGGGAAGTCGCTTTAGCTCCTCGCAGGATCTCCTTGGTGCAGGAAACCTGATTCCACGAGGGTCAATACATCAAAATGCACCGGTGAAGGCGAGCTAACCCAACTATACCAAACAACACGTTGTTTATATGAAGCATGCAAGTTAATTTGTGGTCTTTCTATCTTGTCTAGTCCATTTTACAAGCAAACATTAGATATAAAAGTTTCCTGAAATAAATATGCCACAGTTCAGTGACTTTTACCTGCCCGTCTGAACCACCTGCACAATACTTACCATGACCTTCCCTGCCACGAAGACATAGTTAGCTTGTACAGTTTAAATATACGTGGGGATCACTGGCATGATGCCATAGTGTAGCAATTTTAGTCATTGACGAGGATGGTATACAACGAGAGCACATGATGCGCTGCAAGCCATCACGTTCTAGCACATGAGACTAAACATGAAGTTCCGTCCGGATCGGATCGGTGCCAGTGCCCCAGCGACCGTCCGCAGAAACTATGACCTTGTGCACAAGTTGTCCGTGATCTACGACGTCTATACTAAGTTATCAATTGATGCAGTTTAAGGCAACATGAGCACAAAACAAGTAGCATGGCATGATTCATTTTGCATAGTCTCCCTGATCAGTTCATTGCATAGCAAGGCGTGTTCTATAAATAACACAATTTTAGAAGAAGTATACATTCTAACTTGAATTGAAAGACCATGAAAGAACTTTTTTAAGTGAACTAGCATGCAATAAGGTAACCATTTCTAAGTTGATTGACAAGCACAAAATAATCCAAGTCTATTCCTTTTATCTTGACATCTTTTAGTTATTATGGTATCGTTTGATCGAAAAAATGAAGAAGGCAAGACTTTAGATGTGAAGACTTGGAAGAAGGGTCAACTGAATCGAATTATAGCCACTCACAAGTTGGTTGGAGAGAGGAAAGGAAAGAGGTGCTTCAAGACTCCACTCGTGCGACGCCTACTGCACGATCACCTGCATTGCCACAAATAGATGATCAATACCTCTTCTACTTTTCCAAGCTCGAATGAAATGCAGTTCAATGAACGAAAGCAATGAAATCCATCAAAACCGTTCAAGAAAACGCAAATCCGAAAACCAACTCAAAAGCATGAAAGCAACAAGGCGACAGCGAAAACTAGGCAAGAAAACTTGCAGCGGAGAGGTCCCTCTTGACTCTGCCGCTAAGTCCATCCTTGGGGCACAGTCCACTGAATATTCCACTGAATATGGGAATCGATTCCGAAGAAGCAAATCCATAACGAGGATAAGATCTTGATTCAATCTATCCCGATCGAACGATACCGATTAGTATTTCTGAGCCGCGCTCCCCGTAAAGGGGGAACGGGGCACCACACAGCCAAGGTAAGAGTGTTTTCTATCTTAGATTGGTAAACATGCTCTATTTTTCCCCAGATAAAATTGTATAAGACAACTCAAATTTTGCTTCTTAATATGCCCAATTGACCTTTTCACACTATCATCATTAAACCTTTTCCTATCAAAGGGTCTGCCGTGGAGCAGAACTCTAAACTGTGGAGGTTCCAGAAAAATAATGAACAAAAGTCTAAGACTTAGTTAACATTGCCAAATCGCTCAGTTGGTGCCATGATTGGAACCTAAGGACAAGAGAGGCATCACAAACATAGGAGCCTAGTCGACAGGTTGGAAACCTACATTATTGATTATACAGCTTTAGCTCATGCCAAGGAGAACCCTCCGAAGGTTTCCGAGACTAAGAAAGAACGCATAGGTGAAATATGATAAGTTTTGATTAAGGAGATTCCCATCTCTCTTGGGCAAAATATTAACTGACAACCGCGAAGCCAAGATGGAATCCTATTACCTTTGAGTTTTTCTAATCCAAATTACAATTTATTGAATCTTTTTCCATAGGAAGTCAACTTCCATTATGTTTTACACAATCAATCTTTCCCTAAATCAGGCAAACTGTGTCCACAACAAGTGATAATAACAGAAACCAATTTCATTTGTTTCATAAATCCCCCATTCAAAAAGAAGAGAAGAAAAAGAAAAGCACGAATGCTAACACCTATACACGTTTTTCAACTAATAACATTTTACTGTCTTCTGAGGACATGCCTGCGTTTAGGAAGGAAACTGAACGTAGGCTGATTCCTTGAGTTCATACCTTTTAGACTTACTTATTTTGTACATTTATAACCTACTTTGTGTTTTAAACTGTATCCTAAATTGGTGAAACATCAACTCAACATTTTAGAAATTTTAATAAAAAATCTTGCACTTTGCTGGGCTCAAATAACTGGGACAGGATTGACAACATATGGATGTTCGGTACAGATATGAACTTGTTGGTGATGAGCAGGAGCAAATTGATCGCCTAGCTGAGGATGGTGATATGTATAATAAGTTGTCACGATCACTAGCACCTGAAATTTTTGGCCATGAAGATGTTAAGAAGGCTCTTCTACTACTACTTGTAGGTGCTCTTCATCGAAAACTATCAGATGGTATGAAGGTAAGCACTAGTAAATGATGCGAAACACTTATTTATTTATTTTCCTTTTGTTGATTTAACCATGTTTTGGAGATTCTATGTTTTCCTTTTGATGATCTAACCATACTTTTAGAGATTCAGTAGAGATGTTTTTTTTTCCTTTTCCCCTCAGAATTTAGTTTTAATTGTACATTGTAACTTGGTATATTTTCTCATATGCCTGTTATTAAATGTTTAACTATTTAAAATAAGGGAACAATATCTTCAATTAACCATTCAAATCATCTATATTTTATTTTTTCCTGAAGTAAATAAGATATTGAGATGCACCTTTAGGGAGAGATGAAAATCTGATATACTAAAGTCTTTCAAGAGAAAATCCGTAGTATAATAATGGTCTTATTTGAGTTGAATATGTCACCGTCACTAAATGAAAACTCTTTTAAGAGTGCAGATCAGAGGAGACCTCCATATTTGTTTGATGGGAGATCCTGGAGATACAAAAAGTCAGCTACTTAAGCACATAATAAATGTAGCACCAAGGGGAGTTTATACTACTGGGCGGGGAAGCAGCGGAGTTGGTCTTACTGCAGCTGTTCAAAAAGATCCTGTTACAAATGAATTTGTTCTTGAAGGAGGAGCTCTGGTGAGAGTTGACACATTATCTGTCTGTTTATTCTCTCTTTGTTCAATCAAGATGCTAATTAATAACTGCTAATGATTTGTCCATAACCTATAAATGAATTTATCTTATCTATTTCAGTTTTTTTCCTACAACATGGTGCAAATACATTTATATGCACATGATTGCATGTCCTTGTTGAAAGTCAACACCTCTTCTCTTTCCCTCCATTTCCATGCACTTCTATAATATTATTTCTAGAAATCTCTCTAATATTTTATAATGCTATCATCTTCTACACACAAATTTCTAATAGGAAGTTTCAAGTCTCCAAACTAGAAACTCTCACTTACCAACTATAACCATCCTAATTAATCTGTCTTCTACACTTCTCCTTTGGATCCTATAAAAGGGAGCTCATACCACTCACTTGGGTATCAAGCAACAAGTCCCCCCACTACGAGAGAGGAGTATGAGTAGTAGCATGTGTAGCTAGAGTGTTGAGTAGTGTAGTAAGTAGTAGAAGTGTTGTAATATCTAAGTTTATTTAATAAAGTTTGTTTTCTTAGGATTGCATGTCTACCTAACCTTAACTTGTGTGAGTAGTGGCATGTCTAGCGAGAGAGGAGTGTGAGTAGTAGCATGTCTACCTAACCTTAACTCGTCCAAGCTATGTAGTTGGAGTAGAAAGCCGATACATGTAAAGAACCAGGAAACCACATCTTAATGCATTGTGAAGAATATTGAGGTACATGAAGGGAAGCATCTACTTAGGATTGCTCTAAAAGAAAGGAGAGGCATGCAAAGTGATTGGCTATTGCGATGCGGACTATGTCGGAGATCATGACACACGGAGGTCAACTACAGGATGTCTTCGACTCTAGCTCTGGAGCAGTATTCTGGTGCAACAAGAGACAGCCTACTGTATAATTATCAACTATAGGAGTGGTGTGTAAAGCTGCAACAATGGCCACTCAAGAGTGTACATGGCTAATGCAGCTGATGAAAGATCTTCACCAACCAGTTGACTATGAGGTGCGTCTCTAATGCTGCGATAAACGATCCGCTACCCAGTTGGTTGAGAATCCCGTCTTCCATGAGCAAACATGTCGATGTTGAGAGAAAGTACTTCAAGGAGAAATCAAGATGGAGTCGATTCGATATGAAGATCAAGTAGCAGACTTGCTCAGCAAATAACTCAAATAATCCAAGTTCGAAATAGTTGAGAAAGCTACTTGGGATGAATACTAGAAGGAGATCCATGAGAAGAGGTGTTGAGGATGAGTGTTGAAATTCGACATTTCTTCTCTTTCCCTCCATCTCCATGCACTTCCAGAAGATTCTTTCTAGAAATTTCTCTCACCCACAAATTTCTACTGGAAGTTTTTTCTTTTATCTCCAAACCTAATTAATCTATCTTCTACACTTCTCCTTTGGAGTCTATAAAAAGGAGCTCATACCACTCACTTGGGTATCAAGCAACAAGTCTCCCACCAAAAGAGACGAGTGTGAGGATTGTAGCTAGAGTGTGAGTGGTGTAATAAGTAGTAGTAAGTGTTGTAATATCCAAGTTTCCTTGATAAGGTTTGTTTTCTTTAGTGTCCACCACCTCTTCTTTCTACAGTCCTTAGATTGTTGCTAGATACCCTGTCCTTGAAAAAAATACTTGAAGTGATGGAGAGTTGAGGTAGACTTTCGTGTATTCCTTTTTCATATTAAGTACCCCCCTATAGATGATATCTATTACGTTAGACAAAAGTGAACCATCTTTTGCTACAGGTGCTGGCTGATATGGGTATTTGTGCAATTGATGAGTTTGACAAGATGGAAGAATCAAATAGAACAGCAATCCATGAAGTAATGGAGCAGCAGACTGTCAGCATAGCGAAGGCTGGTATTACCACATCACTTAATGCAAGAACTGCAGTTCTTGCTGCTGCTAATCCTGCTTGGTACAAATTGACCAATAACATAATTTTTTAGATTTAATGCTGCACATTCTTGCTTATGTTCTCTAACAAGCTGATGTTGCCTTCTGTTCTTAAGGGGAAGATATGATCTTAGGAGGACTCCAGCAGAAAACATTAATCTCCCCCCGGCTCTACTGTCCCGTTTTGATCTTCTGTGGCTAATTCTGGACCTTGCAGATATGGATAGTGACCTTGAAATGGCAAGACATGTTCTACATGTGCATCAGAATCTTGAATGTCCTTCACTTGGATTCACACCGCTTGAACCATCTGTTCTTCGGTAATTTTACCTCCCCTCTACCTACCTAAGTGGTTTTGTGATCTTTTGCTACACAATCATTTTTGAGTGACTAAAACGACCAATGGTTTTGAACCCACTTGACCCACCACTTGATTTCTAACCTCCGAGCAATTATTTGTATGAAATATCGTGGATCTGTAAGATGATTGCTAAAAGTTCGGTAAAATCCTGAAGGTCAAAGTGCATTTAAACTTTATCAATTGCAAGAACCTAAAATAGAAGATTCATCCAAGTTTTACACAAGGTTCGCAGTATCGGAAGTGGTATCGGGCCATTAGTATGAGTAGCGAGATCGGCGGTTTCGGATCGGATTATCAGATATTTTTGCTATTGGAAAACAAATAATTATTAGAGTTATTTGTATTTACACCTCCCCCCCCCCCCCTCCTCTCTCCTCCCTAACACACACACACACACACCAATTTTAATTTTATTAGTTTACCCTCCATTTCATGCATTTAGGAAGTGTTATTTGTATTTACCCCCCATTATTTAACACTAAATTGGGGAGGGGGGGGGGGGGTTGTTTGTAAATAGAAATAACTCTAATTATTAATAATTTTTTTTTTAGAAAATATATTTTATATATTTAGGCATAATTAACTATTTTCAGTGTTGTTTCTTAGTAGTTTCGAAATTGAATGAAATAATACTCACCCTTGCCGATTGGTTTACATGCGATAGATAAGTTTTCTTCTTTTACATACTTTTACAACCTTATTATGCTTTTACACCCTTGCTGATGGATTTTTTTGTTCAATTTTTTTTGCCGAATTGACCGCAAAAGATATCCCCAATGTTGGTATCGATCAGTATCGAGTATCGGTCAGTATCAGATAGGGATATGCCAAACCGTATCGTATCGACCACATTGGATCGGTATCGGTCAATACTGCAAACTATGGTTTACAGTCTTGAATAGGCCTAAAATCCCTTGAAGTCATAAGACAATCTCAGCTTTGGCTGGCTGCAAGCTGGTACAACCTGGTATAACTTGTTCCTCGAACCTGCCCTTTATTCCAAGGATAGGCAAAACATACCACCCAAGGTGGGTTAGATTGGGTTTAGAGGGGTGGATTGCGGTTTTCAGAGGTTTGCTCCTGGGATGTATGAGTTTAAAGTGTTGGCAGTCATGAAAACCCATTAATCATGAAATGACTTTCGGTGTAATTGAAAAGTCCTCTCCTATTATAATTGAAGGTTGGAATAATACTTTGGTTGTAACATGGTCAAATTTCATGTGTGCCTTACCATAAGTGTGATCTCCATATTTCATTATAGAGCTGACCTGGTTGATGGTGATGGTGCATAATTTATTGACTTTAAGCACTCCAATTTAACGTTTTTTTCGTCCGTCACAGAGCGTATATTTCAGCTGCAAGAAGAGTAACTCCTTCAGTCCCAAGAGATCTTATTGAAATTAGTTTATTATTTTATTGATTGTCTCATTGGCATTATATAGCCTTACAGTCATTAATACAATGATCTCAATCATTATGACAATAATCTCATAATGGAATATCCTGTGACATATTCTGGCATCCCAAATATGTCCTCAGGATATTCCCATGTGCTTATACTATACTTAAATATGACACCCAACATACCATATCAACACTCCCCCTCAAGATGGGTGAAAGATATTCACTAAGCCCATCTTGTCACATCCTCTAATCATGCTCACTGAGGTGAGTCCCTTGGTTAGTCCATCTGCTACTTGATCCCTGGTTGGAACATGGCCAAGCTCCAGTAATCCATTATCCAACTTCTCTTTGATGGAGAATCTGTCAATCTCGATGTGTTTGGTCCTGTCATGCTGTACTGGATTGTTGGCGACACTAATAGTTGACTGATTGTCACACCACAGCTTCATCTTGGCTCCTTGATCCAGCTTCAGCTCCACCAGCATATTCTTCAACCATAGCAGCTCTGCAACTCCCAAGGCCATAGCTCTGTACTCTGCTTCAGCTGTCGATCTGGCCACCACAGACTGCTTCTTACTCCTCCAGGAGACCAAGTTACCTCCTACAAATATGCAATATCCCGAGGTAGACCTCCTGTCATCAGCACAACTAGACCAGTCAGAATTACAGTATCCCTCGATGCTCACGTGATTGTTCTTCCTGAATATTAGTCCCTTCCTGGGAGCACCTTTCAAGTACCTCAGAATCTGGTACACTGCATCCATATGACCCTTCCGTGGGTCATGCATGTAGCAGCTCACCACACTTACTGCAAAGCAGATATCAGGACGTGTGTGGCTCAAATAGATCAACTTGCCAACCAGTCTCTGGTATCTGTCCCGATCAAATGGTTCTCCAGCCTCAGCATCAATCTTGAACCTCTGATCTATTGGTGTCGCTGCAGGTTTGCACCCCAATATCCCAGTTTCTGTGAGAAGGTCCAGTGCAAACTTCCTTTGAGAGAGAACAATCCCCTCTGCTTCTCGAGCAATCTCAATCCCAAGGAAGTACCGAAGAAGGCCGAGATCCTTCACCTCGAATTCCTTGCCAAGCTTTCCTTTGAGTTGGGCGATCTCCTGCTCATCATCTCCTGTGATAATCATATCGTCCACATACACCGCAAGCATGGCGATGTGGCCTCCACTCCGACGGAAGAACACAGTATGATCAGCATTGATCTGCTGATATCCCATCCATATCATCGTCCTTCTGAATCTGTCAAGCCACGCTCGAGGAGACTGCTTCAGTCCATAGAGGGACTTCTTCAACCTGCAGACCTTGCCTACTGTCTGATTGGTGCCAAATCCTGGTGGTATCTCCATCTACAACTCCTCCACTAGATCTCCGTGAAGAAACACATTCTTCACATCCAGTTGGTGTAGCTTCCATCCACCATTCGCTGCCAGAGAAATCAGAGTCCTGACAGTGCTCATCTTTGCAACTGGTGCAAAGGTCTCGTCATAGTCGATGTCGTACGTCTGACTGTATCCTTTGGCTACTAGTCGAGCTTTGTAGCGCTCAACCTGTCCATCTGGGTTCTGCTTCACGGTAAAGACCCACTTGCATCCAACTGCTCTCTTCCCCTCTGGCAGTCTCACAAGCTCCCAAGTGTGGTTCTTCTCCAGAGCTCCCAACTCCTCGTGCATTGCCGCTTTCCACTTTGGATCGTTCTTGGCAACCTGCCAATTGTTAGGTACAGTAATACTATCCAAAGATGCTATAAATGCTCCATGAGAAGAAGGGATATGGTCATAAGAAACAAACTGAGCAATATCCCAACCATATCTGTTTGGAGGATTTCCTGCATTGCTGCGAGTGGTCCTCCGTACAGATAGTGGTGTGGGAGGAGTAAAAGTAGGAGGAATGATATCTTGTGAAGGAGGGGGTATCACCTGAAGGGGGGTTGGTGTCGGTGCCTCAGGAGTTGGGACGAACGCAGGAAAGGGACTTGGCACTGGCACTGTCGGTACTGGTCCAGCAGTTTGCTTCTCTCTCCTGCTGTAGGTAAGTAACTCTTCCTGAGCCGTAGGCCTAACACCTTCACCTTCTTGTCCCTTCTCCGTGCCTCCATGCCAAACTTCTAAATCGGTTACCACCAAGTTCTCCATCTCCCCCTCTCGCCTAATACTGGCAGTATTAGGCGTGTTGTGTGAAGTTCCGTCCTGGCGGTAGTATGGCTCATGCTCCCGAAAGTGGACATCTATACTGACAAACTTCTTCTTCTCTACTGGACTCCAGCACACATACCCCTTCTGGGTCACCGAATAGCCTACGAAGATGCATTTGACCGCTCTAAGGTCAAGTTTCCCAACTGATGGCCTGTTGTCCTTCACAAAACACACACACCCAAACACCTTCAGTGGGAGTATCCCACTATTATTGCCTTGCAATACCTCACATGGGGACTTCCATCCGAGGACCTTCGAGGGCATCATGTTGATGAGTTGAGCTGCTGTCAACACTGCATGCCCCCACAGACTCTGTGGGACATTCATGTCGATCATCATACTTCTTGCGACCTCCAGAAGATGTCTGTTTTTCCTTTCTGCAACTCCATTTTGTGCTGGTGTGTATGCACAGGTGGTCTGATGTTGTATTCCGTGTGCTGACAAGTATTCTGCAAGCGTCCTGTTGGTATACTCCGTTCCATTGTCAGACCTCAGTACCTTCACAACTGCTTTGTACTGAGTCTGGACATGCTTATGGAAATCCCAAAAACAAGCAGGTACATCATTCTTATTTTTCATCAAATATAACCAGGTAACACGAGAGGTACACTCAATGAAAGAAACAAAGTACTTATAACCATTCATAGTGTTAGTAGCACATGAACCCCAGACATCAGAATGTACTACCTCAAAAGCAAAAGTGCTCCTATGACCCGTGCCAACATATGAGCTCCTAGTAAGTTTTCCTAACTCGCACGCATCACATACTAATTTCTATTTATTTATTTTTGCATAAATCTCTGGATACAACTTACTTAGAGTATCAAAGGAAGAATGTCCCATCCTCCAATGATGGAGTATCAAGGTATCCTCAATCCTCTGCTGCAGTCCTTCCATGCCAGCCTTCTCTGCCATAGATACCAATGCTGAGTCCAGTCCTTCTCGATCTAGGTACCACAGTCCCTCATGCCAAGTGCCAGTCCCAAGTCTTCGTCCTGTCCCTTTCTCTTGGAAGGTCACCTTAGGAATATCAAAAGAAACAATGCATTTAAGTTGGAGGATTATAGAACTAATGGACAAGAGACTGACTGGAAAGGATGGAGCATGTAAAACATTGGATAATCTTACTGAACCTGTACAATTAACAGTACCCTTACCGACCACTGGCTGGAAAGTGCCATCAGCTGTCTGAATGCTGTCTGCTGATGCTAGGTGAGTGTAGGAAGAAAACTCACTAGCATTCCCCGTCACATGCCGAGATGCTCCCGAGTCGATAATCCAGTCTGATGATTTAAGGGAAGAGATAGACGCAAGGGCAAGTGATTCTTCAGTACCTTCTGATGGATGGGCATACATGGCAGCATTGCCCCTAACGAAGAATGAGGTGGACGCCTCCTCTGTTCTACTCCTCATGTCTCCCAGTGCCTGGGCCTCCACAGTAAAGGTGCCTTCAGCTTCTCCGTTCCCTTCTGATATCAGGAGGTTCGCCCGATAACCTCCTCGGCCGCCTCGTCTACCCCCTCGACCATGACCACGTCCTCCATTATATCCTCGTCCGCCGAACGGTCCTCGTCCATCACCTGAATCTCCCTTCCTAGGTGGTTTGGTACAAGCATACCGATGATGACCCATCTCCCCACAGTTATAGCACTGCCGGTTATGCTGCCAGGGCTCTCCCTTAGATCCTGTGTTACCTGAGCTGGTGATCGCTAGTGCTGACTTTGCTTCGGGGGGACTACCTGTCCCGGCTTGCAGCCTGATGCGTGTCTCCTCCTGGATCATGGCTGAGATAGCCTCCTCAAGGTTAGGGATCTTTGGTAGGGCTAGAAGTAGGGCCGTCCTCTGTACGAAAGCTGTAGTCAGCCCTTTTAGGAACTTTATCGTCCTCTCCTGCAGACACACCTGTCTCTCCTTACACTTACGGTCCTCGCAGCTCACCCGATCTGAGGAGTGATCATAATCCAACCACAGACGCTCCAACTCCGTGGCATACTCTTGCACCGTCTTCTCTCCCTGTACGGTGTCATCAATCTCCCCCTTTATCTGGAAGACCCGTAAGTTGTTCCCCACACCATCATAGGTCCTTCTCAACTTCTCCCACACATCTTTCACCATCTCAATACCGTCTACTGTGGCGGCAATAGACTGGACTAAGGAGTTGAGAAGCCAGATGTAGATCACCATATGAGTGGACTTCCACTCATCGCGTCCTGTCGAGCCCTCGTCCGGCTCTGTCGTCTCGCCCGTCAGGAACCCCTCCATGTTTTTTCCTGCGAGGGTTCTTCTCACCCACCGTGACCAACTCAGATAGGAGGCTGGTCCATCTAATTTCAGATCGATGGAGGGAAGCTTCAACTCCGGCGACATTCGTGTCGTGTTATCACCAGCCGACATCGTCAACAACTTCATCAACGTCGCCACCTCTGCAGAATCTAGCTTCTTGATGATCTCCTCCATCGATGCGTCGTCTATCCAATCACGTCACGTCCGCTCTATGACTCACGCTCGTCCTCGTCGTCCGCTCCTAGATCCGAACATGTCCCCCCTTTTTTTAGATCTAGGCATCCCTATTAGGCGTTGTCTCGTGCTGGTGCGGAGGAGGCGGCAGCACGCATGTCACAGCCGCCGTCGCAGCAACAGCCGCAGCCGCAGCAGCCGCAGCAGCAGTAGTAGCCGCAGCAGTAGCGAGACGGGGCAGCAACAGCGAAGGGCGGCCTGCGAAGGACGGAGAAGGGAAGAAGAGGGGGGGCGTGGAAGAGTTCGGTGGAGGAGATCTAGGAAATCCTCCTGTGGGTTTGTGGAAGCTTGGTGACGGCTAGGGTTTGTGGAAACTTGGCTCTGATACCATGTTGAAATTAGTTGATTATTTGATTGATTGTCTCATTGGCATTATATAGCCTTACAGTCATTAATACAATGATCTCAATCATTATGACAATAATCTCATAATGGAATATCCTGTGACATATTCTGGCATCCCAAATATGTCCTCAGGATATTCCCATGTGCTTATACTATACTTAAATATGACACCCAACATATCATATCAACAGTAGTCATCAATTAAAAATTTTAATCTAGTTAGACTGAAAACCCTATATAACTTGTACCAAACCAGGCCATCTTGATATTCACAAGCTAACTAAATTGATGTTATTAATTCACTAGGTAACTAAAGGTCATGTTTTCATCGGTTTTGGAAGGTTTTTTGAGCCGACCGCTTATAAAGTATTTAAAAATGTTGGTATTTTTCACTTTTCTTTGGGAGTTTAAGTCCCACATTGAAAAACCACCAATGTGTATATCTCAATATATAGCTTTGCTTAGTATTGATATATGCACATGGGGTGGTGGTCCATATGGGTTGACTTTCTTAGAGGAATTAAGTGTGAACCTCATTATGACAATCTTTATTTTGTCACCGCCTTTGGAAAGTTTCTCTTAGGAGCTACTCGGACTCGGACTCGGACTCAGGCTCAAGGGCGCAAAATGGCGCTTTGTTGGTGCACTTTGCACTTAGGAGCCATGCGGCCAGGGACCATGCGATCTGGTGCCCATGCGGACAGGTGCACATGCGGCCAGGGGCCATGTGGTCAGGTGCGCATGCGATCAAATGCCCATATGGACATGTGCACATACGGCGTGGAGCTATGCGGCCAGGCGCTATGCGACCAGCAAGTTAGCTTGAACGAGTCAAGTATGGAGGGGACATGGACTGCTGTTGGCAGCTCGGTGCGGCACTGTCTGCTCTGTGCAGTACTGCGCACAGGCGACACAGGCAGCTCATGGCTCTATGTACCACGCAGCTGCAGCAGCTTTTGGTGCCTGAAGGCGTTGTCTGCTCTATGTAGTACAGCGGCGCAAGCGGCTCATGCGGCCTGATTTTTTTTTTAGGCCATATGGAAGCTGAAATCCTCTATATATAGAGGCTCTCCTCTTTCATTTAGGGTATTGGAAAAAAATTGAGAAAGAGAGAAAAACCGAGAGCACCAGCAGGACCTGCGACGGTTTTTAGCATCATTCCAAAGGAATCTTTCGAGTGATCCGAAGGTGACCAAGAGCGTTCCAGAAGTTCTCGTGTGAACTTGCTGGATTCTGGGGGCAGATCGTTGTATAGAGCGAATCTTGCCTTGAGCTCTGGTGGTTTTGATCACCCCAGCAAGAGTTCCCTTCTTTGTATTTTTGTTCTTATTTTCGTTCTTCTCGGTGTAGCGTCTACGAACGTAAAGAGAATAACGGTTTTCTGATTCTTGTTGTATTTGTATTTTCTTTGGGTGGTCAGTTTGTATCATGTTCCTTGTTTAATGGTTTTGTGGGGTTGTATTTCACTGAAGATGAACTCTTATGTGAATCTCAATGCACCAACTTCTCTTCTGGATTTTGTAGAGACGAACTCTTGTGTAAGTCTCTACTTTATGGCTACAAAAGCTTCTTTGATCTGACTTCGGGACTAACAATCTCAAGGCAAGATCCGAGTTAGATAGACAACCGCTCAAACGTTCTTGGTCCGAGTTACGGAGAACACCCGCAGATACATCAACATATTCGCTGAAGCTGTGGACGAGCTCATGCCAGATCCAACTGAAGTGTTTTCTTTGGACGAAGACCATGACATCTTGATGACTCAGAGGGCAGAGGATGGGGTAGATAATGCTGACAACTCTGATCCCCTCCAAAAGATGCCTCCTGAGATTAAGAGATTCTAGTAAGTGAGGATAAGTATGAAATAATTTGTTTATAAAGAGTCTTTGTTACTTTCTAGTTGTGTGTTTTATGTAACAACATTTTTGTGCTATTAGAAAGGATCCTTAATTATGACAACAATATTACTAATGCATGTCCCTCTTTACATTCTATCTTAGTTGATTGATGCTGCATAACTTTACTTCCTGAACATTTATATGGTTAATCATTTATTGGCATAACATGATTGGTTCCCCTAGACCTCTGCTACTAGTCTAGAATCTTTAATTAAAAGACTACTGGCAGTATCGTGTTTGCCTTTTGTTTTAATAGTTCCATACCTTTGAAGATAGCACCGAGCTGATTTATATTTCAAATCTCATGATATCCAGATAAAAGTGTTCTTTGAAGTCGAGTTATTGGGAAGTAGGCTCGAGAATTTTAATTGGAATTACACAAGATCTAAGAATATTACATTTGCGACATCAAGTATCACAAGTAAGCAGCAATATAGAATTTACTGAAATGAACTTGTCACCGTTTGGTGGATTTTACCTGACCGTCTGAATCACCTGCACAATACTTACCATGCCTTCCCTGCCACGAAGACACAAGTTAGTTGCAACAGGTTTAAATATACAGGGATCACTGGCATGATGCCACAAAGGGACAGGTTATAGTCTCAAGGCAAATTGACGTGCAACGCGGGTGGCGAGCCCCGCTGCATAATATTTTGCCGGGTAACATACGACTATACATACGTTCCGTCCGGATCGGATCGGTCCCAGCGCCCCGGTGACCGTCCGCGGAACTCATACAATCCTTGTGCACAAGTTGTCTGTGATCGAACATTATGTTTTCAAGTTAACAGTTCATGCAGTTGAGGCAACACGAGTGCACGACAAGCAGTAATGCATGATTCATTTTGCATAGCCTTACTGAACAATTATGCGCATACAAGATAGGATTCATGGATAGCACAATTTATAGAAGATACATTCTAACTAAAATTGATGCATATGATGAATATTCCGAACGAACAAGCATGCAAGTAAGTAACCGTTCACAAGTTTCATTGACAAGCAGTATTATCCAAGTCTATTTTCTTTTTATCTTGGTAGCTTTTATTATTACTGGTATCGCTTGATCGGGGCAACAAGAATGCAAGAGTTATTGGTGTGAAGACTTGGAAGCAGGGCTAGCTAATCGGGATGGTAGCCACTCACTTAGATGGTTGGAAGGGAGAAGGAAAGAGGCGCTTCACGACTCCGCTCGTAAGCCGCCTACTGCTCGTTCACCTGCATCACGAACAGCTCAATCAATACTCCTTCCTCTCTTTCCAAATCTCGGAATTGAAGTGCAATTCAATGAACGAAAACAATGAAAACCATCGAAACCGTTCAAGGAAAACAAGCAAAATCCCAAAACCAACTCAAAGCATGAAAGCAACAAGCGACATCGAAATCCGAGGCAAAAAAAGATAGCAACGGAGAGGTCCCTCCTGACTCTGCAGCTAAGTCGATCCCGGGGGCACGGTCCACTGAATATGGGAATCGATTTCGAAGAAACAAATCCATAACGAGGACGAGTTCTTGTTTCAATCTATCCTGATTCGAACGATACTGTCTCTTAGCCCCGCTCTCCGCACCGGGAGAACGGGGCGCTACATCCTACCCAACCAATTGGAAGTTTCGTCCCAAAACTTAAGAATAGAACCTACCGCTAGGGATTATTTTGTTGCGGTGGAAGCTTAGAGGGGAGTGGACAATCCTGCGCTATGTGGCCTTGTCCGCCATAATTGAAGCACAGCCCTCTCCTGCTGTAACATTTGTCGATGGTGTGCCCACATCTTCTGCAGAAATCACAATATGGTCTTTAGTTCCCTTTGTGATGACCACCGTCGTTTCGGCACTTTGCAGCGGTATTTCCTCTATCGTCGCTTTGGCGTTTGTGACTGGATGTATGCACAACGCCGGTAGGAACATGAGGATATATCGGTTCGAGAGAGAGAGCATGATTCATGACTTCTCGTATTGTCCGATACTGATGAACGACCACGTGCACATGGATGGCAGGGCGTAAATCGCCTTCAAACCTTCTAGCTCGACTCGCTGCATCAGGTAAATAGGCCCTAGCGAATTTGGAGAGTCGGTTGAATTCGGCAGAATACTGTTTAACTGTCATACTGCCCTGCCGCAGCTGCACGAACTCGTTCTCCATCTGTCGTTGTACTGGAGGGGGTATAAACTCCTCTTCAAACGCGACACGAAAAGTCGTCCACGAGATCGCCTCCTCTCCGTGATCAAATTGGAGAGATCGTCGATGCACGTCCCACCAATCGTGCGCATTGAGGCGGAGCTGAAGTTGCGCGCAGGCGACACGCTTCTCTTCGGGAACCACTAGCAGAGCGAAGTGGTCTTCAAGTTTGGCTAGCCAATCTAGAGCCACAATTGGTTCCTTAGTCACGTTGAATGGGGTGTTGCAAACTTTCTTGAAGTGGCCAAAGTCGAAGGCAGTCACTTCCCTCGGCCTTGGAATTTGTTGCGTCTCAACTTCAAGCATGGGCTGTTCCACCGGAGTCGCTGCTGTTGCCGCGGACTGGTTGGAAGCCAAAGTCTGCACGATCTGTTGCAGGGCATCTACCTGCTTCTGTTGGACTGAGAATCGGGTCTCTAGATTGCTTTCAAACTTGGCTTGGCGAGCATCGTCTCTTTGTCGTTGTGCTTCTAACATTTGCATCACCCGCTCAAGCGGGTCGACTTGAGACATGCCTCGCTGGCTCGGAGAGCTTCCCGAAGTGCCCGAACTACTTTCTTGGCCTTGCATTTCGTCCGGTGCTTGCGCTGCAGATTGCGCTGGTGTCATTCCTTCAAAAGAAGGTAAATTATATTAGAATCATAATGTATTATGGACTCATTGCATGAACGTATCTCATTTTGGCCTAGCGAGTTCAAGAGTTCGCACAGGAATTTGATCGTTAAAGGAACTTTTCTAGCACGAGTCTAAGGAACTTGAATCTGTGCTCTGATACCATTATGTCACGACCCGATTCCGTAGAATCGTTGAGGCGTCCCCCGAATCGTGACCGTCGTGCGGGCCTGGGGTTGCGCCCGCACAAGGCTTTAATGATTTGCATGACAAGCACATATTCAGAGTACGCAGATAAATTGAAACACATATTTGAAACAAGGAAAAGTTCTCTTTATTGATAATGAACATCTATTACAAACTCCTGAACGAGTCAGCCAATTTGCCGCACGGGCTTACAAAAGTGTTGACTCAAAATGAGATAGCAGTCCTGTACATTACATCCCTTTACTAAACTTTAAAATGATATAGACCTCCGGGCTGGAGGACGGCTTTGCCACGAAGCTGCATTGTATATAAAGTTGCAAGCTCCTTCTCTTCAAGTACTTCAAAATGTGGCACGATCAGGATGCGCCTACAGCTGGACTGGATCGGGATAGACAACTTTGGCTCCTCGCTCGGTTCGCCTTGGTGCGGGGAACCTGTTTCAACGAGGGTCAGCATGTCAAAACATACTGGTGAAGGCGAGCTAACCCAACTATACCAATCAACACGTTGTTTTAATGAAGCATGCATATTTAGTGGGTTTCTATTCTTGCCTTAGTTCATTTACAAGTAAGCAGCAATATAGAATTTACTGAAATGAACTTGCCACCGTTCGGTGGATTTTACCTGACCGTCTGAATCACCTGCACAATAATTACCATGCCTTCCCTGCCACGAAGACACAAGTTAGTTGCAACAGGTTTAAATATACAGGGATCACTGGCATGATGCCACAAAGGGACAGGTTATAGTCTCAAGGCAAATTAACGTGCAACGCGGGTGGCGAGCCCCACTGCATAACATTTTGCCGGGTAACATACGACTATACATACGTTCCGTCCGGATCGGATCGGTCCCAGCGTCCCGGTGACCGTCCGCGGAACTCATACAATCCTTGTGCACAAGTTGTCCATGATCGAACATTATGTTTTCAAGTTAACGGTTCATGCAGTTGAGGCAACACGAGTGCACGACAAGCAGTAATGCATGATTCATTTTGCATAGCCTCACTGAACAATTATGCGCATACAAGATAGGATTCATGGATAGCACAATTTATAGAAGAAGATACATTCTAACTAAAATTGATGTATATGATGAATATTCCGAACGAACAAGCATGCAAGTAAGTAACCGTTCACAAGTTTTATTGACAAGCAGTATTATCCAAGTCTATTTTCTTTTTATCTTGGTATCTTTTATTATTACTGGTATCGCTTGATCGGGGCAACAAGAATGCAAGAGTTATTGGTGTGAAGACTTGGAAGTAGGGCTAGCTAATCGGGATGGTATCCACTCACTTAGATGGTTGGAAGGGAGAAGGAAAGAGGCGCTTCACGACTCCGCTCGTAAGCCGCCTACTGCTCGTTCACCTGCATCACGAACAGCTCGATCAATACTCCTTCCTCTCTTTCCAAATCTCGGAATTGAAGTGCAATTCAATGAACGAAAATAATGAAAACCATCGAAACCGTTCAAGGAAAACAAGCAAAATCCCAAAACCAACTCAAAGCACGAAAGCAACAAGCGACATCGAAATCCGAGGCAAAAAAAGATAGCAACGGAGAGGTCCCTCCTGACTCTGCCGCTAAGTCGATCCCGGGGGCACGGTCCACTGAATATGGAAATCGATTCCAAAGAAACAAATCCATAACGATGACGAGTTCTTGTTTCAATCTATCCCAATTCGAACGATACCGTCTTGTATTTCTTAGTCGCGCTCTCCGCACCGGGAGAACGGGGCGCTACAACTGCAGTCGAGAACACATTTCTCGAGAATGGTCAGAAGTTATAGCTTAGTCATTAAGTTATTATGAAGGGCAATAAAGTGCGCCGTCTCTGGAGAATGCCACATTGTGTGCCACACAGCAAGTGCGCCATTCTCCAGAAGGGGCAAAGTGCGTCGGTAAAGAAAATTTACCAAAGTGCGACAACTCTACAATATCTGCAAAGTGCGCCAACTTGGCTTTTAAGTGCGCCAAGTAGGATTGGCATACTTTTAAAAGAATTATCTTAGTACAAAATGTATGTCAGAGTAGAGAAGTGCGCCCATAGTGCTCAACATATTTTGGTGTACTTTCTAAGGAATTTGTGAAACACACACAAGTGCGCTCACTAGAACTTCGCTTATGCGACAAGGGTTCCCTGCGTACTTTTTGTATACATTCTCAGGCCAACTTTGTATTCTCCGACTTGTTGTTCTCGAAATCCATGAACAAACAATACAAGAAAAACAAAATTATCATGAAGACTAGTTCTAAGCATTAAGCAAATAAAACCTATCTAGTGATAAAACAAGTTATACTAAGAATCAAAACAAAATCCATGGTTATTTCTTCGGTTGGCAAGATGTACTTGCCTACGGTCAAGTTCTAGCCTAATACTACCAAGGTTACCCACGGCCAAAGCCAAGTTCGGCTGCTCTCAGTGAAGGCTGAAGAAGTAAAGAAGGAAAAAGAAATGAAAGAAAAGAGAAATGTTTGCTTATATAGGCAAATGATTGATTGTAAACCATTGGATCATAATCCATGCCCTCTCTCGGGTTTATCACAGCCATGCACACGAAAACTAAGGGACCAACGGTCTAAAGCATGCAACTAAGAAAAAACTTACAAAAATAACATAATCAATGCATGAATGGCATAAAACAAGATGTAAGCAATTAAACAATAAATAAGCTATACATGTATAATATGCGTATATCAGATACATTTACTAGAAGAGTGAGATAGTTACACACACACCCTACCTACCACCACCGCACAATCAATATTAGCCAATGCGCGCCAAGCTTCCATTCCACCGTGCACTTGAAGTATACTCAAAGTGCGCCAAAAATAAAAACACTATCAAAAGTTTGCCAACTTGAGTATATTCCAAGTATACGGGATAGGGAGTGACAGTATAAGAGCTTGGACTCTCTCTCTCGGTTGATCTCCATCCCAAGAATAGTCTTTGTTGTGCCCAAATCCTTCATAGAGAAGGTCGTGTCCAGTTGACGCTTCAACTCCGCTATCCTAGTGGCATTCTGACCCATTAGTAGCATATCATCAACATAAAGCAGTAAAATAATAAAATTATCCTCGACAAAGTACCTCACAAACACACAGTGGTCCGACATCGTCCGTGCATAACCATGCTCCCCCATAAATGACTCAAACTTCTTGTACCACTGCCTCGGAGCCTGCTTCAGACCATACAAGCTCTTCCTCAACCAGACCAAGTGTGACTTGCCATTCTCACATAATCCCTCTGGTTGCTCCATGTATAACTCCTCCTCAAGATCACTGTGGAGGAATATCGTCTTTACGTCCATCTGCTCGACCTCCAAGTCGAAACTGGTTGCCAATGCTAGTACCACCCGAATAGATTACTGCTTGACGACTGATGAAAAGATCTCATCATAATCTTCCCCCTTTCGCTGACCGTAGCCTTTAACTACCACTCTTGCTTTGTATCGAGGGCGAGTAGCATCATCTGTCTCCTTCACTCTGAACACCCATCGATTTTTCAAAGCCTTCTTGCCTTTTGGCAACCGCTCCAGATCATAAATAGAGTTGGCATGTAAGGAACTTATCTCCTCCTGCATAGCATTCATCCACTATGGCTTGTGTTCGTCTTTCATAGCCTCGAAAAAACTTTTGGGCTCTCCCCCGTCAGTCAGTAGCACATACATTCTCTGCCGCTCCTCCTCAACGGAACCACTGGTGCTGGTTGTATATCAACAGCCTCCTCCCTTTCAGGAACTGCCTCCTCAGCATGTTCATCCTCCTGAGGGTTACCCTGAACACCATCAGCAGGCTGATGATCAAGGTTGGAAGCAACACCATGTACTGGCTCCCCCATAACTTGATCCTCTGCGATGTCCTCTGGAAACTACTCGAAGCAAAATGACTCCAACTCAGGCAATTCCTCAGCCTCAGAAGACATCTCGGAATCCTGAGTGTTGGTCATGGTCTGATCCTCGATGAATACCACATCCCTTCTTCTGAAGAGCTTTCTTCCCACTGGGTCGTATAGTCTATAGACAAACTCATCCCGACCTAGCCGACAAAGACGCACCGTCTCGTCTTCGGCTAAAGTTTGGATCTCTCGTCCTTCGGTACATGCACGAAGGCCTTACAACCAAACACTCGCAGGTGATTATAAGTGATTTTCACTTATAAGTGGCTCCAAATTCATAAGTGAATTTTTTTCACTTATTGGGTTGCTTAAGTACTTATTGCATCCGAATAAGTCTATTACATCCCTGTACAAACTTTTATTTTTTTTCACTTGCCAAATTCTAATAGAAAATGGTTTTTCTACATATAAACCTAATCACCCCTTCTTCTCCCCTTTTTCTTTCTAACAACCAAGAATCCCCTCTTTTTCGTCCAATACAGTCCTAAAATTCGTCAAAAAAACAATCTCGTTTTCAGCATATATCGCGACTTCACAGGACCATATCTCCTAGCTTCGACGTTCGAATCGCTTCCATTTTTTTGTTGGAATCTTCTCGTGGTATCCTTTCTTAATCTATAATTTGATTGGATTACGAAACCAAATTGCTCATGCAGTGAATGAAATATTTTCAAATTGATATTATTTAATGCTTTAAAACTATAATTTTGTATAAGACGAACTTCGAATTATGGAACACGTGTATTTGTGTTGAACTAAACATTTTGGTATTTGTAGTACAATATTTTGGCATGCATATTTTTGGATTGTCATCTATTATCCATGTTTTATACAAGGTTCAAAGTATCGGAATCGGAATCGGTATCGGACCATTCCTATGAGTATCGGGATCGGCGGTATCGGTAGTATCGGCGGTTTTGGATCGGAGTATCGGTTTTTTTGGTATCGGAAAGCAAACAACTATTAGTAAATTATTAACATTTTAGAGAATATATTTTATACAATTATGCATAATTTAAAGTATTTTCAGTATTGTTTCTTAGTATTTTTGATATTGAATGAAATAGTAGTCATCCTTGTCGATTGATTTATATGCGATAGATAAGTTTTCCTCTTTTATATGTTTTTACAACCTTATTATGCTTTTACATCCTTTCTAATTGGTCTTTTTAATTCAAATTTTTTTTGCCGAATTGACTGGAAAAGAGACATCTAATGTCGGTATCGGTCAGTATCGGGTATCGGTCGGTATCGGATCGGGACATGCCAAACTGTATCGGTATCGGCCGTATCGGATCGGTATCGGCCGATACTTTAAATTATGGTTTTATATGAGAGGACATAATGGTAAAATAGCACTTATAAGTGCCAAAACAAGAACAGCAAAATCACTTAAGTAAAAAAAAAATCAATTATGAAAAAAGAACAGGTTTTATAAGTGCACTTATAAGTGAAATGGAGTAAGTGGCACTTCTAAGCGACCCTCATAAGTGGGAAAAAAGAACACCCCCTCAGTGTTAGCTCGATAGGGACTAAAGCTAGAATTTTGTGACTGATTTTGCACTTTGTGGTTTCTACAGGTTGTTGAATTCAAGAACCAAGTAAAGAAAAACAAACATGTCTCGTTTCTGGACACAGGTGTTTCCTTCCTCCATCGATTTATTTTTTTGTTAATTTTAATCTTGCGATAAACAATAATCACCTTCGTTCATTTCATGCTTAAATCCAGGGTGGCGCTAGTGACTCCGAGGATGAGGAAATGAGCGAATATGATGGAAGTGAGGTCGAAGCTGACGAGTCTGCTGTCGCTGGCGGTGGAAACGCTGCCAGGGACAAGTACTTGCAGGTCAATGCGAGCGACAGTGACGACGATGACACTAAGCAGCGCGTGGTCAAGTCGGCTCGCGACAAACGGTTTGATGAGATACGTGCCACCGTTGACCAGATCAAGAATGCGACGAAGATCAATGACTGGGTCAGCCTGCAGGAGAGCTTCGAGAAGCTCAACAAGCAGCTGGAGAAGGTAGTCCGGGTCATGTTAATAATAATCATGACTTGGTCTGAGGCTCTCCTTGCATTGTGCATATTGCTTGAAGTGGCAACCTTGAGAATAGGTCCACAAGCATGCATAGATCCTAAATTGTAGCCAACGTGAGCATGACTCTAGGCATTTTAGTTAGTTTGCTTTCATGTATTTAAATAGCCATGTAGTAACTCTTTTAGATGGAAAGCTAAGAATCATCAATTCTAAAAAACTCCCTGTGTTCTCCTTTCTTCATAGAGAGTGTTAAAGGTTTTGTGTTCTCCTTTGCCATCAACGCAAGCTTGCTGTCTCCTCTCACAAACACACATCTGTGTGAACGATCCCTTACAGCCAACAAGTGGTATCAGAGCTCGAGTTTGAGAAGATGGGCAAGCCAGGAGCTGCATCGCCGCAGACACCAAGTACTAGCGGGAGTACGACCACACAGCCGATGGCCACACTGGTGAAGGAAGGCAACTTGGCACTCTCATACCCTATTCTTACCAGTACTAACTACTCTATGTGGGTGGTTAAGATGAGGGCTAACATGCGCGCACAAGGCGTGTGGAGCGCGATTGAGCCCAAGGCCAACGAGGAGGTGAACGAGCGCAAGGACCAGGCGGCCCTTGCACTCATCTTCAATGCGGTGGACGAGGAGAGCTTCATGCACATCTCTGACAAGGAGAATGCCAAGGAGGCATGGGATGCCTTGCGCACAGTGCATCTGGGAGATGATCGTGTTAAGGAGGTCAAGCTCCAGACACTCCGATGGGAGTTTGAGGGGCTCCGTATGTCGGAGTCCGACACGGTTGATGGCTATAGTGCGAAGGTGAAAAACTTGGTGAATCAGATCAGAACTCTTGGTGACATGCTCGAGGAGTCATACATTGTCAAGAAGGTATTACGATCAGTACCTGAGAGGTTCGTGGCGCTCGCCACAACCATTGAAGAGTTCGGAGATCTAAAGACGAAGAAGTTGGAGCAGGTTTTTGGCTCCATGAAGGCGTATGAAGAGCGGATGCGCGCATATGCACCACGACAAGGTCAGATCATGCTACTGAAATCTGACCAAAGGTCGTCACAAGAGGTGGCGGAGAGCTCGAACGCCGGAGGGCGTGGGCGTGGCAAAGGTCGTGGTCGTGGTCGCGGGAGGGGCCGCGGCAGAGGCGGGCGTGACAACGACAAGCCCGTTCGCGACAAATCGAAGTCAAAGTGCTTCAAGTGTGGTGACTTCGGGCACTTTGCTGCCGAATGCCACAGCAAGCCGGAGCCAGAAGCTAACCTAGCCAAGGTTAACTTCAAGGATGATCAAGACACACTTCTGGTGGCATCTCACGTGGAGAAGTCCTGCCAGATGACGCGGGGGGCTGGAAGCATCCCCAGGCATGGTGTAGAAGACGTTGTCAGACCCGAGGAGCTTTGGTACCTGGACAACGGTGCTAGCAACCACATGACCGGAGAAAGAACCAACTTCTTGGAGTTTGAAGAGAAGGACCTCGGCGGTGTAAGATTCGGCGACGGCTCGGAGATCAGCATTAAGGGCATTGGTAATATTCTTCTGCAATGCAAGACAGGGGAGCACAAGCTACTTGAGGGTGTCTACTACCTCCCTGAGCTAGAGAGTAACATAATCAGCTTGGGGCAATTGGACAAGCAAGGGTGGCAGATCGTCATAGGAGGTAATCAGTTAAAGCTTTACGACAGGGACAACGCCCTTGTTGCAAGGGTGAGGCGAACTGAAAACTGCTTGTACAAGCTTGCCTTGAGAGTGTGCTCGCCTGTGTGTTTGTCAATGAAGACACAAGATGTGGCATGGATCTGGCACGTGCGCATGGGCCACCTCAACTTCCATGCACTGCGGACCATGTGCGCAAAGAAGATGGTCGAGGGGATGCCGATGATAGAGCACTTGAACAAGGTTTGCAACTGGTGCCAAACCACAAAGATGACACGACAGCCATTTCCCAATAAGGCAGAGTTCAGAGCGAAGTCGCCACTGCAGCTGGTGCATGCGGATGTCTGTGGTCCCATTACTCCAACGACACCAGCAGGTAACAAATTCATTCTGCTCATAGTTGATGACTACAGCAGAATCATGTGGGCGTATCTACTGACGTTGAAGAGCGAGGTCTTCAACACTTTTCGGCGATTCAAGGTGGCGGTGGAAGCTGAATCAGGTCACAAGCTGAAGGGGCTCAGAACTGACAATGGCGGCGAGTTCACTTCACGAGAATTCAACAAGTATTGCGAGGACGAGGGCATTCGACGCTACCTCACAGCCCCGTATTCACCGCAGCAGAATGGAGTTGTGGAACGCCGCAACCGAACCATGTTGGCGACAGCACGAAGTCTGCTGCATTCTCGAGGTATGCCCGCTTGGTTCTGGGGTGAAGCTATTCGACATGCCATGTATTTACTGAACATGTCTCCGATGAAAGCTCTAGACAGCGTGACACCATACGAAGCATGGACAGGAAGGAAGCCAAACCTGCATCACCTGCGCATATTTGGCTGCTTAGCGCATGTCAAGGTGCTTCGTAATCACCAAAGAAAGCTGGAGGACAGGAGCACTATCATGGTGTACCTTGGAGTCGAGCCTGGCACCAAGGGACATCGTCTCTATGATCCCATGACCCAGTCTGTACGTGTCAGCCGTGACGTTGTGTTTAGAGAAGATGAACAACACGACTGGAGCACTGAAGCAAACCAACTTGGGGTCGTCCCTGTCACTTTCACCGTTCAATACAATGAGGAGCATGTACCACTATCTCCAGCAACGATGCCGAGTTCTCCAAGTACACCACGCACGCCACCAGATGGAGTTGGTCCAACAACATCTGAACCTGAGACCTCAGGGTTTAATGTGCCTGTAGTGAGACAGGCGTCTGGAGCAAGTGATGCAACCCCGCCAACCGGAGAAGCTTCAGACCCCAACATTGACGGGAGTGGGCCACATAGATATCGTGACTTGTTTGATATCTATGACAACATAAGTGAACTTCATATGTGTAAGCTACTCAACGATGAACCCCAAAGCTATGACACAGCTGCACGTGATCTCAACTGGAAGCGGGCTATGGAGGTTGAGCTTGAAGCCATCCAGAAGAACAAGACGTGGAGTCTTGTAAATCTGCCGAAGGGCGCGCAAGCCATAGGGCTGAAATGGGTGTACAGGCTCAAGAAGGATCCAAATGGCGACGTCATAAAATACAAGGCTCGGCTGGTTGCCAAGGGTTATGTTCAACGCCAAGGCATCGACGTCGATGAAGTGTTTGCACCGGTGGCTAGGCTGGAAACCATCCGGCTCATTCTCGTACTAGCATGTCAGCGAGGTTGGCGTGTGCATCACATGGACGTCAAATCCGCATTCCTGAACGGCGAGCTCAAGGAGGATGTCTACGTTGCGCAGCCAACTGGGTTCGTCGTGAAGGGTCACGAGGACAAAGTATACAAGCTTTATAAAGCCTTGTATGGTCTACGCCAGGCGCCACGAGCATGGAACTCAAGGCTTGATGCATACTTGTTGTCACTTGGTTTCAGCAGATGTCCACAAGAGCATGCCATGTACATGCGCTGTCAGGAGAACGAAATGCTGCTTGTTGGAGTCTATGTTGACGACCTTATCATCACCGGCTCAAATCTTAGACATGTGGAGGAGTTCAAGCAGCAGATGAAAGATGAGTTTGAGATGAGTGATCTTGGCGACCTTAGCTACTACCTTGGCATAGAGGTGCAACAAGGTGTCAATAAAGTCAAGCTAAAGCAAACGGCCTACGCCAAGAAGATCCTCGAGCAGACCGGTTTGTTGGAGTGCAATGCAAGCAAAACACCGATGGAAGCAAAGCTGAAACTCACCAAGTCTGATACAAGCCCAAAGGTGGATGCAACACACTATCGGAGTATCGTTGGAAGCCTTCGATACTTGACGCACACCCGGCCCGACATCGCATACTCCGTTGGCGTGGTGAGTCGCTTCATGGAGGCACCGACGCAGACTCATTACGCTGCAATCAAGCAGATACTGCGATATGTGAAGGGCACACTACATTATGGCCTTGAGTTTGTCAGAGGACAAGTAGAGGAGCAGCTTCAAGGCTACTGTAATAGCGACTTGGCCGGAGATTTGGACGATCGCAAGAGTACCACTGGGATCATCTTCTACTTCTGTAAATGTCCGATCACTTGGACGTCACAGAAACAGAAGACAGTGGCATTATCTTCGTGTGAGGCGGAGTATATGGCGGCGTCGGCAGCAGCTTGTCAAGCTATTTGGCTGAATCGCATGGTGGAGATGATGACAGGGAGTGAAAATTGTTCAGCAAAGCTACTGGTGGATAACAAGTCTGCAATTGCATTGGTGAAGAATCCTGTCTTTCACGATAGAAGCAAGCATATAGATGCACGCTATCATTTTATCAGGGAATGTGTCGAGAAGGGACAGATTGATGTGGAGTACGTGAGCAGCAAAGAGCAAACTGCAGACATCCTGACAAAGGCTCTGAACCGATCCATGTTTGAAGAGCATCGTAGGAACATTGGAGTCAAGGACCTCTCAGAGTGAAGTCTAGATTAGGGGGGAGCATGTTAATAATAATCATGACTTGGTCTGAGGCTCTCCTTGCATTGTGCATATTGCTTGAAGTGGCAACCTTGAGAATAGGTCCACAAGCATGCATAGATCCTAAATTGTAGCCAACGTGAGCATGACTCTAGGCATTTTAGTTAGTTTGCTTTCATGTATTTAAATAGCCATGTAGTAACTCTTTTAGATGGAAAGCTAAGAATCATCAATTCTAAAAAACTCCCTGTGTTCTCCTTTCTTTATAGAGAGTGTTAAAGGTTTTGTGTTCTCCTTTGCCATCAACGCAAGCTTGCTGTCTCCTCTCACAAACACACATCTGTGTGAACGATCCCTTACAGCCAACACGGGTCACCGAGTCGGACAAGGTTCCCAATTTATATATCAAGGCGCTTTTCATTCTTGAGGACTTCCTGAATGAAGCTCTCCTCAATAAAGATGCGAAGAAGAAGATGAGCAGTAGTAATGCCAAGGCCTTCAACTCGATGAAGCAGAAACTGAAGAAAAACAATAAGCAATACGAGGAGCTTATAAATAAGTACAGAGAGAAGCCAGAGAGCGATGACGAGGGTGGTGAGGAAGAGGAAGAGGATGACGAAGATGATGAGTCAGTTAAAATTAGTTGATTATTTTATTGATTGTCTCATTGGCATTATATAGCCTTACAGTCATTAATACAATGATCTCAATCATTATGACAATAATCTCATAATGGAATATCCTGTGACATATTCTGGCATCCCAAATATGTCCTCAGGATATTCCCATGTGCTTATACTATACTTAAATATGACACTCAACATACCATATCAACACTCCCCCTCAAGATGGGTGAAAGATATTCACTAAGCTCATCTTGTCACATCCTCTAATCATGCTCACTGAGGCGAGTCCCTTGGTTAGTCCATCTGCTACTTGATCCCTGGTTGGAACATGGCCAAGCTCCAGTAATCCACTATCCAACTTCTCTTTGATGAAGAATCTATCAATCTCGATGTGTTTGGTCCTGTCATGCTGTACTGGATTGTTGGCGATACTAATAGCTGACTGATTGTCACACCACAGCTTCATCTTGGCTCCTTCATCTAGCTTCAGCTCCACCATCATATTCTTTAACCATAGCAGCTCTGCAACTCCCAAGGCCATAGCTCTGTACTCTGCTTCAGCTGCGATCTGGCCACCACAGACTGCTTCTTACTCCTCCAGGAGACCAAGTTACCTCCTACAAATATGCAATATCCCGAGGTAGACCTCCTGTCATCAGCACAACTAGCCCAGTCAGAATCACAGTAGCCCTCGATGCTCACGTGATTATTTTTCCTGAATATTAGTCCCTTCCCGGGAGCACCTTTCAAGTACCTCAGAATCTGGTACACTGCATCTATATGACCCTTCCGTGGTTCATGCATGTAGCGGCTCACCGCACTTACTGCAAAGCAGATATCCGGACGTGTATGGCTCAAATAGATCAACTTGCCAACCAGTCTCTGGTATCTGTCCCGATCAACTGGTTCTCCAGCCTCAGCATCAATCTTGAACCTCTGATCTATTGGTGTCGCTGCAGGTTTGTACCCCAACATCCCAGTTTTTGTGAGAAGGTCCATTGCATACTTCCTTTGAGAGAGAACAATCCCCTCTGCTTCTCGAGCAATCTCAATCCCAAGGAAGTACCGAAGAAGGCCGAGATCCTTCACCTCGAATTCCTTGCCAAGCTTTCCTTTGAGTTGGGCGATCTCCTGCTCATCATCTCCTGTGATAATCATATCGTCCACATACACCGCAAGCATGGTGATGTGGCTTCCACTCTGACGGAAGAACACCGTATGATCAGCATTGATCTGCTGATATCCCATCCCTATCATCGCCCTTCTGAATCTGTCAAACCATGCTCGAGGAGACTGCTTCAGTCCATAGAGGGACTTCTTCAACCTGCAGACCTTGCCCACTGTCTGATTGGTGCCAAATCCTGGTGGTATCTCCATGTACACCTCCTCCACTAGATCTCCGTGAAGAAACGCATTCTTCACATCCAGTTGGTGTAGCTTCCATCCACCATTCGCTGCCAGAGAAATCAAAGTCCTGACAGTGCTCATCTTTGCAACTGGTGCAAAGGTCTCGTCATAGTCGATGCCGTACGTCTGACTGTATCCTTTGGCTACTAGTCGAGCTTTGTAGCGCTCAACCTGTCCATCTGGGTTCTGCTTCACGGTAAAGACCCACTTGCATCCAACTGCTCTCTTACCCTCTGGCAGTCTCACAAGCTCCCAAGTGTGGTTCTTCTCCAGAGCTCCCAACTCCTCGTGCATTGCCGCTTTCCACTTTGGATCGTTCTTGGCAACCTGTCAATTGTTAGGTACAGTAATACTATCCAAAGATGCTATAAATGCTCCATGAGAAGAAGGGATATGGTCATAAGAAACAAATTGAGCAATATCCCAACCATATCTGTTTGGAGGATTTCCTGTATTGCTGCGAGTGGTCCTCCGTACAGATAGTGGTGTCGGAGGAGTAGAAGTAGGAGGAATGATATCTTGTGAAGGAGGGGGTATCACCTGAAGGGGGGTTGGTGTCGGTGCCTCAGGAGTTGGGACGAACGCAGGCAAGGGACTTGGCACTGGCACTGTCGGTACTGGTCCTGCAGTTTGCTTCTCTCTCCTGCTGTAGGTAAGTAACTCTTCCTGAGCCGTAGGCCTAACACCTTCACCTTCTTGTCCCTTCTCCGTGCCTCCATGCCAAACTTCTAAATCGGTTACCACCAAGTTCTCCATCTCCCCCTCTCGCCTAATACTGGCAGTATTAGGCGTGTTGTGTGAAGTTCCGTCCTGGCGGTAGTATGGCTCATGCTCCCGAAAGTGGACATCCATACTGACAAACTTCTTCTTCTCTACTGGACTCCAGCACACATACCCCTTCTGGGTCGCCAAGTAGCCTACGAAGATGCATTTGACCGCTCTAGGGTCAAGTTTCCCAACTGATGGCCTGTTGTCCTTCACAAAACACACACACCCAAACACCTTCAGTGGGAGTATCCCACTATTATTGCCTTACAATACCTCACATGGGGACTTCCATCCGAGGACCTTCGAGGGCATCATGTTGATGAGTTGAGCTGCTGTCAACACTGCATGCCCCCACAGACTCTGTAGGACATTCATGTCGATCATTATACTTCTTGCGACCTCCAGAAGGTGTCTGTTTTTCCTTTCTGCAACTCTATTTTGTGCTGGTGTGTATGCACAGGTGGTCTGATGCTGTATTCCGTGTGCTGACAAGTATTCTGCAAGCGTCCTGTTGGTATACTCCGTTCCATTGTCAGACCTCAGTACCTTCACAACTGCTTTGTACTGAGTCTGGACATACTTATGGAAATCCCGAAAACAAGCAGGTACATCATTCTTATTTTTCATCAAATATAACCAGGTAACACGAAAGGCACACTCAATGAAAGAAACAAAGTACTTATAACCATTCATAGTGTTAGTAGCACATGGACCCCAGACATCAGAATGTACGACCTCAAAAGCAAAAGTTCTCCTATGACCCGTGCCAACATATGAGTTCCTAGTAAGTTTTCCTAACTCGCACGCATCACATACTAATTTTTCTTTATTTGTTTTTGCATAAATCTCTGGATACAACTTACTTAGAGTATCAAAGGAAGAATGTCCCATCCTCCAATGATGGAGTATCAAGGTATCCTCAGTCCTCTGCTGCAGTCCTTCCATGCCAGTCTTCTCTGCCATAGATACCAATGCTGAGTCCAGTCCTTCTCGATCTAGCTACCACAGTCCCTCATGCCAAGTGTCAGTCCCAAGTCTTCGTCCTGTCCCTTTCTCCTGGAAGGTCACCTTAGGAATATCAAAAGAAACAATGCATTTAAGTTGGAGGATTATAGAACTAATGGACAAGAGACTGACTGGAAAGGATAGAGCATGTAAAATATTGGATAATCTTACTGAACCTGTACAATTAACAGTACCCTTACCGACCACTGGCTGGAAAGTGCCATCAGCTGTCTGAATGCTGTCTGCTGATGCTAGGTGAGTGTAGGAAGAAAACTCACTAGCATTCCCCGTCACATGTCGAGATGCTCCCGAGTCGATAATCCAGTCTGATGATTTAAGGGAAGAGATAGACGCAAGGGCAAGTGATTCGTCAGTACCTTCTGATGGATGGGCATACATGGCAGCGTTGCCCCTAACAAAGAATGAGGTGGACGCCTCCTCTGTTTTACTCCTCATGTCTCCCAGTGCCTGGTCAGTAAAGGTGCCATCAGCTTCTCCGTTCCTTTCTGATATCAGGAGGTTCGCCCGATAACCTCCTCGGCCGCCTCGTCTACCCCCTCGACCACGACCACGTCCTCCATTATATCATCGTCCGCCGAACGGTCCTCGTCCACCACCTGAATCTCCCTACCTAGGTGGTTTGGTACAAGCATACCGATGATGACCCATCTCCCCACAGTTGTAGCACTGCCGGTTATGCTGCCAGAGCTCTCCCTTAGATCATGTGTTACCTGAGCTGGTGATCGCTAGTGCTGACTTTGCTTCGGGGGGACCACCTGTCCCGGCTTGCAGCCTGATACGTGTCTCCTCCTGGATCATGGCTGAGATAGCCTCATCAAGGCTAGGGATCTTTGGTTAGGCTAGAAGTAGGGCCGTCCTCTGTGCGAAAGCTGCAGTCAGCCCTTTGAGGAACTTAATCGTCCTCTCCTGCAGACACACCTGTCTCTCCTTACACTTAGGGTCCCCGCAGCTCGTCCGATCTGAGGAGTGATCATAATCCAACCACAGACGCTCCAACTCCGTGGCATACTCCTGCACCGTCTTCTCTCCCTGTACGGTGTCATCAGTCTCCCCCTTTATCTGGAAGACCCGTAAGTTGTTCCCCACACCATCATAGGTCCTTCTCAACTTCTCCCACACATCTTTCACCATCTCAATACCGTCTAGTGTGGCGGCAATAGACTGGACTAAGGAGTTGAGAAGCCAGATGTAGATCACCATATGAGTGGACTTCCACTCATCGCGTCCTGTCGAGCCCTCGTCCGGCTCTGTCGTCTCGCCCGTCAGGAACCCCTCCATGTTTTTTCCTGCGAGGGTTCTTCTCACCCGCTGTGACCAACTCAGATAGGTGGCTGGTCTATCTAATTTCATATCGATGGAGGGAAGCTTCAACTCCGGCGACGTTCGTGTCGTGTTCTCATCAGCCGACATCGTCAACAACTTCATCAACGTCGCCACCTCTGCAGAATCTAGCTTCTTGATGATCTCCTCCATCGATGTGTCGTCTATCCAATCACGTCACGTCCGCTCCACGACTCACGCTCGTCCTCGTCGTCCGCTCCTAGATCCGAACATGTCCCCCCATTTTTTCAGATCTAGGCATCCCTATTAGGCGTTGTCTCGTGCTGGTGCGCAGGAGGCGGCAGCACGCATGTCACAGCCGCCGTCGCAGCAGCAGCAGCAGTCGCAGCAGCCGCAGCAGCAGTAGTAGCCGCAGCAGTAGCGGGACGGGGCAGCAACAGCGAAGGGCGGCCTGCGAAGGGCGGAGAAGAGAAGAGAAGGGAAGAAGGGGGGGCGTGGAAGAGTTCGGTGGAGGAGATCTAGGAAATCCTCCTGTGGGTTTGTGGAAGCTTGGTGACGGCTAGGGTTTGTGGAAACGTGACTCTGATACCATGTTGAAATTAGTTGATTATTTTATTGATTGTCTCATTGGCATTATATAGCCTTACAGTCATTAATACAATGATCTCAATCATTATGACAATAATCTCATAATGGAATATCCTGTGACATATTCTGGCATCCCAAATATGTCCTCAGGATATTCCCATGTGCTTATACTATACTTAAATATGACACTCAACATACCATATCAACAGTCAGGTTCGGAGGTAGAGGAGGACCCTTCTAAGATGGGAATGTCTGATGAGGATGAAGACGAAGATGGAGAGGATGACAACCAGGCCAAAGGTGGGCCATGGGAGATGATGATGAGCAAGAAAGATAAAGTTATGGACAAGCAATTCATGAAAGACCCTAGTGAAATTACTTGGGACATTGTGGATAAGAAGCTTAAAGAGATTGTTGCTTCGAGGGGTAAGAAGGGTACAGGGAGGGTGGAGCAGGTGGAACAACTTACATTCTTAACCCGTGTTGCCAAGACACCTGCCCAGAACCTCGAAGTCCTCTTCTGTGTTATCTCTGCACAATTTGATGTGAATCCGAGCCTTCTTGGGCACATGCCGATCAATATGTGGAGAAAATGTGTTGGTAATATGCTTTTTGTTCTCGACATTCTTCAACAGTATCCTAACATTGTGGTTGATGACACCGTTGAGCCTGAGGAGAATGAGACACAGAAAGGTGCAGATCATAAAGGAACGATTCGAGTTTGGGGCAACTTGGTTTCCTTTCTCGATCGCTTGGATTCTGAGTTTTTTAAAAGCTTACAGTGCATTGATCCACATACTAGAGAGTATGTTGAAAGGTTAAGGGATGAGCCCTTGTTCCTTGTTATTGCTCAGAATGTTCAGGATTATCTGGAAAGAGTAGGAGATTTTAAGGCAGCTGCAAAGGTGGCTTTGAGACGAGTTGAACTTGTATATTATAAGCCACAAGAGGTTTACGATGCAATGAGGAAGCTGGCTGAACAGAGGTCAGAGGCGGTGGAAGATGATGGAGAGGATGTTGATGGGGAGGGAGGCGACGAACATCAAGCAGTCGAGGAGAATAAGGGCCCACCAGCATTTGTGGCTATTCCTGAGATTGTGCCTAGGAGGCCCACCTTCCCTGAAAGCAGTAGGATATTGATGGACACACTGGTTTCTCTTATTTATAAGTATGGGGATGAGAGAACCAAGGCTAGGGCTATGACTTGTGACATATACCACCATGCCATCTCTGATGAGTTCCCCATTGCTCGCGATCTTTTGCGATGAGTCATCTACAGGATGGAATTCAGCAGATGGACATATCATCACAGATTCTATTTAATAGGGCTATGGCACAGCTTGGTTTGTGTGCCTTTAGAACCGGTCTTATCACTGAAGCACATGGATGCCTGTCTGAGCTTTATATGGGAGGAAGAGTAAGGGAATTGCTTGCACAAGGTGTACAACAAAATCGTTATCACGAGAAAACTCCTGAACAGGTACTTCTACATTTTATTGAGATGTCATACTTCAGTGATACTCCTATTTCTATTCGTCATTGACAGCGTATCAAAATTCTCTTTCAAGATATTATGGCTCCTTCTACCATGTTGAGTTCTATTTCCCTGAATGAGTTGTAAATGGCCTTTAAAGTCAATCTATGTTGGTGCTACTGATTTGTTCTTGTCTATACACTCGATCTTTTTACTACTATCAATTTTTCTTTGGAATGTTGCTAAAGAATAATTTGACTCTTTCCATGCTGGTAGGAATACAAGTTTATAGAACCATAAGAAACACCACTAAACCCATGAGTCCAGGTCCAATTGACCCTTCTATTGTCATTTTTAAACATATTTTAACTGATCATGGATGAAGGATATGAAGTTTGTATGACATGCTCTGGTTCATTGTCCAGCGTTGTGCATGTACACAGACACGGGAATACCAGAATGATTCCTAATTTCCTAGGATCTTGTGCTGTCGTCAAACTAGTTCGGACTGAGACTTTGACACGAGAAGCTGCTGGTCACGATAAGGTGGTTAAGTCTTGCTTTGTACTCATTGGGCACTCTCGACTCGAAGATAAAGCACTATAGCTACTACACAAGTTCGGGTTAGAGAGTTTCAGTTTGCAGATTATCTGTTTGTTCTTCCGTGTAATTGATAGGAAAAGGAACTAGTGCTCTCTGATAGGTCCTGTAATCTTAATTATCGACCGGTGAATGATTACTATTATTTCCCGAGTATTGTAGGACGATGGGAGCGAACACAATAAGTGAAGGATTCTGTACTTACGAAGTGGTCTGTAAGGTGTTCAGCCGAACAGTTTCCCTGTTTGAAAGCTCTATAATTAGGGGGAGGGGGTGAGGAATATGGTCAGGCTAAAAAGGACATCATGGAATTTTCTAAAATGGCAAAGCTTGTTACTTGTAAGTTTAATTTTTATGCCAGAATATTGAGTAGGGTTGTAATTTAATTTTACTCGGGTTCTTCAAGACATGATTCAAATGGTGCTTAACTACTTGTGCCGTCTGATATTAGTTCCCAAGATAATATAGCCATTGTGTCGAGAGACCAAATGCCACCTAAGCTGTTCTTTTCATGATTTTTTTTTTTTGGGTTTATCCTTGTCATCTTGCTTTGTGTGTATATATCTGGAGCTAATGTTAATCACTAGTTCCGGTTGAGTTTGAACATAATACAGATTTTTTGCTCTGATTGATTGAGTTTAGAAATGCTCCAACTTGAAAGAAAAATAATGTTTGAGAAATTGGGAAATGACAGTTGTTGCGATAGAAGTAAAAGTTGTTTGTATCTTGAATATTTTTGGAAATTGAGAAATGACAGTTGTTGCGATAGAAGCAAAAGTTGTTTGTATCTTGAATATTTTTGGGGTGTAGGCACAAGTGAGACGCCATTGGAACTCAAGATAGGCAACCAGAAAATTTGGATAAAGGATTTGTTATTGACATATTGTTGACGTGACACTAAGATAAAACCGTAAGATAATGTGCCATCATCTCTTGCTGTCTATTTTATCAATTTGCCATATTCAGATTTCGGAAATTCAAGTTGGAGTTGGAGACTGATTATGGCAAGTATTTTCTTTCTTTTTTAAGAGGTCTCACCTTTTGTTAGTTATTCTAAGACCTATTCATAGTTTTTTGCAGCTGCAGATTGGAAACATAATTGTGCAACGCTGTGTAAGTGAGATTACTTGCAAAGATAGCGATCCCACTGAGATAAATAAATAGCTGTTGAATTGTGAGTTGGGATGATCTAATTGTGCAACGCTGTGTAAGTGACTATTGTGTATCCTAGTGATCTACATAAGGATTTGCTTGGTTGATATTCTTGTAATTTGTCAACTTATCCCGTGTTAACGCAGAATAAATGGATTATGGATTGCAGAGTTCACATTTCTGTCCCAAGTATTGGTTAGGATTCAAAGTGGATGCACTGGTAAGGCTAGACAGAAGGGTACATAGGGAGATGGCAAGTTTCTGATGAATGGTCAAGAAATAAGGGAGAAAGTAAGTATAGTAGACATTTAGAATTGACCCCAGGTAATTGTGACCAAGCTTGGTGGCAGTAGTTCTTTAATTTGAGTTTGGTGGCAGTATCTTCTAAGTTGAGTTTAGGCATTATAAACTTGGTGTCAGTATCGTCTAAGTTGAGTTTAGGGTCCATCAAAGGGGGGAGAACTTTGAAAAGCTTCATTTGTAGGAAGAAATCAGTGTTCTTTCCTCAACTCGATTGGGTATTTCAGGGAGAATATATTTAGAGGAGATAGTAGCATGCCTGTGATTGTAGTTTTAATTCTCTTATTATTATTTTTTGTCCAGTTCTCCATCCTATTTAATAATTCTGATTGCATACTGTATTCTCTATATCACTGGTGGCATGGATTTGGATTTCCTGTTCATAAAGAATATGTGTTGCTCCAGGTTTGGTGTGTTTTTCTTGAGGATTTGCTTGTGTATGTCAGTTATATATAAATTGTTGATCATAACTCTGATCTTTTGTATATATCATCAGGAAAAGCTAGAAAGGAGAAGACAAATGCCATACCACATGCACATAAATCTTGAGCTCCTTGAAGCTACTCACCTTATCTGTGCCATGCTTCTTGAGGTTCCCAACATGGCCTCTAGCTCCCATGACTCCAAGCGCAAGGTCGTCAGCAAGACTTTCCGCCGTCTTCTTGAGATAAGCCAGAGACAGACATTTGTGGGTCCTCCAGAGAATGTCCGTGACCATGTCATGGCTGCTACGCGTGCCCTTACCAAAGGCGACTACGAGAAGGCCTCTGCAATTCTCAAATCTCTAGACACCTGGAAGCTCCTCCGAAACCGGGACATGGTGCTGACAATGCTGGAGTCTAAGATCAAGGAAGAAGCACTACGGACCTATCTCTTCACTTATTCCTCTTGCTATGAATCCCTCAGTGTGGATCAGCTCACATCCATGTTTAACCTCTCTGAGGCCCAAGCCCACAGCATTGTGAGCAAGATGATGATTACCGAGGAGCTGCACGCAAGCTGGGACCAACCGACACGGTGCATTGTATTCAACAATATGGAGCAAAACAGGCTCCACGGACTCCTGTTCCAGATGGCTGACAAGCTTAACATTCTTGCTGAAAGCAACGAGAGGGCGCTCGAGGCCAAGACCGGTGGAGGACTCGATGGGCTGCCACCAAGGAGGAGGGTGGAGGGCCAGGATTACACAGGTTCTGCAGCAGCTGGTAAGTGGCAGGAGAATTTTGTTGCGTCATCTCAAGGAAGGCAGGGTGGAGGCAGGTATGGCAGTGGTGGCGGCAGGTCTGGGGGTTCGGGGCCAGGGTTCTCAAGGGATCGGGGTGGCCAAGGGAGGGGGGGAGGAGGGTACACTGGTGGTTATTCCAGCACCAGGTACCAAGATGCCTATGGTAGTTCTGGCAGAACTCTTTACCAGACTGGTTCAGCAGCTAGAGGGTCACAGATGGATACTTCGGGAAGGATGGTTAGCCTGAGCAAGGGCGGAAGAGTTTAGTCGATTGAGAATCGAGATAACGTTCAACTTGGCATTTTGATTTGGCATTTCAATACTTAAATCTGGTGTTTCGCATAATTTGGGAAGGAGGTTCCGTTGAGGAGGTGGTTTTGTTTAGGATAGAACTTTTTTCTGAAATCATCGGTCTTCCTAGTTTAGTTTGACGTTTTTGCTGTTTCTGACTCCATGAAAGTGAGGATTGTATTAAACACTCATATGGCTTTATTTTATTATGGATCATTTAATATGTTGGTCGTGTATTGTTTGTTGGGGGCAGGTCGAGCTTCTGACAGTTGTGCTTCTGCTGGTGAAGACCCTCCTCATAAACCCTAACCCTAATTTGGATTGGATTCTGATCAGATCTCCAGTAAAATAGTCAGATCTGGACGCACTCTTCTGTGTCCTGGATGATTTGTGTTGTTGTCGGACACACACTAGACACAGTATCTTGTGGTGGTATTCGATTGTTGGAAAGATTGATGTTTTGATTCAAGAGTCTTATTAGTCACACTCTTGTCACAGATACAACCCGTACGTTTTAAGTATATTTTGGAGTGTCCGTGAAATCTCATTTGTATTTATGAGTAGTGACACGTGTTCGACACACGAATGTTTCCTAGTCCAGAACACACCGAGACACGGCAAGAATATGTGCAATTCTCACGAATGGTGTCGTGTTGTCTGTTCCGGTGCACGAGGGATCATTTAAAACTTGTGTATGTTATTGGGATATACAGATCTAGAGTAGGGGTCGGACTTTATAGGTTAGTTCTGAGCTACCTTCTTTTCTACTTTTTGTGTAGTATCGATCTCGTCTGCTTTTCGTTGGGGTCAGGGCACAATATCCTTAGTATTGGAAGATTTGTTCCACTAGGGTTACTGGTGGACATTTATTTTCACCCGAATCGAAATAGTCAAATCCGAAATTCAAAAAAATTAAAACCGAAACTGAGCTGAAATAAGCTAAAATCAAACCAAACTGAATAATCTATTCGGTTTGTCGGTTGGACTATTGCTATTGTTTAATGGATGTGACTCAAAGTTATGATGGTGGTTAAATTATATTAACAATTATAATTTTGTGCACACATTTGTTGCGTTTTAAATTTGTGTCCAAACTTGAATTTCAAAACATATATATAGAAATGTTATTTTCTAAACATATCACAAAATATGCATAGAATTAGGGTATTTAAATAATTGTATAAATATTATTTGGTTTTTTATTTTGGATCGAAACTAAAACTGAAACAAAAAACTGAAACCGAAATCGAAACCGAATAAGAATTTTTAGTATTTTCAAAATCGAAACCGAACCGAATATCTTATTATGTTCGGTTCAGTTCGATTTTCGGTCCAAAATCGAATGATGCTCACCCCTAACTAGGGTTTATTTGTCCTGGACTTGGTTGGGTCATGTGGTGGAGACGGAGAATGTAGTGTGGGTAAGCAAATTTAAAAATAATAATTATTCGAGCTAGAATTCATTTTGAAAAAAAAATATAAGTAATAATAAATTAAAATTTTATTAAAAAAAGACAAACGATTAGACAATAACATTCTTAATATAATTTTTTTTTAGTGCCTAGTTAATCAACATGTTCAAATGTGTACATACAAAGATCTATAATCAAGTGTGAGAGGTGGACAAGAGTTTTGTAAAAGAAAAAAAAGTTAATTTTTAACCTTATAGAATAAAGCATGTTATTAACCACATTTATGTTTTTATTCTGTTTACTCCATCTTTGTTTTCGGGAGCTTTTACCAAATTTTTTTTTTCTTTTTTACAAAAAATAAACTATCAGTCTACTCCCACAACTAATTAAAAAAGAAAAAAAAATTCAATCTATGCTAAGAAAATGTTTTTTATTTTGTATAAAATATCTAATAGTTGATTTTTTTTTTAGTATTTGATGCACACAAAAAAAATTATTGTGCGCATGCATAAAAAACTATTGCATTACAAATGTGCTTGAAATTTTCATTGAAGATTAAAAGTTGGAATATTACAATTAAAACGTTTCATCATGTAAAAAAAATTCACATCAAAACAATTTAGTCGCTATCTAACATTTCACGTCAAAACAGTTTATAATACCTATTTAAATTATTTAAATAATCAAGGAATATATGTGGTAAAGAGAAAGAAGGTAAACTAAAATTCATTTATAGGTAAACTTAATAAAGTCAACAAAATAGATAAATTCGATAAAATAATGGAGACATGACTGTCGAAAAATTCCACAGTTACGACAACATACAAGACTGTAGAAAATGACCGGATCCAAGATTTATGTTGGACTGTCCGGTGTATTGATAGGACTGTCAAAATTTTCAGTATATTGTTAGGACTATCTAAGTTTTTGACAGCCTATTATCTAGTGGACAATTCCTTAACAATTTATTTTGAGCAACAAACTTAAAAAAAAGGATTATTTACACAACTACATCTAAGTTTTGGACTTATTATCCGGGGTACCCCTATTTTTAAACTAATTACACTGACCACCTCTATGTTTTATGTTTATTATTCGGGGTACCCCTATTTTAAGATAAAAATAAAAAGCTATAACACTAACAATCCATATTTTTAATTTTTTTTTTAAAGGGAGAGATGATCAATGTAATTAGTTTAAAAGTAGAGACATCTCATATAGTCAAAAAGTTTAGAAATAATTAGCGCAAATAACCAAAAAAAAATAAAAAATTATAAGGGCACTACAAAGTTTACTCAGGGCTAGCCCAGGATTGGGGCTAGCTCATTAATGAACAAAGTTTACTCACACTAGCCCATTTGTTTACTCATACTAGCCCAAACCCCCCTAATCTTCACCGGAGTTCTCCTCCCTCCTCGCTTTCTTGTCGGAGCCCTCCTCCTCCGCCTCCTCCCCCGTCCTCCACCGCCGACTCCCATCGCCGCCTCCCGTCGCCGTCGCCGCCGCCGCCTCTGCCTCCTCCCCCGCCTCCCGCCGCCTCCTTCCTCTCCCGTTCCTCCATCTCGTACCCCCTTTCGGTGCTCGACTACCTCGGCACCCGTCCGGCGCTCCTCCCTCCCCTCCTTCCTCCGTCGCTACCACCAGGTCCTCCACTCCGCCGCCGGAAGACATGAATAATAACACAATGACAAAGAAAAATAACAGCACACAGGAAACCAAAAAAGAAAAAGAATAAATAGAAGAACTGTCAAAATTTGACATATATGTTGATTTTTAGGGCTGTCAAAATTTTGACAGTCCTACCAATTGGAAGGACTGTCAAAATTTTAACAGTCCTAAAAATTCAACATATATTTTTAGGACTATCAAACTTTTGACAGTCCTACCAATTGGAAGGACTGTCAAAATTTTGACTGTCCTAAAAATATATGTTGAATTTTTATGACTGTCAAAATTTTGACAGTCCTTCCAATTGGTAGGACTGTCAAAATTTTGACAGTCCAAAAATTTATTTTCTGTTAATTTATTTTGTTAATTAGTGGGGGGGCCAATTTATTTTGTTAATGATATGTTTTATTTAAGAAAATATATTTTAACGAAATAAAATTAAAATAAATTAACAGTAAATTTATTGTATCGAAATTTTAAAATTAACAAAAAATTTAAAAAAATTAACTCAGTTGTCGATATGTATCAAAATTTCAAAATATCCCAAATTTCTATCCTTAAAATTTGTTAAAGTATTCTGTTATTTAAAATAGTAAAATTATTATTGGTATATTAAATATTTTGTAAAAATTTTTTTTTACCAAAAGTAAAATTTGGAGGTCGAAATATCATTTTTTTTGCAATTTTAAATATTTGGGAAGTCCGTCAAACGGTGAAACGGTTTATCCCGAAGTACTTTTCCATACGGTCATTTTGGCACAAACTGGACCTTGTTTCGATCTCCCAGTCAAAAGTTATGATACTTTAAAGTTTTATATTTTATATTTTTGCCTGTAATATGTACGTCTTACTTTGGATGAAAATTCTCTCTACACGAATTCTGTTACTCTCGTCGAAAACATACAAATCGATCTATTGTGTAGTTATGGCCGTTCGAAGTCTGATCGACGGCAGACGTAATATTCGTACGGTAGATTTTTTTTTTTTTTGGGGTTCAATGATAACATATTTTATTTTGGATGTTAAACTAAATAAAAAAATCAAAATCCAAAACTAACTAAATAGAAAAAAACAAAAAACAAAAATCCTGACAATTAAAATGAGGACTGTCAAAATTTTGACAGTCCTCATTGTTTGTGGGACTGTCAAAATCCTGACAGTCCTAGTTTTATATAAAGTGCGATATTTTTAATTTTTTTTTAAAGGGAGAGATGATCAATGTAATTAGTTTAAAAGTAGAGACATCTCGTATAGTCAAAAAGTTTAGAAATAATTAGCACAAATAACCAAAAAAAATAAAAAATTATAAGGGCACTACAAAGTTTACTCAGGGCTAGCCCAGGATTGGGGCTAGCTCATTAATGAACAAAGTTTACTCACAATAGCCCATTTGTTTACTCATACTAGCCCAAACCCCCCTAATCTTCACCGGAGTTCTCCTCCCTCCTCCCTTTCTTGTCGGAGCCCTCCTCCTCCGCCTCCTCCCCCGTCCTCCACCGCCGCCTCCCATCGCCGCCTCCCGTCGCCGTCGCCGCCGCCGCCTCTGCCTCCTCCCCCGCCTCCCGCCGCCTCCTTCCTCTCCCGTTCCTCCGTCTCGTACCCCCTTTCGGTGCTCGACTACCTCGGCACCCGTCCGGCGCTCCTCCCTCCCCTCCTTCCTCCGTCGCTACCACCAGGTCCTCCACTCCGCCGCCGGAAGACATGAATAATAACACAATGACAAAGAAAAATAACAGCACACAGGAAACCAAAAAAGAAAAAGAATAAATAGAAGAACTGTCAAAATTTGACATATATGTTGATTTTTAGGACTGTCAAAATTTTGACAGTCCTACAAATTGGAAGGACTGTCAAAATTTTGACAGTCCTAAAAATTCAACATATATTTTTAGGACAGTCAAAATTTTGACAGTCCTTCCAAATTTTTAGGACTATCAAACTTTTGACAGTCCTACCAATTGGTAGGACTGTCAAAATTTTGACAGTCCAAAAATTTATTTTCTGTTAATTTATTTTGTTAATTAGTGGGGGGTGGGGGCAATTTATTTTGTTAATGTTATGTTTTATTTAAGAAAATATATTTTAACGAAATAAAATTAAAATAAATTAACAGTAAATTTATTGTATCGAAATTTCAAAATTAACAAAAAATTAAAAAAAAATTAACTCAGTTGTCGATATGTATCAAAATTTCAAAATATCCCAAATTTCTATCCTTAAAATTTGTTAAAGTATTCTGTTATTTAAAATAGTAAATTTATTATTGGTATATTAAATATTTTGTAAAAAAAAATTACCAAAAGTAAAATTTGGAGGTCGAAACATCATTTTTTTTGCAATTTTAAATATTTGGGAAGTTCGTCAAAAGGTGAAACGGTTTATCCCGAAGTACTTTTCCATACGGTCATTTTGGCACAAACTGGACCTTGTTTCGATCTCCCAGTCAAAAGTTATGATACTTTAAAGTTTTATATTTTATATTTTTGCCTGTAATATGTACGTCTTACTTCGGATGAAAATTCTCTCTACACGAATTCTGTTACTCTCGTCGAAAACATACAAATCGATCTATTGTGTGACGAAAAACGATTTGAAAATAAATAGTTATGGCCGTTCGAAGTCTGATCGACGACAGACGTAATATTCTTACGGTAGTTTTTTTTTTTTTGGGTTCAATGATAACATATTTTATTTTGGATGTTAAACTAAATAAAAAAATCAAAATCCAAAACTAACTAAATAGAAAAAAACAAAAAACAAAAATCCTGACAATTAAAATGAGGACTGTCAAAATTTTGACAGTCCTCATTGTTTGTGGGACTGTCAAAATCCTGACAGTCCTAGTTTTATATAAAATTTTCGGTGGGTTAAAATGAGGACTGTCAAAATTTTGACAGTCCACATAGCTTGTGGGACTGTCAAAATTATGACAGCCCTAAGAATTTGTAGGACTGTCAAAATTTTGACAGTCCTTCCAAGTGGTAGGACTGTCAAAATTTTGACAGTCCTGTTTATAACAGTCCCGAGTTTGGAAGTGGCAAACTTGTAATTATCAATGATAAAAATGTGGGCTAGTCCCAAGTAACTTTTAGGATGGCAAATTTGTATTTTTTTTGTAAATTTTCAATTGGTAGCCCCGAGTAAAATGTGTAGTGCCTTTATAAATTAAAAAAAAAGAAAAAGAAGAAGAAGAAGAAGAAGAAGAAGAAGACAATTTCGAGGAACTTTTATCGTGACTTTAATAATACTCCTATTTAAGGGAATTGATAAGGGCAATACAAAGTTTACTCAGGGCTAGCCCAGGATTGGGGCTAGCCCATTAATGAACAAAGTTTACTCACACTAGCCCATTTTTTACTCATACTAGCCCAAACCCCCCTAATCTCCACCGGAGTTCTCCTCCATCTCCACCGGAGTTCTCCTCCCTCCTCCCTTTCTTGTCGGAGCCCTCCTCCTCCGCCTCCTCCCCCGTCCTCCACCGCCGCCTCCCGTCGTCGTCGCCGCCTCTGCCTCCTCCCCCGCCTCATTCCTCTCCCGTTCCTCCGTCTCGTACCCCCTTTCGTTGCTCGACTACCTCGGCACCCTCGGCGTCTGCCGCTCCTCCCTCCCCTCCTTCCTCCGTCGCTACCACCAGGTCCTCCACTCCGCCGCCGGAAGACATGAATAATAACACAATGACAAAGAAAAGAAACAAAAAAAGAAAAAGAAAAAATAGAAGAACTGTCAAAATTTGACATATATTTTGATTTTTAGGACTATCAAAATTTTGACAGTCCTACCAATTGGAACTACTGTCAAAATTTTGACAGTCCTAAAAATTCAACATATATTTTTAGGACTGTCAAACTTTTGACAGTCCTACCAATTGGAAGGACTGTCAAAATTTTGACAGTCCTAAAAATATATGTTGAATTTTTAGGACTGTCAAAATTTTGACAGTCCTTCCAATTGGTCGGACTGTCAAAATTTTGACAGTCCTAAATTTATTTTCTGTTAATTTATTTTGTTAATTGGTGGGAGGGACAATTTATTTTGTTAATTTTATGTTTTATTTAAGAAAATATATTTTAACGAAATAAAATTAAAATAAATTAACAGTAAATTTACTGTATCAAAATTTCAAAATTAACAAAAAATTAAAATAAATTAACTCAGTTGTTGATATGTATCAAAATTTCAAAATATCCCAAATTTCTATCCTTAAAATTTGTTAAAGTATTATGTTATTTAAAATAGTAAATTTGTTATTGGTACATTAAATATTTTGTAAAAAAAAAATAGAAAATTACCAAAAGTAAAATTTGGAGGTCAAAACATCGTTTTTTTGCGATTCTAAAAATTTAGAAAGTCCGTCAAACGGTGAAACGGTTTATCTCGAAGTACTTTTCCATACGGTCATTTTGGCACAAACTGGAGCTTGTTTCGATCTCCCAGTCAAAAGTTATGATACTTTAAAGTTTTATATTTTATATTTTCACCTGTAATATGTATGTCTTACTTCGGATGAAAATTCTCTCTACACGAATTGTGTTACTCTCGTCGAAAACATACAAATCGACCTATTGTGTGACGAAAAACGATTTGAAAACAAATAGTTATGGCCGTTCGAAGTCTGATCGACGGCAGACGTAATATTCGTACGGTAGATTTTTTTTTTTTTGGGTTCAATGATAACATATTTTATTTTGGATGTTAAACTAAATAAAAAATCAAAATCCAAAACTAACTAAATAGATGAATTTGCTTCAATGGGTAACGGGTGGTATACCACTGCTGAGATTGAAGAAGCGGAGGAGGATTTTTGTTTGGCTGTGTTACGAGATTCTAGTAAGCATCAGTTTCTATACATTTGAATGGTAAGCCAAAGAAGCGGAGAAGGATGCTTCGTGGCCTGCTCATCTATTTTTTCCTTTGCATATAAGCCGTTGGATAGATCCAACGGCTGAGATATAGTTAAAAGATAACCAACATTAGGTCCAGCTGGAATAGCAACTTGTTCTCCCTCTGTCCTTGCCACATCACCATTGCCACGTCACCATATGGGTGTATTGAGCTAGCACTAAGCTAGCCAAACAGCATTTTCGATGTTTATTACGTCTTTTTGTTTGTTTTTGGGTGTCCGCAATCACAGGGGTACAAGGACCTCAATGTAGTGCCTCGCTCCGCGTTGGCACTATGTACAAGAGATATCGGTTTGCTGACTCAAAAAGGAAACCTTCTTGAAGAGCTCCTTGTTGAACCAGAAGATGACTGATCTAGGTGAGTGGGCAGAACTTCATTCTCTGATTTTTGCACGCCTTAATAATGAATCTGAGTTTTTGTAATGCTTGTTTGCTTAATAAGATAATGTTCGCATTGAGAATGATAGAATGAGAACCTGCTTGCTTAACTAGAGAACTTGATTGCTTGTCTAAAAGAGATAGAACTATTGCTATGCAAAGTCAAGAAAGAAATATTGCATGCTTAGTTACACGGACACCGCTATCGAACGAACCGCTGCCATGCTAATAATCAAGAGTAAAAGAATGTTCATATGTTTCCATCGTATGCTAAACAAGAGTAGAACTGCATGTTTAGCTAAAGGAGATGGAAGAATCGTGCCACATTTTGCTTGTCATCGATGCTTGAAAGATAGAACTGTTTGAATAACTTGTATTGTATGCTATTGAACCTATCAATTGATTGAAAGAAAGAAGATTGAACCTATCAAAATGATTGAACCTATCAAATTGATTGAAAGAAGAGAATTGAGAGCTCTGGCTTTATCGCTTGATATCATGTTTGCTTGTTCACGGACATGTGCATCATATAGTCTTTATCTGATAGAATTGTATTCATGCATTGGTCTGACAACTTGTGCACAAGGTATCGGGTCTTTCGAACGGTTTCTGGGGCACTGGAAATTGTTCGTCCTGGGAGAGACTAATCGAACACCCTGGGGCTTGAAATCCTCGCGATTAGGGGGTGTGGCTTTTAGTGTAGTGCTTAACCATGAATCTCTGCTGCTATTTTGAGCGTATTTTAGTGCATAGCAACCATGTGTCTCAACAGCTATTAGCCGATCCGTCAATAGTTAGCCTGGACTTGTAGTTCCAACTGCTATTTATGGGTTTTTTCGTGGACCATCATATAGTTAGGGAGCATGCTAGGCTAGTCTTCTTGCATACCTGACTGTTTGATGCAGAGACGACAGAAAAATAGAACCTTGTTTATATATGCATATGTTGCTAATTTGTATGTCTGCTGCAGGGATAACCGTTCGACGAAAGAGTAAGAATCACTGAATAAGTGATATTCATGCTATCGAACATGTTCTCTAGTATTAAATGCTTTTATAGAGAAGTCTTGATTTTCGTATATGCTTCTATCTCGTTCACACGATAAGATGTTAATTATTGATAAGAGAAAGAGAGAGATGATAAGAAGATAGTCCACTAGATGCATGCTAGAGTCTTTAATGAAATGAATATGACTCATGAGACACGATGCGCACCCGAGTTATTAAATGAACCTGCATATCGTGCATGAACTGCTTGCCATGCCTGCTTGAATGCTATCGAACATGAACTCTGTTTTCAAAGATGTTTCCAAAATAAGTAATATGACTCCGTTCCTGTACTGCATGTAACGAACCTAGGTAAAACTAGAAAGATCACTAGTAATGTAATATTTTATAATATAATTATTTAGTATTGGTTTTAGTGAATGTTGCTTCTGTTCGTTGATTTTATACTCACCAGTATTCTCCAAAGTGCTGACCCACCGACAGTTTGCTTGTTCGCAGGTGCTGGATCGTCCGATGAAGCGATAGCCGTGCCTCATCCCCAGGACCCGAAAATCTGGTGTCGATGCCTTGAGCCGTATCGAGATGTTTTGAGCTGCTTTTGTATAGATGGACATAATGTATGGAACGATACTATTGTATTCAGAGAACCTCGTACCTTGAGTTGTCCCGTTTACTCAGATGGATTATTGTTTGCAATATTGTCCCTCCGCTGCGTACTCGATCGGTTCGATGATAGCCACAACTTTAACGATGTTGCCTTGTGCGAGTGCAATCCCAGGCTCGCACGACATCACGCCTTGATAGAAAACGACAATACCTCCCGCAAGAGCGTCGAGGCGCGGTGATTCGCGTCCGGCGGGGGCATTTTCGGGACTTTCGAGATCGGGACGTGACAAAATGGTATCAGAGCAACTCGATCCTCTGGCCTTACGTCCATTTTACTGCTGTTCCTAGATGACGATTCCTTGTCCATTGATATTGTTGCTGAGTTGAGCGTTCCATACAATAAGTCCATAGATATTCTCAAAAATGCGTGCAAATTTTTTCTGGATTTGATTTATTACTTGAGAGTTGTGCCTTCGTGCTTGTGTTTTGCTAGAGTTTTCGATTGGGGATGGTGAGTGATGAGGACTATCGCTGCTCTGGATATCGAAAGTTTCTCCTTGAAGTTTCGAGGACGAAACTTTTTCTTGGTGGGTAAGTATGTAGCGTCCCGCTCCGCGTTGACACTATGTACAAGAGAGATCGGTTTGCTGACTCAAAAAGGAAACCTTCTTGAAGAGCTCCTTGTTGAACCAGAAGATGACCAATCTAGGTGAGTGGTCAGAACTTCATTCTCTGATTCTTGCACGCCTTAATAATGAATCTGAGTTTTTGCAATGCTTGTTTGCTTAATAAGATAATGTTCGCATTGAGAATGATAGAGGAGAACCTGCTTGCTTAACTAGAGAACTTGATTGCTTGTCTAAAAGACATAGAACCATTGCTATGCAAAGTCAAGAAAGAAATATTGCATGCTTAGTTACACGGATATTGCTATCGAACGAACCACTGCCATGCTAATAATCAAGAGTAAAAGAATGTTCATATGTTTCCATCGTATGCTAAACAAGAGTAGAACTGCATACTTAGCTAAAGGAGATGGTAGAATCGTGCCATGTTTTGCTTGTCATCGATGCTTGAAAGATAGAACTATTTTAATAACTTGTATTGTATGCTATTGAACCTATTGATTGATTGAAAGAAAGAAGATTGAACCTATTGAAATGATTGAACCTATCAAATTGATTGAAAAAAGAGAATTGAGAGCTCTGGCTCTATCGTTTGATATCATGTTTGCTTGTTCACGGACATGTGTATCATATAGTCTTTATCTGATAGAATTGTATTCATGCATTGGTCTGACAACTTGTGCACAAGGTATCGGGTCTCTCGAACGGTTCCTGGGGCACTGGGAACTGTTCGTCTTGGGAGAGACTAATTGAACACCCTGGGGCTTGAAATCCTTGCGATTAGGGGGGTGTGGCTTTTAGTGTAGTGCTAAACCATGAATCTCGGCTGCTATTTTGAGCGTATTTTAGTGCATAGCAACCATGTGTCTCAGTAGCTATTAGCCGATCCGTCAATAGTTAGCCTGGGCTTGTAGTTCCAGCTGCTATTCATGGGTTTTTCCGTGGACCATCATATAGTTAGGGAGCATGCTAGGCTAGCCTTCTTGCATACCTGACTGTTTGATACAGAGACGGACAGGGAAAGAGAACCTTGTTTATATATGCATATGTTGCTAACTTGTATGTCTGTTGCAGGGATAACCGTTCGGCGAAAGGGTAAGAATCACTGAATAAGTGATATTTATGCTATCGAACATGTTCTCTAGTATTAAATGTTTTCATAAAGAAGTCTTGTTTTTCGTATATGCTTCTATCTCGTTCACACGATAAGATGTTAATTGTTGATAAGAGAAAGAGAGAGATGATAAGAAAATAGTCCACTAGATGCATGCTAGAGTCTTTAAAGAAATTAATATGACTCATGAGACACGCTGCGCGCCAGAGTTATTAAATGAACCTACATATTGTGCATGAACTGCTTGCCATGCCTGCTTGAATGCTATCGAACATGAATTCTGTTTTCAAAGAAGTTTCCAAAAGAAGTAATATGACTCCGTTTCTGTACTGTATGTAACGAACCTAGGTAAAACTAGAAAGATCACTAGTAATGTAATATTTTATAATATAATTACTTAGTATTAGTTTTAGTGAATGTTGCTTATGTTCATTATTTTATACTCACCAGTACTTTCTCCAAAGTGCTGACCCACCAACCGTTTGCTTGTTCGCAAGTGCTGGATCGTCCGAGGAAGCAATAGCCGTGCCTCATCCCCAGGACCCGGAAATCTGGTGTCGTTGCCTTGAGCCGTATCGAGATGTTTTGAGCTGCTTTTGTATAGAGAGACATCATGTATGTAACGATGCCATTGTATTCAGAGAACCTCGTACCTTGAGCTTTGCCCCGTTTACTCAGATGGATTATTGTTTGCAACATTGTTCCTCCGCTGCGTACTCGATCGGTTCGATAATAGCCACAACATTAACGATGTTGCCTTGTGCGAGCGCAATCCTAGGCTCGCACGACATCACGCCTCGATAGCAAACGATAATACGTCCCGCGGGAGTGCCGGGGTACGGTGATTCGCGTCAAACGGGGACGTTGTCGGGACCTTCGGGATCGGGGCGTGACACGCAACCCGCGTCGCATCCTCATTGGAGCTAGGTTATGGAGAATGAATGAATCATAATTGGATGAGATCAAAAGTCTGGTTCCACTTTGGCGGAGTTTATAATGAGTGGTACAAGGACATCAATCCGTGCCACAACCTCAGGGGATTCAAGGATCTTAATATACGCAACCTCAGCGGACACTAGGCTACGAAGAAGGAATGAGTCATAATTGGATGAGATTAGAATTTGGTCGACTTTACCAGAGTATATAATGAGTGTGATACTGAAAAAGACACTGGCATGCAACTCTTGTTCAATGCATGCATTGTGAGAAATAAATCAAATGAGAACCTAACTGTGACACATGAAAATTACGTAGGTATCTAGACAATTATATCTATTATATTGCATTTTCTTGAAAAATGTCTATTTTAATTAGCTATTAGTACTAAGCACCTAGATACTCGTAATCATCATGTATCAGTTCGAAGAATTAACTGTGCAATTCTTCTATATTTATTGTTTTAAGCAATTATCATGTATCATTTTCCAATATATGATATTATTGTTAGATATGTATTTTATATTTTTTGATGCGACTTATGCTTTGCGTTTTTTTGCTTTTAACCCCTATGCAAGCTTTCTTTGTGGTACCACAAAGCAAGCTTGTAGCGAGGTTGAAAACAAAAATACAAATCATAAGTCGTATCAATAAATACCTATATAACGAGATAATATATATTGAATTTTTCATATTTTTCATAATTCATTTTTTTACTAGTTTTTTTATATAGTCAATGATTCAAAGTCCAAAGCCTCCTAGCTCAAATGGTAAAGAGGTGGAGACATAAGCTTCCTGGCTGGGTGTGTTTGATTCCACGAGGAAGCGTATTATTCCTTCTATTTAATGGCGGGAGTTAAAAAAATCCCCAAAGCTCACTCCCAAAGCCTAATCACTTTTATGGTTTTTTTTTCTTATCAAAAATATTGGGCCATCCTGGGCCGGCCCGGATCCGACCTAGTGTAGCTCGACCCGAGTTTTTCTGGGTAGTGGGCCGTACTGGATTTGGGTTCTGCTCTTTGAGCCCGACACAGATTTTTTAACCTTGCTGGACTAGCCCAGCCTAGGCCCGGTCAAACCCTGGACAAAATTGGGCCCAACCTGGTCCACTCAACAACATGAGAAATATATCGGCCGGTTTGACTGGTTTATCGACAGATATTTGAGTTGTATGCCAGCTGGTTTGACCGATATACTAGCTGATTTGACTGGTATAAAGATTAACTTTGTGTGTTTAAGTTTGTTGGTTCAAACCTAATATAAAATTATCCATTTTTCCTTTGTGGGTATACAATTTTAAATTTTAAAACCCCAAAAGATTTTTTTTAAGGCCATAAAACGGACTGTATTTCTCTCTAATCCGATAAAAAAATGGAGAATAAAGGAAGAGGAGATTTTTTTGAAGAAGACTTCTCAGAGTGAAAAGGAATAAACGTAGATGACAACTGATATATTTATTAGATTACTAACTTATGTTTTGTGATTTTCTTTTAGATATGCTTTTAAATATTATGTTTGGTGAAATTTATTGAAGACAATTTTGCTTAATTATTGGTTTGAAGGATGGTTTTAACTTGTATATTATTGAAATTATTGAAGGATAATTGTTAGATTTATATTAATGCTTTAATTTTATTATGGATGTCATATATGGAGTGAATTATTGTTTTATACACTACGGGTCCATATTGTTCAATATATTTGGTATATATTGCGCAGTTTTTGGTTTCCGGAATAAAAAACCTCCAACTGATATAAGACTGATATTCGATATCAGGAATCTTGGTTGCACGGACACAAATACGGCACGACACAGCATGAAGGCGGTGACATGCACATGGCACTGATTTTGGAGTGTGTGCACGTGTCCGTCACGACACGTACATTACAGGTTTTCAGAGTGTATGTGCTTCCTAGCTGAACGTGAACTCTTCTTAGTCTATGTTAATCGTATGCGACATTGTTGATATGGTATGTTGGGTGTCATATTTAAGTATAGTATAAGCACATGAGAATATCCTGAGGACATATTTGGGATGCCAGAATATGTCACAGGATATTCCATTATGAGATTATTGTCATAATGATTGAGATCATTGTATGAATGACTGTAAGGCTATATAATGCCAATGAGACAATCAATAAAATAATCAACTAATTTCTACATGGTATCAGAGCCAAATTTCCACAAACCCTAGCCGTCACCAAGCTTCCACAAACCCTAGCCGTCATCGAACTCTTCCACGCCCCCCTTTTTTTTCCCTTCTCTCCTCTTCTCGGCCCTTCGCAGGCCGCCCTTCGCTGTTGCTGCCCTGTCCCGCTACTGCTGCGGCTACTACTGCTGATGCGGCTGCTGCGACTGCTGCTGCTGCTGCGACGGCGGCTGTGACATGCGTGCTGCCGCCTCCTCCGCACCAGCACGAGACAGCGCCTAATAGGGATGCCTAGATCTGAAAAAAGGGGGGACATGTTCGGATCTAGGAGCGGACGACGAGGACGAGCGTGAGTCGTGGAGCGGACGTGACGTGATTGGATAGACGACGCATCGATGGAGGAGATCATCAAGAAGCTAGATTCTGCAGAGGTGGCGACGTTGATGAAGTTGTTGATGATGTCGGCTGGTGAGAACATGACACGAACGTCATCGGAGTTGAAGCTTCCCTCCATCGATCTGAAATTAGATGGACCAGCCACCTATCTGAGTTGGTCACGGCGGGTGAGAAGAACCCTCGCAGGAAAAAACATGGAGGGGTTCCTGACGGGCGAGACGACAGAGCCGGACGAGGGCTCGACAGGACGCGATGAGTGGAAGTCCACTCATATGGTGATCTACATCTGGCTTCTCAACTCCTTAGTCCAGTCTATTGCCGCCACAGTAGACGGTATTAAGATGGTGAAAGATGTGTGGGAGAAGTTGAGAATGACCTATGATGGTGTGGGGAACAACTTACGGGTCTTCCAGATAAAGGGGGAGATTGATGACACCGTACAGGGAGAGAAGATGGTACAGGAGTATGCTACGGAGTTGGAGCGTCTGTGGTTGGATTATGACACCGTACAGGGAGAGATCGGGCGAGCTGCGGGGACCCTAAGTGTAAGGAGAGACAGGTGTGTCTGCAGGAGAGGATGATGAAGTTCCTCAAAGGGCTGACTGCAGCTTTCGCACAGAGGACGGCCCTACTTCTAGCCCAACCAAAGATCACTAGCCTTGAGGAGGCTATCTCAGCCATGATCCAGGAGGAGACACGCATCAGGCTGCAAGCCGGGACAGGTGGTCCCCCCGAAGCAAAGTCAGCACTAGCGATCACCAGCTCAGGTAATACAGGATCTAAGGGAGAGCCCTGGCAGCATATCCGGCAGTGCTACAACTGTGGGAAGATGGGTCATCATCGGTATGCTTGTACCAAACCACCTAGGGAGGGAGATTCAGGTGGTGGACGAGGACCGTTCGGTGGACGAGGATATAATGGAGGACGTGGTCGTGGTCGAGGGGGTAGACGAGGCGGCCGAGGAGGTTATCGGGCGAACCTCCTGATATCAGAAGGGAACGGAGAAGCTGCTGGCACCTTTACTGTAGAGGACCAGGCACTGGGAGACATGAGGAGTAGAACAGAGGAGGCGTCCACCTCATTCTTTGTTAGGGACAACGCTGCCATGTATGTCCATCCATCAGAAGGTACTGACGAATCACTTGCCCTTGCGTCTATCTCTTCCCTTAAATCATCAGACTGGATTATCGACTCGGGAGCATCTCGGCATGTGACGGGGAATGCTAGTGAGTTTTCTTCCTACACTCACCTAGCATCAGCAGACAGCATTCAGACAGCTGATGGCACTTTCCAGCCAGTGGTCGGTAAGGGTACTGTTAATTGTACAGGTTCAGTAAGATTATCCAATGTTTTACATGCTCCATCCTTTCCAGTCAGTCTCTTATCCATTAGTTCTATAATCCTCCAACTTAAATGCATTGTTTCTTTTGATATTCCTAAGGTGACCTTCCAGGAGAAAGGGACAGGACGAAGACTTGGGACTGGCACTTGGCATGAGGGACTGTGGTACCTAGATCGAGAAGGACTGGACTCAGCATTGGTATCTATGGTAGAGAAGGCTGGCATGGAAGGACTGCAGCAGAGGACTGAGGATACCTTGATACTCCACCATCGGAGGATGGGACATTCTTCCTTTGATACTCTAAGTAAGTTGTATCCAGAGATTTATGCAAAAATAAATAAAGATAAATTAGTATGTGATGCGTGCGAGTGAGGAAAACTTACTAGGAGCTCATATGTTGGCACGGGTCATAGGAGCACTTTTGCTTTTGAGGTAGTACATTCTGATGTCTGGGGTCCATGTGCTACTAACACTATGAATGGTTATAAGTACTTTGTTTCTTTCATTGAGTGTGCCTCTCGTGTTACCTGGTTATATTTGATGAAAAATAAGAGTGATGTACTTGCTTGTTTTCGGGATTTTCATAAGCATGTCCAAACTCAGTACAAAGCAGTTGTGAAGGTACTGAGGTCTGACAATGGAACGGAGTATACCAACAGGACGCTTGCAGAATACTTGTCAGCACACGGAATACAGCATCAGACCACCTGTGCATACACACCAGCACAAAATGGAGTTGCAGAAAGGAAAAACAGACACCTTCTAGAGGTCGCAAGAAGTATAATGATCGACATGAATGTCCCACAGAGTCTGTGGGGGCATGCAGTGTTGACAGCAGCTCAACTCATCAACATGATGCCCTCGAAGGTCCTCGGATGGAAGTCCCCATGTGAGGTATTGCAAGGCAATAATAGTGGGATACTCCCACTGAAGGTGTTTGGGTGTGTGTGTTTTGTGAAGGACAATAGGCCATCAGTTGGAAAACTTGACCCTAGAGCGGTCAAATGCATCTTCGTAGGCTACTCGGCGACCCAGAAGGGGTATGTGTGCTGGAGTCCAGTAGAGAAGAAGAAGTTTATCAGTATGGATGTCCACTTTCGGGAGCATGAGCCATACTACCGCCAGGACGGAACTTCACACAACACGCCTAATACTGCCAGTATTGGGCGAGAGGGGGAGATGGAGAGCTTGGTGGTAACCGATTTAGAAGTTTGGCATGGAGGCACGGAGAAGGGACAAGAAGGTGAAGGTGTTAGGCCTACGGTTCAGGGAGAGTTACTTACCTACAACAGAAAAGAGAAGCAAACTGCAGGACCAGTACCGACAGTGCCAGTGCCAAGTCCCTTGCCTGCGTTCGTCCCAACTCCTGAGGCACCGACACCAACCCTCCTTCAGGTGATACCCCCTCCTTCACAAGATATCATTCCTCCTACTTCTACTCCTCCCACACCACTATCTGTACGGAGGACCACTCGCAGCAATGCAGGAAATCCTCCAAACAGATATGGTTGGGATATTGCTCAGTTTGTTTCTTATGACCATATCTCTTCTTCTCATGGAGCATTTATAGCATCTTTGGGTAGTATTACTGTACCTAACAATTGGCAGGTTGCCAAGAACGATCCAAAGTGGAAAGCGGCAATGCACGAGGAGTTGGGAGCTCTGGAGAAGAACCACACTTGGGAGCTTGTGAGACTGCCAGAGGGGAAGAGAGCAGTTGGATGCAAGTGGGTCTTTACCGTGAAGCAGAACCCAGATGGACAGGTTGAGCGCTACAAAGCTCGACTAGTAGCCAAAGGATACAATCAGACGTACGGCATCGACTATGACGAGACCTTTGCACCAGTTGCAAAGATGAGCACTGTCAGGACTCTGATTTCTCTGGCAGCGAATGGTGGATGGAAGCTATACCAACTGGATGTGAAGAATGTGTTTCTTCACGGAGATCTAGTGGAGGAGGTGTACATAGAGATACCACCAGGATTTGGCACCAATCAGACAGTAGGCAAGGTCTGCAGGTTGAAGAAGTCCCTCTATGGACTGAAGCAGTCTCCTCGAGCATGGTTTGACAGATTCAGAAGGGCGATGATAGGGATGGGATATCAGCAGATCAATGCTGATCATACTGTGTTCTTCCGTCGGAGTGGAGGCCACATCACCATGCTTGCGGTGTATGTGGACGATATGATTATCACAGGAGATGATGAGCAGGAGATCGCCCAACTCAAAGGAAAGCTTGGCAAGGAATTCGAGGTGAAGGATCTCGGCCTTCTTCGGTACTTCCTTGGGATTGAGATTGCTCGAGAAGCAGAGGGGATTGTTCTCTCTCAAAGGAAGTATGCACTGGACCTTCTCACAGAAACTGGGATGTTGGGGTGCAAACCTGCAGCGACACCAATAGATCAGAGGTTCAAGATTGATGCTGAGGCTGGAGAACCAGTTGATCGGGACAGATACCAGAGACTGGTTGGCAAGTTGATCTATTTGAGCCACACACTTCCTGATATCTGCTTTGCAGTAAGTGTGGTGAGCCGCTACATGCATGACCCACGGAAGGGTCATATGGATGTAGTGTACCAGATTCTGAGGTACTTGAAAGGTGCTCCCGGGAAGGGACTAATATTCAGGAAGAACAATCACGTGAGCATCGAGGGCTACTGTGATTCTGACTGGGCTAGTTGTGCTGATGACAGGAGGTCTACCTCGGGATATTGCATATTTGTAGGAGGTAACTTGGTCTCCTGGAGGAGTAAGAAGCAGTCTGTGGTGGCCAGATCGACAGCTGAAGCAGAGTACAGAGCTATGGCCTTGGGAGTTGCAGAGCTGCTATGGTTGAAGAATATGCTGGTGGAGCTGAAGCTGGATCAAGGAGCCAAGATGAAGCTGTGGTGTGACAATCAGTCAGCTATTAGTATCGCCAATAATCCAGTACAACATGACAGGACCAAACACATCGAGATTGATAGATTCTTCATCAAAGAGAAGTTGGATAGGGGATTACTGGAGCTTGGCCATGTTCCAACCAGGGATCAAGTAGCAGATGGACTAACAAAGGGACTCGCCTCAGTGAGCATGATTAGAGGATGTGACAAGATAGGCTTAGTGAATATCTTTCACCCATCTTGAGGGGGAGTATTGATATGGTATGTTGGGTGTCATATTTAAGTATAGTATAAGCACATGAGAATATCCTGAGGACATATTTGGGATGCCAGAATATGTCACAGGATATTCCATTATGAGATTATTGTCATAATGATTGAGATCATTGTATTAATGACTGTAAGGCTATATAATGCCAATGAGACAATCAATAAAATAATCAACTAATTTCTACAGACATATTGTTAAAGTCACACTTACTAGTGTGACTATTTTTTGATGTTATTCTAAGGATCTTAATTACATGTCCTAGAAACTTCTTTCAGTCCAATAGAAATTTCATTTAGAACAAGAATTCAGAGGTTTTAAGATTGGTCAGGAATGCTCTTTATCTTGTTGATGAGAAGTAAAAAAATGGTCCATATTATCTGTAATTTGCCGATTGATCATGTTTGTTGTTCTGTTTCTGCCAGTATTATGTCTTGTAGCATTCTCAATTGTTCTATAAGCTCGAGGCTTAAAGTTTGTCTTATGTTCTGAAATGTGATTTTACTGCGGGGTTGATTGCAGTACCAAGACTTGGATGAGGAGTTTTTGGTCCGAGTTACGGAGAACACCCGCAGATACATCAACATATTCGCTGAAGCTGTGGACGAGCTCATGCCAGATCCAACTGAAGTGTTTTCTTTGGACGAAGACCATGACATCTTGATGACTCAGAGGGCAGAGGATGGGGCAGATAATGCTGACAACTCTGATCCCCTCCAAAAGATGCCTCCTGAGATTAAGAGATTCTAGTAAGAGGATAAGTATGAAATAATTTGTTTATAAAGAGTCTTTGTTACTTTCTAGTTGTGTGTTTTATGTAACAACATTTTTGTGCTATTAGAAAGGATCCTTAATTATGACAACAATATTACTAATGCATGTCCCTCTTTACATTCTATCTTAGTTGATTGATGCTGCATAACTTTACTTCCTGAACATTTACATGGCTAATCATTTATTGGCATAACATGATTGGTTCCCCTAAACCTCTGCTACTAGTCTAATAATTAAAAGACTACTGGCAGTATCGTGTTTGCCTTTTGTTTTAATAGTTCCATACCTTTGAAGATAGCACCGAGCTGATTTATATTTCAAATCTCATGATATCCAGATAAAAGTGTTCTTTGAAGTCGAGTTATTGGGAAGTAGGCTCGAGAATTTTAATTGGAATTACACATGATCTAAGAATATTACATTTGCGACATCAAGTATCACAAGTTGTTAGAAATAAATCCATAGTTTTCTTGCAATAAAAAACTTTGGTATCAGCCTGTGCGAATATCTTAACTTATAAAGTGACCACATTATATATCAGGTTATGATACGTAGCTGCAGGCTAGATATATTTATATGTCTTGAGCAAAATTCAAATGATTTAAGATGTGTGCTATGATTTTCACCTAAATCACTTAAATAAGCTGCAGAATGGCCAATGATACAAGAGGGGAAGAGTGGTTACTCTCCAATTAAACGTTGGCCTGCTTTTCAAGAACCTTCAATGATTTTCTCTAAAAAAATGTTTAATGGCATTGCGACTTAGATGCATAAACAATTTTTTCACTAAAAAACTGCTTCTCTATCCAAGTTCATGCGAACAGAAGCATATCGGGGGTAACAACTAGGTTCCATATCTACCTTCTCATCACGGGATAAAGGCTCTCATGCCTCTGGGAATAAAAAGGCTCTATAGCGGGATAAACAGTATCTGATGCTAGTGAAAGCAAGTGACATAGTGTTGATATGGTATGTTGAGTGTCATATTTAAGTATAGTATAAGCACATGGGAATATCCTGAGGACATATTTGGGATGCCAGAATATGTCACAGGATATTCCATTCGAGGACCTTAGAGGGCATCCTGTTGATGAGTTGAGCTGCTGTCAACACTGCATGCCCCCACAGACTCTGTGGGACATTCATGTCGATCATCATACTTCTTGCGACCTCCAGAAGGTGTCTGTTTTTCCTTTCTGCAACTCCATTTTGTGCTGGTGTGTATGCACAGGTGGTCTGATGCTGTATTCCGTGTGCTGACAAGTATTCTGCAAGCGTCCTGTTGGTATACTCCGTTCCATTGTCAGACCTCAGTACCTTCACAACTGCTTTGTACTGAGTCTGGACATGCTTATGGAAATCCCGAAAACAAGCAGGTACATCATTCTTATTTTTCATCAAATATAACCAGGTAACACGAGAGGCACACTCAATGTAAGAAACAAAGAACTTATAACCATTTATAGTGTTAGTAGCACATGGACCCCAGACATCAGAATGTACTACCTCAAAAGCAAAAGTGCTCCTATGACCCGTGCCAACATATGAGTTCCTAGTAAGTTTTCCTAACTCGCACGCATCACATACTAATTTCTCTTTATTTGTTTTTGCATAAATCTCTGGATACAACTTACTTAGAGTATCAAAGGAAGAATGTCCCATCCTCCGATGATGGAGTATCAAGGTATCCTCAGTCCTCTGCTGCAGTCCTTCCATGCCAGCCTTCTCTGCCATAGATACCAATGCTGAGTCCAGTCCTTCTCGATCTAGGTACCACAGTCCCTCATGCCAAGTGCCAGTCCCAAGTCTTCGTCCCGTCCCTTTCTCCTGGAAGGTCACCTTAGGAATATCAAAAGAAACAATGCATTTAAGTTGGAGGATTATAGAACTAATGGACAAGAGACTGACTGGAAAGGATGGAGCATGTAAAACATTGGATAATCTTACTGAACCTGTACAATTAACAGTACCCTTACCGACCACTGGCTGGAAAGTGCCATCAGCTGTCTGAATGCTGTCTGCTGATGCTAGGTGAGTGTAGGAAGAAAACTCACTAGCATTCCCTGTCACATGCCGAGATGCTCCCGAGTCGATAATCCAGTCTGATGATTTAAGGGAAGAGATAGACGCAAGGGCAAGTGATTCGCCAGTACCTTCTGATGGATGGGCATACATGGCACCGTTGCCCCTAACAAAGAATGAGGTGGACGCCTCCTCTGTTCTACTCCTCATGTCTCCCAGTGCCTGGTCAGTAAAGGTGCCATCAGCTTCTCCGTTCCCTTCTGATATCAGGAGGTTCGCCCGATAACCTCCTCGGCCGCCTCGTCTACCCCCTCGACCACGACCACGTCCTCCATTATATCCTCGTCCGCCGAACGGTCCTCGTCCACCACCTGAATCTCCCTCCCTAGGTGGTTTGGTACAAGCATACCGATGATGACCCATCTCCCCACAGTTGTAGCACTGCCGGTTATGCTGCCAGAGCTCTCCCTTAGATCCTGTGTTACCTGAGCTGGTGATCGCTAGTGCTGACTTTGCTTCGGGGGGACCACCTGTCCCGGCTTGCAGCCTGATGCGTGTCTCCTCCTGGATCATGGCTGAGATAGCCTCCTTAAGGCTAGGGATCTTTGGTTGGGCTAGAAGTAGGGCCGTCCTCTGTGCGAAAGCTGCAGTCAGCCCTTTGAGGAACTTTATCGTCCTCTCCTGCAGACACACCTGTCTTTCCTTACACTTAGGGTCCCCGCAGCTCGTCCGATCTGAGGAGTGATCATAATCCAACCACAGACGCTCCAACTCCGTGGCATACTCCTGCACCGTCTTCTCTCCCTGTACGGTGTCATCAATCTCCCCCTTTATCTGGAAGACCCGTAAGTTGTTCCCCACACCATCATAGGTCCTTCTCAACTTCTCCCACACATCTTTCACCATCTCAATACCGTCTACTGTGGCGGCAATAGACTGGACTAAGGAGTTGAGAAGCCAGATGTAGATCACCATATGAGTAGACTTCCACTCATCGCGTCCTGTCGAGCCATCGTCCGGCTCTGTCGTCTCGCCCGTCAGGAACCCCTCTATGTTTTTTCCTGCGAGGGTTCTTCTCACCCGCCGTGACCAACTCAGATAGGTGGCTGGTCCATCTAATTTCAGATCGATGGAGGGAAGCTTCAACTCCGGCGACGTTCGTGTCGTGTTCTCACCAGCCGACATCGTCAACAACTTCATCAACGTCGCCACCTCTGCAGAATCTAGCTTCTTGATGATCTCCTCCATCGATGCGTCGTCTATCCAATCATGTCACGTCCGCTCCACGACTCACGCTCGTCCTCGTCGTCCGCTCCTAGATCCGAACATGTCCCCCCTTTTTCAGATCTAGGCATCCCTATTAGGCGCTGTCTCGTGCTGGTGCGGAGGAGGCGGCAACACACATGTCACATTCATCGTCGCAGCAGCAGCAGTCACAGCAGCCGCAGCAGCAGTAGTAGCCGCAGCAGTAGCGGGACGGGGCAGCAACAGCGAAGGGCGGCCTGCGAAGGGCGGAGAAAAGAAGGGAAGAAGGGGGGGCGTGGAAGAGTTCAGTGGAGGAGATCTAGGAAATCCTCCTGTGGGTTTGTGGAAGCTTAGTGACGGCTAGGGTTTGTGGAAACTTGGCTCTGATACCATGTTGAAATTAGTTGATAATTTTATTGATTGTCTCATTGGCATTATATAGCCTTACAGTCATTAATACAATGATCTCAATCATTATGACAATAATCTCATAATGGAATATCCTGTGACATATTTGGCAGGTTGCATTTATAGCATTTATAGCATCTTTGGATAGTATTACTGTACCTAACAATTGGCAGGTTGCCAAGAACGATCCAAAGTGGAAAGCGGCAATGCACGAGGAGTTGGGAGCTCTGGAGAAGAACCACACTTGGGAGCTTGTGAGACTGCCAGAGGGGAAGAGAGCAGTTGGATGCAAGTGGGTCTTTACCGTGAAGCAGAACCCAGATGGACAGGTTGAGCGCTACAAAGCTCGACTAGTAGCCAAAGGATACAGTCAGACGTACGGCATCGACTATGACGAGACCTTTGCACCAGTTGCAAAGATGAGCACTGTCAGGACTCTGATTTCTCTGGCAGCGAATGGTGGATGGAAGCTACACCAACTGGATGTGAAGAATGCGTTTCTTCACGGAGATCTAGTGGAGGAGGTGTACATGGAGATACCACCAGGATTTGGCACCAATCAGACAGTGGGCAAGGTCTGCAGGTTGAAGAAGTCCCTCTATGGACTGAAGCAGTCTCCTCGAGCGTGGTTTGACAGATTCAGAAGGGCGATGATAGGGATGGGATATCAGCAGATCAATGCTGATCATACTGTGTTCTTCCGTCGGAGTGGAGGCCACATCACCATGCTTGCGGTGTATGTGGACGATATAATTATCACAGGAGATGATGAGCAGGAGATCGCCCAACTCAAAGGAAAGCTTGGCAAGGAATTCGAGGTGAAGGATCTCGGCCTTCTTCGGTACTTCCTTGGGATTGAGATTGCTCGAGAAGCAGAGGGGATTGTTCTCTCTCAAAGGAAGTATGCACTGGACCTTCTCACAGAAACTGGGATGTTGGGGTGCAAACCTGCAGCGACACCAATAGATCAGAGGTTCAAGATTGATGCTGAGGCTGGAGAACCAGTTGATCGGGACAGATACCAGAGACTGGTTGGCAAGTTAATCTATTTGAGCCACACACGTCCTGATATCTGCTTTGCAGTAAGTGTGGTGAGCCGCTACATGCATGACCCACGGAAGGGTCATATGGATGCAGTGTACCAGATTCTGAGGTACTTGAAAGGTGCTCCCGGGAAGGGACTAATATTCAGGAAGAACAATCACGTGAGCATCGAGGGCTACTGTGATTCTGACTGGGCTAGTTGTGCTGATGACAGGAGGTCTACCTCGGGATATTGCATATTTGTAGGAGGTAACTTGGTCTCCTGGAGGAGTAAGAAGCAGTCTGTGGTGGCCAGATCGACAGCTGAAGCAGAGTACAAAACTATGGCCTTGGGAGTTGCAGAGCTGCTATGGTTGAAGAATATGCTGGTGGAGCTGAAGCTGGATCAAGGAGCCAAGATGAAGCTGTGGTGTGATAATCAGTCAGCTATTAGTATCGCCAACAATCCAGTACAGCATGACAGGACCAAACACATCGAGATTGATAGATTCTTCATCAAAGAGAAGTCGGATAGTGGTTTACTGGAGCTTGGCCATGTTCCAACCAGGGATCAAGTAGCAGATGGACTAACCAAGGGACTCGCCTCAATGAGCATGATTAGAGGATGTGACAAGATGGGCTTAGTGAATATCTTTCCCCATCTTGAGGGGGAGTGTTGATCTGGTATGTTGAGTGTCATATTTAAGTATAGTATAAGCACATGGGAATATCCTGAGGACATATTTGGGATGCCAGAATATGTCACAGGATATTCCATTATGAGATTATTGTCATAATGATTGAGATCATTGTATTAATGACTGTAAGGCTATATAATGCCAATGAGACAATCAATAAAATTATCAACTAATTTCAACACATAGTTACTGTCCAAAGCTTTCTTCTCTAAAGGCAGTTATGTAATTAACTCCTAGGTGATGAATGAGAGACCTGACCTTCAACATTGCTTATGAACACAAATCTTTGTGTGGAGCTACACCAGATATATGCTATTTTGCCGATGAGAAAGAGTTTGCAGGTCACTTGGTAAATTATTAAGATGGTTATACCTTTTCATATTATTCTTGTTTCTAATGTTGTCATTTTATGTGGTTAGGTTGTCAATTTGTATCTTTTGTCTTAACCATTAGAAATTTGTGGTTATTAGTGAAGTGTACATAAAGGCATTTTCCAAGGCGACATCATTCACGATAAGGCAAGTCAAAGCATCCAATATTGGCCAGCTTGTGAAGACTTCTGGCATAGTAACACGCTGCTCTGATGTGAAGCCACTGATGCAAGTTGCTGTTTATACATGTGAAGATTGTGGATTTGAAATCTACCAGGTACTAGACAAATTGAATATGTGTTTTTTAATCCTTTTTGTAGGTTCTTGTATGGTTATTTTTCTTTAACAGTTTTTGTACTACATTCTAGCTATGGTAGTCCATCTTGTTTGATTCCATTTCCATATTTTGCTATCATGCACATGTCAAATACCAGTGTGTAGGAAGGCTGATTGTTTCAATCTTGGTGATTTAAATACCTTATTGAGGAGCTGGTAAGAGCAAGTCAGGAGATTTTTGCGGACTATTTTATTCCCTTCAATTACCTTCCTTGTAGAGCAATTATTGTAATGTAACTTGGCAACCTCCATACTAGAGTTGATTGTCCTCCAAATGTAGGGTGCTTGAAACCTATTGAGTCGGCATATCATTTCTTGTCAATGAGATGCAAGTTTTAAAAGTTTTCTACCATCTGAAGCTTCAGCACTGTTATCCAAGCCTTTGTCTATCAATTATAAGATCTAGACTTCCATTTGATCGAGAAAGTTCTGCTGAAGGTTTGAGCAATATGATGCAAAAGTGGAAGGTGAATTATTGCTTATTACATTTTAGTGTTGTATCCCTAACAGTCTCATATGCATATAGTCATCCATAAACATATAATAATTAATTAATCACTTGTTAGTTATTTTGATTTCAAAATTTCACCATGCTTGAAATACAAACATTGTCAGCTGTCACCAAGTAGCTTAGTGTGCTAACTAGTTGTTAAATAATAATACCAAGTGTGTAAGAGGACTAGATCTGAAATTTTGTTCAAAGCAATAGTACTATCACACTGTCTTATTGTTTTATGCTTCTTTCTGGATGGTGCTTTTTCAACAAATTATTCAAGCTGTAATTTGTCAATTTTTTTATATTGTGCAGTATTATCAAATTTCTGAGGTTGTAATTAATATCTTATAGTATTTGTTGATATATTGCCAATCAGGAAGTGACTGCTCGAGTATTTATGCCCTTGCTTGAGTGCCCATCTGCCCGCTGCAAAGTAAATAAGAGAAAAGGAAATCTTATCCTTCAGCTTAGAGCTTCAAATTTTTTGAAATTTCAAGAGGTAGCTTCCTCATCTTATATGTGTATTTGTTAACTGTACAAGGTAAATGACCACACATTTGGTCCATTTTAATGGTTGGATTATTTTCTACAGTGAGCATGTTGATCACAAAACTGAATATATATTTTCTAAAAGTCATATGAGTATCCTGTGTTATAATGTCATGCTTTTGTTTCATCTTCTGTGGGTTTAATGCTTGATCATCCATATTTGTTTGTAAAAATAGGAAATGTCCATGATGAAGTATTCTGCCATTTATATTGACTATAATTGTCAGGGTAAAATTAAAGGATATGTTACATCATTGGTACTGAGTGGAGTTGACATTTCTAAATTAGGGATTGACATTGGATATTGAGACCTATTGTAGCATGATCTATGAAGCACAAAACTAGATGGATAAGAAATGTATTTTGTGCTTCTGAAATTTTTTGGTGGGCACATCCAATATCCTTCTTCTATATAAATTTGTTCAAATGTATTTCTACAGCAAACTAGTTCACAAAATGGATCTAAGGTGAGAGATCCAGACAATACCACCTTTGTCAGCTTTTATTAGGAAAAATAAAAATACTCAGGATGTTTTCATTTAAAATTAACATTTTATAGTAGGATTGAAGTTGCTTTTCCCTTTTATCAACTTCATTACTCCTAGTCAGGTTGGAACCCAAGCCTTGACATTTTTTTTTTATTACTTCTCACCATTCTCTCAGTCTATGTTGTGCATGTTTAGATCATTTCATCTGGTTTATCTTCATAATTTCCTCAATTGAACTTATCCATAACTTATTATATCTGTTCTCATTTTGCCATTCATGCATCTCTAGATTCTACTGTTGGTATATTAGAATGTATTAGGAGGTTTTATGTAAGATGGAGGGTTGTAAGACTATATATATATATATATATATATATATATATATATATATATATATATATATATATATATAATTATATAATTATAATAATGATATAACTCCAAATATTCTACATGGTATCAGAGCATGAACCCTAGCCGCCACCACCGCCGTAGCACCGCTCGCCCGCCGCCGACGCCGCCGTCACCGCAGCACCACTGCCAAACCCTAGCCCGCAGGAGCCTTCTACCGGAATTTCCGGCGTCTCCCGCGGGTCGTTCTGGACGTTGACATCGAAGGCCTAGATCCGATGGAGGAGATGCATGATCGGGTTTAGGAGAGGACGAAGAGGACGAACGTGAATCGTGGGACGGGTGTGAGGTGATCGGAGAAGAAGAGGATCGATGGAGGAGATCATCAAGAAGTTGGACCCTGCGGAGGTCGCAACGTTGATGAAATTGTTGGCTGGTGAGAGCGCGACACGAACACAGGCGAAGTTGGAGCTTCCCTCCATCGATCTGAGTTCTTGTCAGGAGAGGAGACAGAGCCGGATGAGGGCTCGGCAGGACGTGACGAGTGAAAGTCCACTCATATGGTGATATACATTTGGCTCCTCAATTCTTTAGTCCAGTCGATCATCGCCACAATGGATGGCCTTGAGATGGTAAAAGACGTGTGGGAGAAGTTGAGAATGACCTACGATGGTATGGGGAATAACTTGAGGGTTTTCCAGATCAATGGGGAGATCGACGACACCGTACAGGGAGAAGACGGTGCAGGAGTATGCCACGGAGTTGGAGCGCCTGTGGTTGGATTACGATCAATCCTCAGATCGGACGAGTTGCGATGACCCAAAGTGTAAGGAGAGACATGTATGTCTGCAGGAGAGGACGATGAAGTTTCTTAAGGGGCTGGCCGCAGTGTTTGCTCAGAAGACAGCACTACTTCTAGTCCAACCGAAGATCCCTACACTTAAGGAGGCTATCTCAGCCATGATCCAGGAGAAGACTCGCATCAAGCTGCAGGCAGAGACATGTGGTACTCCTGAAGTGAAGTCAGCAAGGGCGGTTGCCAATTCAGGCGGCACAAGATCTAAGGGAGACCCCGACAGTGCTACAACTGCGGGGCGGTTGGCCATCTGAGGTATGCTTGCACCAAACCACCCAAGGTGGGAGATTCAAGTGGTGGGCGTGGACAGTTTGGAGGACGTGGCCGTGGTTGTGGGGTCGACGAGGTGGTCGAGGAGGTTATCGGGAGAAACTACTGGTAGCAGAAGGCGAGGGAACTGATGACGCTTATACTGAGGAGGATCAGGTACTGCTGGGCATGTTGGAGGTACTCAGGAGAAAGCAGAGAGCGTCAAGCGATGAAAATAGGAGGAGTATGACTGAGAAGACGTCCACCTCAGTCTTCGCCAGAGGCAACGCTGTCACGTATGCCCATCCATTGGAAGGTACTGACGACTCACTCGCCCTTGCATCTATGTCTTCACTTAGATCGTTGGACTGGATTGTCGATTCGGGTGTGTCTCGACACGTGACAGGGAATGCTAGTGAGTTCTCTTCCTACACTCACCTAGCATCAGCGGACAACATTCAAATAGCCGATGGTACTTTCCAGCCAGTGGTCGGTAAGGGTACTGTCGATTGTACATGTTCGGTAAAAATATTCAATGTTTTACATGCTCCTTCTTTTCCGGTCACTCTTTTGTCCATTAGTTCTATAATCCTCCAACTAAAATATATTCTTTTTTGATATTCCTAAGGTAATCTTCCAGGAGAAGGAGACGGGACGAAGACTTGGGACTGGCACTTGGCATGATGGACCTTAGAAGCCAGAAACTCCTAGGAGGTCAACGAATCTCAGTAAGAACCTTCGATTCGGCGTTTCTTACTTGGGAGCTCGTTTGGAGCTCGTTTTCCCGATGACGGGAGATTTGTTTCTCCGGGGACGGAAGCTCGTTTCCCCGACGACATGATTGCTTCCCATAATATGACCATAATTTTAGAAGATGACATAAATTTTGTGAGAGAATTTGAAATATTTTCAATACACATTTATCAAAGTACCAAGAAACTAAAGATTTCTTACATTGACGTCATAAAAAATTAATATGCAAAAGATCTCTCTGTAACTTTGAACTGAACTTTATAAATTCTAATAAATTTTAAGATATTTATAAGTTTTGATAACAATAATTAATAAACATTAAAAAATTATTAGCACACTCTCCCATCACGCTCCCAAATTTAGAATCTTCTAAGTAGTCGCGCTTTCCCGCCCTCGCTCCCGCTTCCGTCCCTGCTCCCGCTTCTGGCTTCTAAGTGATGGACTGTGGTATCTGGATCAGGAATGGCTAGATTCGACATTGGTGTCTGTGGCAGAGAGGACATGAATGGGAGGACCGAAGATGAGTACCGAAGATACACTGATACTCCACCACAGGCGGTTGGGGTACTCTTCTTTTGGTATTTTGAGTAGGTTGTATCCATCTATTTATGAGAAAGCAAATAAGGAGCAACTAGTATATGATGTATGTGATTTAGGCAAACTTACTATGAGCTCATATGTTAGTGCGGGTCATATGAGCTCTTCTGTTTTTGATATTATACATTCTGATGTTGGGTGCCGTGCACCACAACTACTATGAATGATTATAAGTATTTCGTTTCTTTTATTGATTGTTCCTCTCGTGTCACCTGGCTGTATTTAATGAAGAATAAGAGTGATGTCTTTGCCTGTTTCCGGGACTTTCATAAACATGTCCAGTTTTCGGGACTTTCATAAACATGTCCAGACTCAGTACAGAGCAGTAGTGAAGGTACCGATGTCTGACAATGGGACAGAGTATACCAACAAAGCACTTGAGGAATATCTTTCAGCCCAAGGGATACAACATCAGACCACCTGTACATACACACCGGCACAGAATGGAGTGGCAGAAAGGAAGAACAGACACCTTCTGGAGGTGACAAGGAGCATGATGATCGCCATGAATGTCCCACAGAGTCTGTGGGGGCATGCAATGTTGACAGCAGCTCAACTGATCAACATGATGCCCTCGAAAGTACTAGGCTGTAAGTCTCCATGTGAGATATTGCAAGAAAATAATAGTGGAATAATCCCGCTGAAGGTATTTGGCTGCGTATGTTTTATGAAGGACAACAGACCGTCTGTTGGAAAACTTGACCCTAGAGCAATCAAGTGCCTTCGTGGGCTATTCGGCGACTCAGAAGGGGTACGTGTGCTGGAGCCCAGTAGAGAAGAAGAGGTTTGTGAGCATGGATGTTCACTTCAGGGAGCTTGAGCCATACTACCGTCAGGAGAGAATCTCATCCATGGCTGGCACTGAGAGTACGAGGCGAGAGAGGGGGATTGGTGAGAGTATGGTGACCGATTAAGGACTATGGCATGGAGGAACGGTTGAGGATGAGAGTGAAGAGGAACATGGGAAGGAGATGAGAGGTGTTAGGCCCACGACTCAGGGGGAGTTACTTAACTACAGCAGGAAAGTGAAGCGAACTGCAGGACTAGTACCTATAGTGCCAGTGCCAAGTCCCTTGCCTGCGTCCGTCTTGACTCCGGAGACACCTACACCACCACCAGATTTTTTTTTAGGTGATATCATTCTTCCTACCCCTCCCGCACCATTATCAGTACAAATGACCACTCGCAGCAATGCTGAAAATCCTCCTGATAGATATGGTTGGAACTTTGCTCAGTTTGTTTCATATGATAATATCTCTTCTCATGGAGCATTCATTGCGTCTTTGGATAGTATTACTGTACATAAAAATTGGCAGGTTGTCAAGAACGATCCAAAGTGGAAAGCGGTGATGCACGAGAAGTTATGGGCTCTTGAGAAGAACCACACTTGGAAACTGGTAAAACTGTCAGAGGGAAAGATGGCAGTTGGATGCAAGTGGGTCTTTACTGTGAAGCAGAACCCAGATGGACAGGTTGAGCGCTACAAGGCTCGACTGGTGGCAAAAGGATACAGTCAGACGTACGACATTGACTACGATGAGACTTTTGCACCATTGGCGAAGATGAGCACCGTCAGGACCCTGATTTCTTTGGCAGCGAATGGTGGATGGAAGCTACACCAACTGGATGTGAAGAATACGTTTCTTCATGAGGATCTAGTGGAGGAGGTGTATATGGAGATACCACCATAATTCTGCACTGATAAGACAGTGGACAATGTCTGCAGGTTGAAGAAGTCCCTCTATGGACTGAAGCAGTCTCCTCGAGCGTGGTTTGACAGATTCAGGAGGACGATGATAGGAATGGGATATCGGCAGATCAATGCTGATCACACTGTATTTTTTCGTCGGAGTGGAGGCCACATCACCAAGCTAGTGTGTATGTGGACGATATGATTATCACATGAGATGACGAGCTTGAGATTGCCCGACTCAAGGGGAAGCTTGGCAAGGAGTTCGAGGTGAAGGACCTTGGCCTTCTTCGGTACTTCCTTTAGATTGAGATTGCTCGAGAAGCATAGGGGATTGTTCTTTCTCAGAGAAAGTATGCACTGGACCTTCTCACAGAGGCATGGATGTTGTGATGCAAACCTGCAGCGACGTCGATCAATCAGAAATTCAAGCTGGGTGCTGAGGCTGGAGAACCAGCTTCCCTTTTACTCCAAATCTGGTAACTCCTCGCATGAGCGAGACTTTCAGAAATACTCGATCACCTTTTAAGAATTCAAGAGGTCGACGGTACGTGTCTGAGTAGCTTTTCTGACGACTCTGTGCTACCTTCAACCGTTCACGGATCAAGCGGATCTTCTGGACTGTTTGTTCTACGAGTTTCGGGCCAAGAATTTACCGTTCACCAACTTCATCTCAACAGATCGGGGATCTGCACTTTCGCCCATACAACGCCTCATACGGCGCCATCTGAATGCTGGATTGATAGCTATTGTTGTTTGCAAATTCGGCTAACGGTAGATGCATATCCCAACTTGTCTTCAAGTCCAAGGCGCAGAGCCGTAGCATATCTTCGAGGATTTGGTTTACCCGCTCTGTTTGGCCGTCTGTCTGAGGATGGTAGGCGGAACTGAACTTCAACTTCGTCTCCATTGCTGACTGAAGGCTCTTCCAGAAGCGTGATAAGAATCGTCCATCTCTATCGGAGACAATGGATACGGGCACGCCGTGGAGTCGAACGATCTCGTTGAGGTAGATCTGCGCCAGACGGTCGTCACTTCAAGTAACTTTGATAGGCAGAAATTGAGCTGACTTGGTGAGTCGATCGACAATGACCCAGACGACATCATTTTTCCGTTGCATCTTTAGCAAACCAACAATAAAATCCATCGTTATGTGTTTCCAATTTTACTTCGGTATAGCAAGGTTCTGCATCTCTCTGCTCGGCTTCTGGTGCTCGGCTTTTACTCTCTGACAAGCCATGCATCGCGACACAAACATCGCCACATCCTTTTTTCATGCCGTGTCACCAAAATGTCGTGCGGAGGTCTCAATACATCTTCGTTCTTCCTGGATGTGAAGTGTAACTTGCATAGTTGGCTTCGGTGAGTATCTTCTTTCTGAGGTTTGTATTGTTAGGAACACACAATCTTCCCTTCACCCGTATCATTCCATCCGTGCCCACCGCAAAGTCGGTCGCCTTTCCTTCTGAGATAAGATTTCGCATCTTCTCTAGGAACATGTCGCCCTTCTGAGTGGACTTAACTTTCTCCAACAAGTCTGGTTTGAGGCGCAGCTGAGCCACCTGTGCCCCCCTTTTTGTATCTGATTCGGAGTGTAATGCCCAAACTTTCGAGATCCCTTCGCAGCCTGTCATCGATAGCTAAGCTCCCAACGAACACTCGACTTAGTGCATCAGCTACAACGTTGTCCTTGTCCGGTGTATATCTGATCATCAAGTCAAAGTCGCTAAGGAGTTCAAGCCAATGTCGTTGTCGTAGATTCAAATCCTTTTGAGTATAGAGATATTTGAGGCTTTTGTGATACATGTAGATTTCATATGGTACGCCATAGAGGTATTGTCGCCATAACTTCAATGTGAACACCACCGATGCAAGTTCCAGGTCGTGCGTTGGATAGTTTCTTTCGTGAGGCTTTAACTGCCTCGACGCAAAGGGTATCACTTTGTCCCTCTGCATAAGGACACATCCCAAGACATTTCCTGAAGCGTCGCTATAGATCTTAAAATCATCGGGTCCGTCCGGAAGGGTAATCATCGGTGCTGAGATGAGTCGTTACTTCAGCTCCACAAATGAAGCTTCACAGTCGTCTGTCTACGTGAACGTTACTCCCTTCCGAGTGAGATGAGTCAGAGGCGAGGCGATTTGTGATTTTTTTTTTATGAATCGCCTTTAGTAGCCTGCTAGACCAAGGAAGCTCCGAATGTCGCTGGCTGACTCAGGTCGCTTCAACTTCACGATAGCTTCAACTTTCTTCGGGTTGACTAAGATGCCCTCCGCGGAAATGATGTGCCCGAGGAAAGATAAACTGTCCAACCAGAACTCGCACTTGCTCAGTTTCGTGTACAACTTATTGCCTTGAAGAGTTTGAAGCACCATCTGCAGGTGTCCTGCGTGTTCATCCTTGTTCTTCGAGTACACTAAGATGTCGTCTATGAATACTGCCACAAACTTATCGAGGAATGGTCGGAACACACGGTTCATCAAATCCATGAATGCGGCAGGAGCATTCATCAGTCCGAACGACATAACAGAAAACTCATAATGGCCATAGCGGGTTCGAAATGCTGACTTCGGCATGTCCTCTGGCTTAATCTTTAATTGATGGTAGCCAGAGCGAAGATCTATTTTCGAAAATACCGACGCCCCTTGCAGCTGATAAAAGAGGTCGTCGATCCTGGGCAAGGGATACTTGTTTCGGATAGTGACATTGTTTAGCTCCCGATAGTCTATGCAGAGTCGCAACATTCCGTCCTTCTTTACAAAGAGTACCGGCGCACCCCAAGGAGACACGCTAGGACAAATATACCCACGATCAAGCAGTTCTTGTAGTTGGCACTTTAACTCCTTTAGTTCAGCAGGGGCCATTCTGTACGGGACTTTGAAAATCGGTTGGGTATTTGGGAAGGTATCGATGGTGAACTCGATTTCTCGGTCGGGTGGCATGCCAAGTAGCTAGCTCGGAAGCACATCAGGAAACTCTGCCACAACGGAAGAAGACTCAACGTTTGCACAATCCAGATGCGTGTCCCGAACCGACGCTAAGTATCCCTCGCACCCAGAGTGTACCATCTGCCGAGCAGACATCGTAGAAATCACCATGCTGGGCCTTGACGCTTCTGTTGCTGGACTACTTGTGTAGCAGAATTCGGTCTATCCAGGTAGACGGAAGATGACTCGTTTCTCTGCACATTCGATAGTTGCCGAGCAAGCGTCGAGCCAATCCATCCCCAAAATTATGTCGTAATCCCGAACATCTAGGACTAACACATCGAGCGAGAGTTTCCTTCCCCCAATACAGACGTGACCACCTAACTTACTGAACGAACATGTATTTTCGTGTCCGATGGGGTGTTAACACTAAGGTCTAGATATAATGGCGTCATTTCTATCATGTTTTTCACGATAAAATTCGTGGATATAAAGCTATGCGTTGCACCAGAATCAAATAGCACACGAGCAGGTATATTATTGAAAAGCAATATACCTGACACAACGGTATCCGATGTTAGGGCTTCTTCCCGTGTCAAAGTATACATCCGGCCTTGAGCTTGACGACACTCTAGCTGCGGCACGGCTCGGTTGGCCTGAGGCGTTGAGGCAGAATTTGGATGTTGAGGGCGGCGTTCAGAAAAGCACATACAGTCACGAGTTCCATGGTTTGGATCACCACAAAGGAGGCATAACCCAAGCCTCTTATGACAATCGTCGAAGAAGTGCCCTGGCTTCCTACAGAAGTTACATGTTTGGTCTGAATTTTCTTTCCATTGACCGCCGTTATTTGGACCCTTTGGAGCAGTGTTTCCTTCCGCGTTGCTATGGCGCTTATGATTGGAAGTATGCACAGTGCCGACAACAACTGAAGAATACTGCGGTTCAAGAGAAAGGGCATGGTTGAGAACTTTCCGCATAGTCAGGTATTGGGGAATGACCATATGCGCATTGATGGCAGGTCGCAGGCCGCCTTCAAATCGTCTCGTACGACTCGCCACATCAGGTAAATATAAGCTTGCAAATTTGGCGAGCCGGTTGAATTCTGCGGAGTACTGCTTCACTGTCATATTGCCTTGGCGGAGCTGCACAAACTCGTTCTCCTTTTGCGGACGAACGGGAGGGGGTATGAACTCCTCTTCAAACACGCCACGAAAGGTAGCCCACGCGATCGTCTTCTCTTCATCGCCTACTGAGAGAGATCTCCGATGCACGATCCACCAATCGTGCGCGTTCAGACGGAGCTGCAGTTGGGCACAGGCGACGCGCTTTTCCTCAGGTACCTCTAGCAGTTTGAAGTGATCCTCAAGCTCTGCCAGCCAATCTAGAGCCATGACCGGATTTTCAGTCCCTTTGAATGGCGTGTTGCAGACCTTCTTGAAGTCGGCAAAGTCGAAGGTAGTCACTTCCTTCTTCTTTGGAGTTTGAGTGTTTCGACTTTAGGTGTGGGTTGCTCCACCAATGTCGCTGATGTCGCCGCGGAATGGTTGGAGGCCAAGGTCTGAACGATCTGTTGCAGGGTATCTACCTGCTTCTGTTGGACTGCAAATCGGACTTCTAGATTGACTTCGAACTTGTTCTGTCGTTCTTCCGCCCGCTTCTCGGCTCGTTCATAACGAGCCTCATCCCTCGGTTGGCTTGCTTCCAGCATCTGCATCATTTGTTCAATCGGGTCGACACAGGGTATGGCTCGCTGGCTTCTGGAACTTTCCGAGGTGCCGGAACTACTTTCTTGGGCTTGTACCTCACCCTGTGCTAGCGTTGATGCTTGTGCTTGAGTCATTCCTTCAAAAAAAGGTAACTGATGTCAGGCTCATAATGTATTATGGACTCATTGTATAGAACGTATCTCATTTTGGCCAAACGAGTTCAAGAGTTCGCATAGGGATTAGATCGTTAAAGGAACTTTTCCGACACGAGGGTCAAAGAAACTTGAAGCTGTGCTCTGATACCAATATGTCATGTCCCGATTCCGTGGAATCGATAGTCGTCCCCCGAGCATGACGCCGTGCGTGCCTAGGTTGTGCGTCGCACAAGGCCAAGATATTTTTACATAACGAGCACATATTCAGAGTACGCAGATAATTGAAACACGAAGTTGAAACATGGAAAAGTTCTATTTATTGATAATGAACATCTTTTACAAACTCTTGAACGAGTCAAATAGTTGTCATACGGGCTTACAAAAGTGGACGCAAAATGAGATAACCGTCCTGTACATTACATCATTTTACTAAAACTTCAAAAGAAGAGACCTTCAGGAGAAGCTATCGCCTTTCTACGGAGCTACATAAGTTATGTGCACGAGCTCTTGGATCTTCAAAACGCTTCTTCTAAGGCACGATCAGGATGTACCGGTAGGTGGACTGAATTTGGGAAGTTGCTTTAGCTCCTCACAGGATCTCCTTGGTGCAGGGAACCTGATTCCACGAGGGTCAGTACATCGAAATGCACTGGTGAAAGCAAGCTAACCCAACTATACCAATCAACACGTTATTTATATGAAGCATGCAAGTTAATTTGTGGTCTTTCTATTTTGCCTAGTCTATTTTACAAGCAAACATTAGATATAAAAGTTTCCTGAAATAAATATGCCACAGTTCGGTGACTTTTACCTGCCCGTCTGAACCACCTGAACAATACTTACCATGACCTTCCCTGCCACGAAGACATAGTTAGCTTGCACAGTTTAAATATACGTGGGGATTACTGGCATGATGCCATAGTGGACCAATTTTAGTCATTGACGAGGATGGTATACAACGAGAGCACATGATGCGCTCCAAGCCATCCCGTCCTTGCACATGAGACTAAACATGAAGTTCCGTCCGGATCGGATCGGTGCCTGTGTCCCAGCGACCGTCCGCAGGAACTATGACCTTGTGCACAAGTTGTCCGTGATCAACGACGTCTATACTAAGTTATCAATTGATGCAGTTTAAGGCAACACGAGCACAACACAAGTAGCATGGCATGATTCATTTTGCATAGTCTTCCTGATCAGTTCATTACATAGCAAGACGTGTTCTATAAATAACACAATTTTAGAAGAAGTATACATTCTAACTTGAATTGAAACATCATGAAAGAACTTTTTTAAGTGAACTAGCATGCAACAAGGTAACCATTTCTAAGTTGATTGACAAGCACAAAATAATCCAAGTCTATTCCTTTTTATCTTGACATCTTTTAGTTATTATGGTATCGTTTGATCGAAAAAATCAAGAAGGCAAGATTTTAGATGTGAAGGCTTGGAAGAAGGGTCAACTGAATCGAATTATAGCCACTCACAAGTTGGTTGGAGAGAGGAAAGGAAAGAGGTGCTTCAAGACTCCGCTCGTGTGACGCCTACTGCACGATCACCTGCATTGCCACGAACAGATGATCAATACCTCTTCTACTTTTCCAAGCTCGGAATGAAATGCAGTTCAACGAACGAAAGCAATAAAATCTATCGAAACCGTTCAAGAAAACGCAAATCCGAAAACCAACTCAAAAGCACGGAAGCAACAAGGCGACAACGAAAACTAGGCAAGAAAACTTGCAACGGAGAGGTCCCTCTTGACTCTGCAGCTAAGTCCATCCTTGGGGCACAGTCCACTGAATATGGGAATCAATTCCGAAGAAGCAAATCCATAACGAGGATAAGATCTTGATTCAATCTATCCCGATCGAACGAAATCGATTAGTATTTTTTAGCCGCGCTCCCCGTAAAGGGGGAACGGGGCACCACACAGCCAAGGTAAGAGTGTTTTCTATCTTAGATTGGTAAACATGCTCTATTTTTTCCCAGATAAAATTGTATAAGACAACTCAAATTTTGCTTCTTAATATGCCCAATTGACCTTTTCACACTATCATCATTAAACCTTTTCCTATCAAAATGTCTGTCGTGGAGCAGAACTCTAAACTGTGGAGGTTCCAGAAAAATAATGAACATAATAACACTTAGTTAACATTGCCAAATCGCTCAGTTGGTGCCATGATTGGAACCTAAGGACAAGAGAGGCATCACAAACATAGGAGCCTAGTCGACAGGTTGGAAACCTACATTATTGATTGTACAGCTTTAGCTCATGCCAAGGAGAACCCTCCGAAGGCCTCCGAGACTAAAGAAAGAACGCATAGGTGAAATATGATAAGTTTTGATTAAGGAGATTCCCATCTCTCTTGGGCAAAATATTAACTGACAACCGCGAAGCCAAGATGGAATCCTATTACCTATGAGTTTTTCTAATCCAAATTACAATTTATTGAATCTTTTTCCATAGGAAGTCAACTTCCATTATGTTTTACACAATCAATCTTTCCCTAAATCAGGCAAACTGTGTCCACAACAAGTGATAATAACAGAAACCAATTTCATTTGTTTCATAAATCCCCCATTCAAAAAGAAGAGAAGAAAAGGAAAAGCACAAATGCTAACACCTATACACGTTTTTCAACTAATAACATTTTAGTGTCTTCTGAGGACATGCCTGCGTTTAGGAAGGAAACTGAACGTAGGCTGATTCCTTGAGTTCATACCTTTTAGACTTACTTATTTTGTACATTTATAACCTACTTTGTGTTTTAAACTGTATCCTAAATTGGTGAAACATCAACTCAACATTTTAGAAATTTTAATAAAAAATCTTGCACTTTGCTGGGCTCAAATAACTGGGACAGGATTGACAACATATGGATGTTCGGTACAGATATGAACTTGTTGGTGATGAGCAGGAGCAAATTGATCGCCTAGCTGAGGATGGTGATATGTATAATAAGTTGTCACGATCACTAGCACCTGAAATTTTTGGCCATGAAGATGTTAAGAAGGCTCTTCTACTACTACTTGTAGGTGCTCCTCATCGAAAACTATCAGATGGTATGAAGGTAAGCACTAGTAAATGATGCGAAACACTTATTTATTTATTTTCCTTTTGTTGATTTAACCATGTTTTGGAGATTCTATGTTTTCCTTTTGATGATCTAACCATACTTTTAGAGATTCAGTAGAGTTGTTTTTTTCTCCTTTTCCCCTCAGAATTTAGTTTTAATTGTACATTGTAACTTGGTATATTTTCTCATATGCCTGTTATTAAATGTTTAACTATTTAAAATAAGGGAACAATATCTTCAATTAACCATTCAAATCATCTATATTTTCTTTTTTCCTGAAGTAAATAAGATATTGAGATGCACCTTTAGGGAGAGATGAAAATCTGATATACTAAAGTCTTTCAAGAGAAAATCCGTAGTATAATAATGGTCTTATTTGAGTTGAATATGTCACCGTCACTAAATGAAAACTCTTTTAAGAGTGCACATCAGAGGAGACCTCCATATTTGTTTGATGGGAGATCCTGGAGTTGCAAAAAGTCAGCTACTTAAGCACATAATAAATGTAGCACCAAGGGGAGTTTATACTACTGGGCGGGGAAGCAGCGGAGTTGGTCTTACTGCAGCTGTTCAAAAAGATCCTGTTACAAATGAATTTGTTCTTGAAGGAGGAGCTCTGGTGAGAGTTGACACATTATCTGTCTGTTTATTCTCTCTTTGTTCAATCAAGATGCTAATTAATAACTGCTAATGATTTGTCCATAACCTATAAATGAATTTATGTTATCTATTTCAGTTTTTTTCCTACAACATGGTGCAAATACATTTATATGCACATGATTGCATGTCCTTGTTGAAAGTCAACACCTCTTCTCTTTCCCTCCATTTCCATGCACTTCTAGAATATTATTTCTAGAAATCTCTCTAATATTTTATAATGCTATCATCTTCTTCACACAAAATTCTACTAGGAAGTTTCAAGTCTCCAAACTAGAAACTCTCACTTACCAACTATAACCATCCTAATTAATCTGTCTTCTACACTTCTCCTTTGGATCCTATAAAAGGGAGCTCATACCACTCACTTGGGTATCAAGCAACAAGTCTCCCATCAAAAGAGACGAGTGTGAGGCGTGTAGCTAGAGTGTGAGTGGTGTAATAAGTAGTAGAAGTGTTGTAATATCCAAGTTTCCTTGATAAGGTTTGTTTTCTTTAGTGTCCACCACCTCTTCTTTCTACAGTCCTTAGATTGTTGCTAGATACCCTGTCCTTGAAAAAAATACTTGAAGTGATGGAGAGATGAGGTAGACTTTCGTGTATTCCTTTTTCATATTAAGTACCCCCCTATAGATGATATCTATTACGTTAGACAAAAGTGAACCATCTTTTGCTACAGGTGCTGGCTGATATGGGTATTTGTGCAATTGATGAGTTTGACAAGATGGAATAATCAGATAGAACAGCAATCCATGAAGTAATGGAGCAGCAGACTGTCAGCATAGCGAAGGCTGGTATTACCACATCACTTAATGCAAGAACTGCAGTTCTTGCTGCTGCTAATCCTGCTTGGTACAAATTGATCAATAACATAATTTTTTAGATTTAATGCTGCACATTCTTGCTTATGTTCTCTAACAAGCTGATGTTGCCTTCTGTTCTTAAGGGGAAGATATGATCTTAGGAGGACTCCAGCAGAAAACATTAATCTCCCCCCGGCTCTACTGTCCCGTTTTGATCTTCTGTGGCTAATTCTGGACCGTGCAGATATGGATAGTGACCTTGAAATGGCAAGACATGTTCTACATGTGCATCAGAATCTTGAATGTCCTTCACTTGGATTCACACCGCTTGAACCATCTGTTCTTCGGTAATTTTACCTCCCCTCTACCTACCTAAGTGGTTTTGTAAATGCAAATAACTCTAATTATTAATAATTTATTATTTTTTTAGAAAATATATTTTATATATTTAGGCATAATTAACTATTTTCAATGTTGTTTCTTAGTAGTTTCGAAATTGAATGAAATAATACTCACCCTTGTCGATTGGTTTACATGCGATAGATAAGTTTTCTTCTTTTATATACTTTTACAACATTATTATGCTTTTACACCCTTGCTGATGGATTTTTTTTGTTCAATTTTCTTTGCCGAATTGACCGCAAAAGATATCCCCAATGTTGGTATCGATCAGTATCGGGTGTTGGTCAGTATCAGATAGGGATATGCCAAACCGTATCGTATCGACCACATCGGATCGGTATCGGCCGATACTGCAAACTATGGTTTACAGTCTTGAGTAGGCCTGAAATCCCTTGAAGTCATAAGACAATCTCAGCTTTGGCTGGCTGCAACCTGGTACAACCTGGTATAACTTGTTCCTCGAACCTGCCCTTTATTCCAAGGATAGGCAAAACATACCACCCAAGGTGGGTTAGATAGGGTTTAGAGGGGTGGATTGCGGTTTTCAGAGGTTTGCTCCTGGGCTGTATGAGTTTAAAGTGTTGGCAGTCATGAAAACCCATTAATCATGAAATGACTTTCGGTGTAATTGAAAAGTCCTCTCCTATTATAATTGAAGGTTGGCATAATACATTGGTTGTAACATGGTCAAATTTCATGTGTGCCTTACCATAAGTGTGATCTCCATATTTCATTATAGAGCTGACCTGGTTGATGGTGATGGTGCATAATTTATTGACTTTAAGCACTCCAATTTAATGTTTTTTTCGTCCGTCACAGAGCGTATATTTCAGCTGCAAGAAGAGTAACTCCTTCAGTCCCAAGAGATCTCGAGGAGTATATTGCTACTGCATATTCCAGCATTCGCCAAGAGGAAGCCAAGTCAAGCGCACCACATTCTTACACAACTGTCAGAACACTATTGAGCATTCTTCGAATATCTATAGTATGTCATTTACTATCATATTCCTTCTATTTGCTTTTATGTGCTTGACTGCTTCTTATTAGACTTTGGTGCATTCAAATAATTACCTTTGTTATACCAACAATATTTCCTAAAGATAACAAGAAACGTATATGCAATAGGTTCTGTATTAACTTAAAATATCAGATTCTATATTAAATTAAAATAACAGATTCTGCTTTACGTTTGCAGGCTTTAGCAAGACTTAGGTTTTCAGCAACAGTTGCTCAGAGTGATGTGGATGAGGCTCTTCGGTTGATGCAAATGTCAAAGTTCTCTTTATACTCAGATGACCGCCAAAGATCCTGTTTAGACGCCATATCTGATATCTATTCAGTATTGCGAGATGAAGCAGCAAGGACAAACAGCATGGATGTAACCTATGCTCATGCTCTTAACTGGATATCTAGAAAGGTACATATGCACATTTATGCTCTTATACTGTTGGAAGTATTCCTCAAAGCTCGTTGATCAATCAAGCATTTGAATCACATATTCCTTTGTAACTAACTTAACAGCTGGCTGGCCAGTATATAATGATGTTTTTAAAATATGATTTTTTTTCTAAAGCCGGAAAAGGAAATTTGAAGCTCTTGAGATTCACCTAGCATTTTTAACTGCATGAGCCTTCACATGAAGGACTGCAACTTTTGGACAGTTAGCTGGTTGATAATTTATGCAAAAGGTACTGTTCTAGGAAAATTGATCGGCGGGAAATTGACAGCTAACTGTAGTATTTGTTATTGTAAGTCTGACATGCCTACCAAAAAGAAAAAAAAAATTCTCGGATATAAAATATTTTAAATATAATTTGAATATATTTTAATTAGGATTTGTTATAGATATGTTTTTTGAAATTTAGATGTGTTTAGTTAGATAATACCATGTAGTTAGTTTAAATATAATTTGAATATTGAATATACTTTAGGATTTGTTATAGATGTTTATATGAGTTTGGATAAATGTTCAGTTAGCTGGATTTTTTTTTAAATTTTTTTTTCTTAACTACTGAGGAGATACATACGCAATAGTTAGATTTTTTTAATTTTTTTTTTAATCACTAATGGAGGATAAGCAAACGGCTTAGACGGCTCATTTTTTAGCCGTTTCCAAGCTGCATTATAATATAGAGATAGAGATGTACCAGTTACTTAATGGTGTCACCCAATTTCTTAAGCATGAATTATTGAGAAAAGGATATTTACACGTATCAGTCTACAGCGGATGTACAGGAATACCATTTGATCCTGAAACTAGTGAAACTCTTGGTCATCCAGAAATATATTTCCTGATCCTACTTATAACCCATTGTAAATAAACTCTCTAGAGTTTTCAGCCGAATGTCTGACCCTAGAAACAAAGCAGCTTTTATCCATACATTGCTTGAAAGTTGCTTCATGATGTCTTTTGCCCACCTCATCTGTGTTTCTTCACTTGAACTTGATTTTGAAGATTTGATCGATTGGTCATTTCCTTATAGCTTGTTGCTGTGTTAATAAACTGTTGAAATTAGTTGATTATTTTATTGATTGTCTCATTGGCATTATATAGCCTTACATTCATTAATACAATGATCTCAATCATTATGACAATAATCTCATAATGGAATATCCTGTGACATATTCTGGCATCCCAAATATGTCCTCAGGATATTCCCATGTGCTTATACTATACTTAAATATGACACCCAACATACCATATCAACACTCCCCCTCAAGATGGGTGAAAGATATTCACTAAGCCCATCTTGTCACATCCTCTAATCATGCTCACTGAGGTGAGTCCCTTGGTTAGTCCATCTGCTACTTGATCCCTGGTTGGAACATGGCCAAGCTCCAGTAATCCTCTATCCAACTTCTCTTTGATGAAGAATCTATCAATCTCGATGTGTTTGGTCCTGTCATGCTGTACTGGATTGTTGGCGATACTAATAGCTGACTGATTGTCACACCACAGCTTCATCTTGGCTCCTTGATCCAGCTTCAGCTCCACCAGCATATTCTTCAACCATAGCATCTCTGCAACTCCCAAGGCCATAGCTTTGTACTCTGCTTCAGCTGTCGATCTGGCCACCACAGACTGCTTCTTACTCCTCCAGGAGACCAAGTTACCTCCTACAAATATGCAATATTCCGAGGTAGACCTCCTGTCATCAGCACAACTAGCCCAGTCAGAATCACAGTAGCCCTCGATGCTCACGTGATTGTTCTTCCTGAATATTAGTCCCTTCCCGGGAGCACCTTTCAAGTACCTCAGAATCTAGTACACTGCATCCATATGACCCTTCCGTGGGTCATGCATGTAGCGGCTCACCACACTTACTGCAAAGCAGATATCAGGACGTGTGTGGCTCAAATAGATCAACTTGCCAACCAGTCTCTGGTATCTGTCCCGATCAACTGGTTCTCCAGCCTCAGCATCAATCTTGAACCTCTGATCTATTGGTGTCGCTGCAGGTTTGCACCCTAACATCCCAGTTTCTGTGAGAAGGTCCAGTGCATACTTCCTTTGAGAGAGAACAATCCCCTCTGTTTCTCGAGCAATCTCAATCCCAAGGAAGTACCGAAGAAGGCCGAGATCCTTCACCTCGAATTCCTTGCCAAGCTTTCCTTTGAGCTGGGCGATCTCCTGCTCATCATCTCCTGTGATAATCATATCGTCCACATACACCGCAAGCATGGTGATGTGGCCTCCACTCCTACGGAAGAACACAGTATGATCAGCATTGATCTGCTGATATCCTATCCCTATCATCGCCCTTCTGAATCTGTCAAACCACGCTCGAGGAGACTGCTTCAGTCCATAGAGGGACTTCTTCAACCTGCAGACCTTGCCTACTGTCTAATTGGTGCCAAATCCTGGTGGTATCTCCATGTACACCTCCTCCATTAGATCTCCGTGAAGAAATGCATTCTTCACATCCAGTTGGTGTAGCTTCCATCCACCATTCGCTGCCAGAGAAATCAGAGTCCTGACAGTGCTCATCTTTGCAACTGGTGCAAAGGTCTCGTCATAGTCGATGCCGTACGTCTGACTGTATCCTTTGGCTACTAGTCGAGCTTTGTAGCGCTCAACCTGTCCATCTGGGTTCTGCTTCACGGTAAAGACCCACTTGCATCCAACTGCTCTCTTCCCCTCTGGCAGTCTCACAAGCTCCCAAGTGTGGTTCTTCTCCAGAGCTCCCAACTCCTCGTGCATTGCCGCTTTCCACTTTGGTTCGTTCTTGGCAACCTGCCAATTGTTAGGTACAGTAATACTATCCAAAGATGCTATAAATGCTCCATAAGAAGAAGGGATATGGTCATAAGAAACAAACTGAGCAATATCCCAACCATATCTGTTTGGAGGATTTCCTGCATTGCTGCGAGTGGTCCTCCGTACAGATAGTGGTGTGGGAGGAGTAGAAGTAGGAGGAATGATATCTTGTGAATGAGGGGGTATCACCTGAAGGGGGGTTAGTGTCGGTGCCTCAGGAGTTGGGACGAACGCAGGCAAGGGACTTGCCTCAGTGAGCATGATTAGAGGATGTGACAAGATGGGCTTAGTGAATATCTTTCACCCATCTTGAGGGGGAGTGTTGATATGGTATGTTGGGTGTCATATTTAAGTATAGTATAAGCACATGGGAATATCCTGAGGACATATTTGGGATGCCAGAATATGTCACAGGATATTCCATTATGAGATTATTGTCATAATGATTGAGATCATTGTATTAATGAATGTAAGGCCATATAATGCCAATGAGACAATCAATATGACAATAATCTCATAATGGAATATCCTGTGACATATTCTGGCATCCCAAATATGTCCTCAGGATATTCCCATGTGCTTATACTATACTTAAATATGACACCCAACATACCATATCAACATAAACTCATTATGGACATGCCAGTCTTTTGTTTGCATATTAAATGCACACCCGATACTAATTCGTGATTTTCTATGTGTATTTCTTCCCATGTAGAGACTGTTTTTTTTTTTTCACAATCATGTAAACAGGGATACAGCGAAGCTCAGCTGAAGGAGTGCCTAGAAGAGTATGCTGCTCTGAATGTGTGGCAGATCCATCCGAATACATTTGATATTCACTTCATTGATGCTTAAATTTACCTCAATTGTTAGACAACATTTCTAGTTGACCTTGTTTCCCAGAACAGAGGCACAGATGATTGGAGTTTAATAGGTGTTCTGGAATCTGGCTTCTGCTGGCACGGTACCTGGAGCTCACTGATCAGTTTCCGAGGAACTTGTATTAGAATCAATGTTTATACATGCTAATGTATTCTTTATCTATTGGTGCCGTGTAATAACTTTTGATACTGATGCTTGCAAAACATAGCTATGTCAACAGTAACGACTCGTGAACATCTTAATGTTGCAAGCAGCCTTTTGATGAGCCATTTCATGGTCTGGGCATGCAACCCATTTTCCATGACATTCCCCGATAATTTGACTAAATATAAACTAGACAACTGATTGTCGTCATTGTCTGCAGAAATCTGCATCAGAGATTTATGTTAATACCACTGTTCTACCAACGACCAATAATACTTGAAGAGCTAGCTTATGACAACCAACCCATGAGTGGCACAAAGTTGGATATTACACTGAAACTATATTGTCAGATGTCTATGAAGAGCTTGGCTTGATTTTACATGAGGCTATCAAGCACCGAAGTTGAAAGAATGAACAGTTCCACCTCTATTATTTATCTAGTTTTGCTGCAGATATTCAAAATAGGTAAAGAACAATCATATCCTTGACTTCATATATAGTCTATAACTTGAAACATGATTATTCAGTAATCTAGTTTTTGCAACCTGTTGCATACAATCTGCAATTTGTACGAATTTAGTAATGTTAAGTTTTAACATATTTCGATGACTCATAAATATCTATCACCACGCAAATAGGGCTTGATTCCACCAGAGGATACCGCAGCCTTCGCTCATGTGAGTATTGTGTTGAAAACAAAACAAGCAATACTAAATCAATTTTTCTTCACAGTATAAGCAGAACCAATGGAGGAAATATCATAGCATTATAAACTCACTAAAAATATTAGGACATTTTTTTTATCGGAGATTTCTAAGATGTATTGTACAAATATAATTTTCCTCTTTTCACTTCAAATCCTTAGACCTTCATCAAATATTTGCCTTTAACAAAAAGTCATAATACAATGATATCCTTTTCTAAGATATAAGATCTTCTGAAAGTAAAATAGATTGTAACTTACTCAGAGTTCTCGCGGAAGTGAATCAAACAACTCCCTCTTACTATGTTTCTCTGCACCTGGGGTGTTAAGAACTCTACTTTCCTCGACCATCGTTATTGAGTTATTCTTCAGCTCTTCGTATAACCAAAAAAAAAATGAGATTGAAAATAACTGAAGAATGTTACTTTTCTAGATTTCAGTGTTTCCTGGAAGAGATGAAAAATACCTGTTCTTGAGATCAAGCTGGGGAAGAGGTGATAGAAACAAGTAGCATTCATATATTCTTAAATCTTAATAAATCAAAGAACGACCTTTCAATAAATGATGATAAACTCCTTGGAGATAATTTTGTAACGATCCATTCTGTTCAAGCGGACACCCGATTCAAACGGCGCAAGTGCAACGACCCGACCTGCTTTGCTCAACGAGAGGACTTGTTTGAGGCAAAGGATTTCCAGACTTGGCCCTTCAGAAGTTCAGACTTAGACTTTCAAATGCTCGCTCGGAGTATCGCTCGACCGAGACGAATTATTCGCTAAGGTGGGTGGCTACGATGAACTTGTCTTTGTTTAGCCATCACATTTAAAATATGGACGATACATGCTAGTTACTAGGTGAATTACTCCCCCTGCATGCTAATAAAGAATACAACGCACCTAGCTAAGGGAATAATCCTAACTTGTATTGCTTGTGTTAGAACATGAAAATAAAACTTTGCTTATAAATGGACCATCGCATGCTACCTTTGCCTTGTGCAAGTAGACCCCGCTATGCCTCGAGTAGATCGTCGTGTATTCTTCGTAGTGCACTGTTCATTTGTTTACACTGCACGTCCCTAGATTATGTCGTTCGGTATATCCCTTTATGGTTTCACTCATCGCTTTACCCATAGACCGTGCCAACGTAAATGTTTATATTTCATATAAATGCATGCTTGCATGCTTACATGTAGTTTGTTCTCGTTGTCTCGTTTCAATGCTAGTCACATAATTTATGCCACAATCAAGTAACACTATCCGTATCGTGCATGCATCTAGTTAGCCAGAAGACTATCAAATAGTCCTTCTGTGAAATATGAAACTGCAAGTATACATGACCGTTGGGTCGCCAAGGCAGTTTTCGAACTAGAAAATTTGCATCAAGTCAAGTTGAACACTGAACGAGAATCATGTCAAGTAAATCAAAATTAACAGCTCGTGGAGCAATGCTCGTTCAGAACAAAAATCATGGATTATTATGTCAAATTGTGCATCTGGAGGACCAAGACTTGCATGTCGCGGACAACTTGTGCACAAGATATTAAATGGGTTCCTGCAGACGGTCGCCGGGGCACCGAGGCTGATCCGATCTGGACGGAACGTCTGTTCGTCTGTCTGTCAGGCAAGGATGGCGTGTGGCGCCTTGTGAACCTTCCTTCACGCCATTCTTGCTCTTAGACTGAATAATCGTCTGTTGGAGGAAGAAATGGCATGTAGCGGGGATCGCCATCTGCGTTGCATACCATTTTTATCCCGTGATTAAAACTCGTCCTTTATGGCTATGCCAACGACTCCTGTTCATATAGATAAGTCATCCTCGCTTAGCGGCAATCCACGTGCGAGTCATTGCATCACATCTAGTAAATTGGAAACACCTGAACGAGCATGCTAGTGACTCTAAAGGGAAGCATAAATTTTCCTATAAGAAGTTGGCTAAGGCCAACATGGACTCCTTGTCCAAGTAGTTGGCTAAGGCCAACATGGTACATGCTAGTGACTCTAAAGGGAAGCATAAATTTTCCTATAAGAAGAAGAAGAAGGACTTCAACCAGCTGAAGGTGAAGTCGGCTCAGTTCAAGCCAAAGCCGAAGACTGATGTAACATGCTACAACTGTGGCAAGAAGGGTCACTACAAGAGCGACTGCAGGCAAAGCCTAAACCAAAAGAGCAAGGTGAGCTTAACCTAGTTGCTATGATTGCGCAGGTTGAGTCACTTGGCGTGGACACTGAATGGTGGGTGAACACTGGTGTATCTTGCCACATGTGCTCTAAGAAGGAGCTGTTCATTAAGTATGAGCCTAGCTATGAGAAAGTCTCGATGGCGGATAAGTCTTAAGTTACAGTGCTGAGGATCGGGACGGTAGTGCTGAAGCTGTCACGACCCGCACCCGGATATTCGGGCATGAGTACGTGGTTACGTCCAGCCTACGCCACAGATGTCTGGGTCATTTTTAACTATCTAACATCTCAATAATATAATATGGTACCTGTCAATCATCTCAACTCCAAACGGAGGAGTAATATGGTATCTCACATGAATAACTAAACTCAATCACAAAACCAACTAAGGAAGAATAATGCATGAATGGAATAACGAAGAAAAAAATAACATACAATCCACAATCTGAAATAATATACAAGATATGAATCCACCAAAATAATAGTCTAATACAATCCCATACAATATAATCTAGACCTCCTCAGGCTCTGCAACTAAGTCCCCCTAGTCAATAAGAGTATCCTCTATATGTACGCCATCCTACGGCCCATAGAAGGTGGGATACCGCTCTATAAGCCAGTCATCTGGAAAAAATATATTCAGTCAGGATTGGAGCGAAGTACATACCTCTGAAAGCAGTTTTAATAGCATAATCAAGCATATAAACAGATATAGAAATGAAATACAAGATCACTAAACATATGAATGATGAACAATATATATACAGGTAATGTACGAGAATATAGATCAACAATATGAATATCATAATATGATAAAATAACTGCAATCTAAACTAACTAATATGCCTCAGAATACAAGTTCATTATATGATCGGGTTGGGTGAACATGATCAGGTAAGACGGATTACAAGTGAAGTATGTAACTAGAATGTACATGATGTAACAATGGCTTTGATCACATAATCAACTCCTACTCTCCCACCCCCAACTAATACTGATGGATCCAATCACAACACGCTACGAACACGAAAATATAACCACTGTCACGAGAAGTGGGTGTATACGAATATCATAACCACCGAACACGAGCAGTGGATGTACACGAATAAGCACACTGAACACGAGCAGTGTGTGAACATGAAGTAACATCAATACCCAATGTACACGATGAGATACAATGTACACGAGTACCTGCTGAACACGTTAGGGGATAACATCTCATGACGGGATCCACATAGCACCGGTCCGTAAAATCACTGTGTCGGGATCAATGTACAATTCTATAACGTGTATATATACAATATTATGAATTGAAAACAATCATAGAAATATACTCGCCTGACGTCCTGATCAAGTGTGTCTCTCAATGCCCAAGTCAGTGTCTCACAACCTATATATGTTATGTTGTATCAATACAAGGTTCAATAATGAAAATAAATGAAGTTGATGCAATTCTAGGTCGATACGCCATTTCTAAGTCAAACCAATAAATTCTAGGTTGCAAGAGTCTAATGCTAAGTCACTAAGTCGATATACTATGAAGCTATGCTATACAAGCTAAGGTAAGAATAAATAAAGCACTCAAAGAGCCGTATCCTAAGATACGCAAGTTTTGAATATGAAAAATAAGGTTTTTAGATATATATTCAAGTCAACCATTATAGTTATATCAAAATAATTTAAATAGGATACCTTGGCCTTGCACCAATGCGTATCGCACCTACCCGATATCCAAACTCAATACCTTGGGTATCGGCCCGATACCTTGGTATTACTTTGGTATCCCGAGGCAACCCAACACTTAGCCAACTCAAACCTACATATATAAACCAAATACTAAAGTATCTAACTAATAATAATAATAACTAAAACAAGTTCATATATATATATATATATATATATATATATATATATAGCTAACTAGCTACTAGCTAACTTAATGAATCCTTAACAACTAAACTAGCTATATACATATAACCAATCTAACAAGTACTTACATATCTATCTAACTACTTAGACTAACAAGTATATTGGTACATAATTCACTAACAGATATTACAATAGTATATAAAGCTCTCTAGCAAAAAATACCCAAATACTCAAATATAATCCATCTAATACCCACACCTTGATAACTTATCTAACTGATATGAGACTGAAACCAAACCCCAACTGTGCATACCTGTACAGTGGAGAAACTGAACTGTCACTGAGCTCAACTGCTCACTGCACAGTGAGTTACCTCTAGCACTTTCTGCTGTGCAAATACTGTTACTTGCTGCAGTTAGCAAGTTCTGCACTGCTCGATGCAGAATGTATTACTCCCATCTCGCTGCTGCTCTCTACTACTCTAACAAACCAAAATATTACCCAACTCAAAACCTTAATCCTACCAATCCTACAAATACTCCCTGAACCCAAACTGCTAACTATACTGAAAACCAAATACTGAACTGTGAGAAATCCGCACATAGTAACTTGATACTGTGGTTGTGCTTCCCCAAGGCTGTGTGCAACTGCACAGTTATTGTGCTCAACTTGCTGTGGCTTGTTCTTCATCCGCTGTGTGCACTGCACACAGTGTAGACCTGGTGCAGCTACTGATTTCCTCGTTGTGCCCATTGTGCATACAACAAACTCTGCTGCAGCTGCTGTGCTTCGGAGCCTTCCCTCTTACTCACTCGTTGCACTGGCCGTTAAGGTCTCACAACACAACAACCTATACTCACAATCAACTAACAAGGTATACACATCTATGCCTTCCTTAAACATGGACACCCATATATATATATATATATAAGTACCCATATAATTACATATAGATATAGGTCTATACATAGCTATATATATAAACACATATATAAACCAACACAACACTTAACATCTAAGCATCTATATATACCCCTCTCACAACACACACACACACACACACACACACACACACACACACACATACACACACATATATATATATATATATATATATATATATATATATATATATATATATATATATACAGAGAGATACATAAAATGAAATACATCTAATCTAACATATATATACTACCCATACACAAACACATAAACATTACATATATAAGCTCATATCTATATATATACTTATAGATATATATATCTAGATACATAGTATATACACAAATCGACACACATAAACACATCAACCCAAGATACACTATTATATACTCTATATAATACATAGATAGCATACTTATATATAATTACACACGTATAGGGGAATGAGCCAAACAACAAACACATGGAGCACATCGCACCCGTATCACACTTTTTCTATGATACGCTTACGATACGGCCCCAACACACAACCAAACGTATCCCGGAGGACACGAACAAGTCTAATACATAAATTATGAACAATACGTATAGTAATTAGAGTGTCTACGTATCCGTGTCATAATGTGATATGCACAAAGTCCCGTGTCAGAGAAAAACTACCAAAATCAACCCATTTCGTCAAATTGACGAGATACGACCTACACGTATCCAATTATGGACATGACACTAGTCACAAATAAGCAATCAAGTGTCAATTAGATCTATCAGATCTAATAATAAGCACTACATGTGCCAATCTCGAAATTCTCCCAAAATTGGCACCAATTTGGACATAACTTCCACCGTAGGTCTCCGATTGACCCGAAACCAATTCCTATGGGTAGCCTATACATGTGGGTTGGTTTCTCATGGTAAAATCTCAGATCTAGAGTCTATAAGAAGGAGAAAAACTAAATTGTACCTATTGGGAGATTGATTCCTAATGAAAAGTCTCTAATTGCCATATAGCTCCTCTCCTTGTAGATCTTGGCCTCCTCCTCCTTGCTCATTTCTTCCTTCTTGTAGATCCATGGTGTAGCAACCTCAATGATGAATTTAGAAAGAGATTGGTAAAGAATTGGTGGATAAATGATGAGGGAATAGAGGAAATTTGGAGAGGGAAGAATGTAGATCTAGAATTTGGGAATTGGAATGAATGAAATGATTTTCTCTCTCCTCCTTGAGGTGGCTGACCTATATACACCCCTCTAGCAATGTAAAATGACACAAATACCCCTTGGGGCCTCTCATGAAGAAATTAATTAGGGAAGGAAGGTTCTAGTCTAATGGTTTCACTAATTAATCAAGCCTCATAATCCATGGGCCTAATTCATGGGCTCAACTTAGACTAGTCTACTTGTTTGTTTCATGTATTCTAAATAATGGATTAGGTGCACTATACAAGTCCACAATAATCTACAACTAGCAACAATAATAATACAATAAATAATTAAATCATGCAATGCACAAATATTAATTATAATTAAACCTAAAATAATTAATACCCATTGGCAATTACCAAACTACCTTTGGATAAAATGTGAGGGTGACAGAAGCTGACTTTTGGAAAGTCACTAACACTGAAGAATGTGAAGCACATACCAATGACCACCAAGAATCTAGTTTTTAGGAGTCTGTTGTGCAAGACGGGCCTGAGGATGGATATTAATGCCGGTCAGATGATGATGTCCTACAAAGGAACATGCTTCGGAAAAGCTTTATGTACCAAAGGGATGTTTAAACTGTATCTTGTAACTCCTTCTGTTTGTATCAATGCAGTCTTTACTTCTGGTTATTCTCTTGACTTGTGGCATAATAGACTAGGACATGTGCATTGTAAACGCATTGACAAGATGTCTAGTTTAGGCCTTATCTCCAAATGTGGGGGTAAGGAGGTGGAGAAATGTGAAGTTCGTGCGCAGACGAAGATCGTCAAAAGTCATTCAGAAGAGTGAACCAAAGCACAGATCTTCTGGAGTTGGTACACTCAGATATCTGTGACTTCAAGCAACTCTCCACAAAAGTCGGAATAAAGTATTTTATCACTTTTATTGATGATTTCTCGAAGTACACGTTCGTATATATTCTCAAGTCGAAAGGCGAAGTGTTCGAGAGATTCAAGGACTTCAAAGCTGAAGCAGAACGTCAAACCGGTCAACAACTCAAAAGACTCAGAAGCGTTCGAGGCAGAGAATATCGTTCCTTAGAATTCGTATCGTTCTGCAAAGGTCATAAAATTGTCAACGAAATGACTACTCCGTATTATCTCTAATCTAATGGTGTAGCAGAAAGGAAGAACATGACGCTGACAGAGATGGTGAACTCCATGTTGTTGACAATAGGACTTTCAAAGTGCTTCTAGGGAAAAGCAGCACTTACGGCTACATTTATTCTGAATAGAGTACCGTTCGCGACATCTGACATTACTCCTCATGAACTCTGGTTCAAGATCAAACCTAACTTGAATGTCATTCGAGTGTGGGGGTGTCTGGCATATGTGAAGCTTTCAAACCTTAAGATTCAGACGCTGGAAACGATAACTACGAAGACCATATTTCTGGGCTATGCTGATAAGAGTGATGCTCGGAGGTTCCTTGATATCGAATCTAATCATATCATAGAATCTAGCAACGCAGAATTCTTTAAAGACAAGTTTGCTAGGCACAGAAATATTGTTCTCGCGGATGTCCCAGAGAATGTTGTTAGCACAGACAAGGCAAGTACCTCTCAGAAAGAAGTAGTCCAAGAAAAAGTTATCGATGATGAGACAATATTTGAACCTGAACCCACTGAGCCGAGAGAAAAGTGAGTGAGGAGGCCGAAGGACTTCGGAGAAGACTTTGTTACCTACTATGTGGAAGCTGATCCGCTTACCTATGATGAGGCAATAAAGACCAGAGATGCTATTTTCTAGAAAGAGGCTATCCATGACGAGTTTGACTCGATAGCTTCTAATAATACATGAAAGTTAGTCGATCTGCCTATACCCATCGGATACAAGTGGATCTTTAAGAAGAAGATGAAAGCAGACAGAACTGTTGACAAGTTCAAGGCCATGCTAGTGGTCAAGATATTTTCTCAGATACAGGGGGTTGACTACTTCGATACCTATGCTCCCATTGCATGGAAAACTACTATCAGGATGCTGATTTCTCTAGGTGCTATTCACAGAATAGTGATTCATCAGATGGACGTCAATACAATATTTTTGAATGGTGAACTGACTGAGAAGATTTATATTCAGCAGCCATAAGGGTTTATCGTCAAAGGTCTTGAAGACAAAGTATGCAAACTGGTAAAATATTTGTATTGTCTGAAGCAAGATCCTAAATTGTGGCACGAGAAGTTTGACAAAGTTATTAGATCAAATGGCTACAAGGTCAGCAAAACTGATAAGTGTGTTTACACAAAGTTCGCTAGCGATAGAGGTGTCATCGTTTGTCTCTATGTGGACGACATGCAATCCTAGGCAAGGATGAAGAATGTGTCACTAGAACAAAGATAACATGGGAGATGCAGATGTCATCCTTGGGATTAAGATAATCTGAACGAAAGTAGGGCTTGCTCTATCACAAGCTCACTACATGGAGAAGATGCTCACACGCTATGGATATCAGGATCTTCCAGGGATCGATACTCCATATAGGTGTGACAAAAAATTAAAGCCTAACCCAGGAAAAAGCGTCAGACAATTGAAGTATTCTAGCATCACCGGGAGCTTGATGTATGCTACAAATGCTACTAGGCCAGATATTGCTTTTGTTGTAGGGATGCTGAGTAGATTCACGAGTAACCCAGGTGTTGAATACTGGAAAGCTGTGAAGAGGGTGATGAGATACCTCAAGAAGACTCAGAAGTTTGCACTTTACTACAACAGAGATCCAGCAGTGGTAGAAGGCTTCAATGATGCTAGTTGGTGCTCAGAAGAAGAGAGCGATAGATCCACAGGAGGATATATTTTCTTAATAAGAGGAGCTGCCATATCGTGGAGGTCGAAGAAGAAGACGATGCTCTCATGCTCATCGATGGAGTTTGAGTTCTATGCACTTGCAGCTGTAGAAGATGAAGCAGAATAGCTTCGGGAGCTCATGTACGATCTTTCAATGGTTACTATACAGATTTTGGTTGTACCGATATACTGCGACAACCAAGCAGCTGCAGCAGTAGCATCTAATAATATCTTTAATGGAAAGAAGAGGACTGTACGGCTTCGGCACAGAGTACTAAACAATCTCATCAAAACTAGTGTCATTATAGCGGTAGATGTTCAGAGTCAGGAGAACCTGGCAGATCCGTTCACTAAAGGCCTCAAGCGCAAGCTAGTCAAAGACACAACAGGTAAAATGGGCTTGAAGGGCCTCTGATATTGTGTCTTTGTAATCCTACCATTAAGTTTTATGCTATTAGTTCAAAGAAAAATCTACTAAGCATCTAGCTTTTGGTTCAAGGGAGGATCATTGACTGAAAAAATATCAGGTATATTGGGTAGTCTTTCGAGACAGGGTGGAATATGTACCCAGAACCACTGTGGTCTACTCTTTGTTCTTTATAATTATATATTTATATATATATAGAACAATTTCCGTGTAAGGTTGGCTTCGACGCCTTAATGAGTTCTCGGGCAGAGTGAATATCCGGCTTGCGCTGCAGGAAGCACGTGTAGTTCATCACTACAAGGGATTTGTATCCCATGCTATAGTAGTGTGACACCATAATGAGATAAAAGATGTAAAGACTCGGCTGTGAGCCATGTCAGAGTGGCAGTGGCACCGTAAATATGCAAGTAGCCTAATGCTGAAAAGATAGAGAGTTGTAGCACATCACTACTAAGAGGCCGGTGACCTCATGCTACAGTGAGTGACACCACATGAGGTAGTTAACCTCGACTGTGAGTGTCACGACCCGCACCCTGATATTCGGGCACGAGTACGTGGTTACGCCCAGCCTACGCCGCAGAATCGGCGGTAGAACGCTGTCTGGGTCATTTCTAACTATCTAACATTTCAACAATACAATATGGTACCTGTCAATCATCTCAACTCCAATCGGAGGAGCAAATATGGTATCTCACAATATATCAATCTCAATCACAAAACAACTAAGGAGGAAATAATGCACGAATGGAAATAGCGAAGGAAAGAAGATACAATCCACAATGAAAAAATAGTACAACTGTGAATCTCCACAAAAATAATAGTCTAATACAACATCTAAACAAAACTAGACCTCCTCGGTCACTGCTACTAAGTCCTCTGGCTCTAGGGGAGTGTCCTCTAAAGTCTCACCCTCCTGAGGTCCGTAATGTGTGGGACACAGCTCCTCTAGCCAATCATCTGGAAAAATATATCCAGTCAGGATTGGAGCGAAGTACATACCTCTGAAAGCAGTTCCAATAACATAATCGAGCATATATAACAAGCAATAGAAAAATGATACAAGATGTACAAGTAGAAAGAATAACTGTACAAGTGAACAGGCAATAGGCACAATAAAGCTGGAAGTAAATACAAGAATAACTGCAAGTAGAGAACAAGAAATACTAACTATGTATTTTAGAGTGAGAGTTCGTTATGTGATCGGTTTAGGTTGCACATGAGGTATATAGGTAACTCCATTATACGTGAGGTGTATAATCGACATGTACATGAGATCAAGAGGGCTTTGATCACATAACCAACTCCTACTCCCCCTCCCCAACCAATACTCATGGATCCAATCACGACACGTTACGTACATGATCACGATAGTCACACTAGCACACAAAATAGTGGATGCACAAGAAGCACATGAAAGTCAATACCCGATGCACACGATGAAATACATGTCATTAGGTACCCGTTGCACACGGTAGGGGATAACACCTCCTGACAGGATCCATATAGCACCAGTCCGTGAAATCACTGTGTCGGGAATCAATGTATACTAATCTAGAACATGCATATATACAACATTATGAATTGAAAACAATCAGAGAAATATACTCGCCTGAAGTCCTGAGCAAAGTGTGTCTCTCGATGCCCAAGCTGGTGTCTCACAACCTATATACGGTATGTTGCATCAATACAAGGTTCAATGATAAAAATAAATGAAGTTGAAGAAGTTCTAGGTCAATACGCCGTTTCTAAGTCAAACCAATGTATTTCTAGGTTGCAAGAGTCTAATGCTAGTCACTAAGTCAATATACTATGAAACTATGCTAAACTAGCTAAACTAACACATAACTGAGCATTCAAGAAATTGTATCCTAAGATACGCAGGTTTTCTAATATGAAAAATAGATTTATATATATACATAATTCATCTATAATAATAATATCTCAAAATAAATTAATTATGATACTTTGGCCTTGTGCCAATGCGTATCGCAATTACCCTGACACTCAACCTCAATACCCTGGGGTATCGACCCATACCTTGGTGATACCTTGGTATCTCAAGGTAATCTAAATCTAAAACTTAAACACAAGATATAAATAGATACCTTAAACTAAATAAACTAACTGTTTTCTAACAAGTATACTAACTAATATATTACCTATACTAATATACATATCTAACTATTTAGGCTTAACTAGCACCTGAGTACATAGCTCACTAATTAATATTACCAAAGTATATAAAGCTACCTAGCTAATTACCCAAATACTCTATATAATCCATCTAGTACCTACCCTTATATAACTATCTAACAGTTAAGCGACTGAACCTAACCCCAACTGATACTCCTACTCTGAATTTCTGATACTGTGCTACGCTCTGAACCCGATACAGGTACTGAATCTGCACCCCGAGCCCTCTTGCTGCTGGTGTAGCTAACTAACTATAGTCTAAACTTAACTATCTATTGAGCTATAAACATAACCTACTTACTAACCATCCTCTAACCCAAAACCTTGGCTAAATACTAACTAAAACTGAAACTAACTAATAATTAACTGAAAACACAGAGCTGAAATGCTCAGACAAGATACATGGCTGATATTGGCTTTGTGAATTCTGCAGCACAGTGTGGATTGGGAATTCTGCAGCACAGTGACAAACAGCAACACAATCATAAAGAAAGCTATACAACAATCTCCACACACAGCAACTCCATATACAGCAACTCCATATACAGCAAACTTGCTGCTGTGATACCTTGCTCAAAGCTACTGTTCCTCCTTGCTGTGTTCAGCAACACAGTCTCCTTGCTGTGTTCAGCAACACAGTCCCCTTGCTGTGTTCAGCAACACAGTCTCCTTGCTGTCAAGTACCTGGTGTGTATCTGCACACATAGTACTTGCTGTCGAGTCCTTCCCTTCCTCACTCTAAGCACACACACATACATATATATACTACACTCTCAAACATATCTAAAATGACTAGCTATACGTCTATATATATATATATACTCCTCATCTATGCATCTCCCTATATAGATCAACACACATACATTTAAATACATAAGCTAACATGTATATATGTATAACTATAGACACCAATATATATATATATATATATATATATATATAGATCTATACACATACTTATATGTATTTATTTAGATACCCTCATATATATACACATAGGCATACGTATATACATAAAATCCAAATTCCTCTATTATACTCTCCATATAATACATAGATAGCATATACAAATATATTTACATATGTATGTATAGTACAAAAAGCCAAAACACAAACACATGGAGTGCACCGCACCCGTATCACACTTTTCTATGATACGTTTGCGACACGGCCCCCAACTCACAACCAAATGTATCCCGGAGGGCACGTACAAGTCCAATACGTAATTTATGATTAATACATATATAAATTATAGTGTCTACGTGTCCGTGTCACCATATGATATGCACATGGTCCCGTGTCGGAGGAAAACCCCCAAAAATGATCGTTTCGTCAAATTGACGAGATACGGCCCACACGTATCCAATTGTGGATACGACACAAGATACAAACAAGCAATCAATGGTCAATTAGATCTATTAGATCCATTGACAAGCACTACATGTGCCAATTTCAGAATTCCCCAAAAATTGGCACCAAAATGGACATAACTACCACCGTAGGTCTCCAAATGATTCCAAATCAAATCCTATGGGTAACCTATGCATGTGGGGTAGTTTCTCATGGTAAAAAAATCAGATCTATAGTCTATAGGAAGGGGAAAAACTGATTTGTACCTATTGGGAGATGGATTCCCAATGGAAAGGTCCCAAATGACAAGTTGCTCCTCTCCTTGTAGATCTTGGCCTCCTCCTCCTTGTTCCTTGCTCCTTGCTTGTAGATCCTTGATGTAGAGGCTTCAATGATGAATTTAGAAAGAGATTTGAAGAGAATTGATGGAGAATTGATGGGGAATTGGAAGGGGAAAAACTAGATCTAGAATTTTGGGGAAGAACTAAAATGAGAGCACTCTCTCTCCTCTCAATTATGGCTGGTATAAACCCCTTCCCAAGCAATATACAAAGTCAAAAATACCCCTTGGGGCCTCTCATGAAGAAATAATTAGGGAGAGAAGGTTCTAGTCTAATGGTTTCACTAATTAAACATGTTTCTTAATCCATGGGCCTAATTCATGGGCTCAACTTAGACTAGTCCAAAAGTTTGTTCATGTCCCCTAATTAAAATGGTTAGGTCTACTACACAAGTCCAAAATAAGTCTACACTAGCAATAATTATAATACAATAATAAATAAATTATGTCATGCACAAATATTAATTATAATAATCCTAAAATAATTAATACCCATGATAATTACCAAACTACCCTTAGATGGAAATGTGAGGGTGACAAACCTACCCACCTTAGAAAAATTTTGTCCTCGAAATTAAGGAAGAAACTATCTACCAAAACAAACAATATAATGCAAGAAAGAATTATACCTCACGGCTCAAAAAGATACGGATATCGCTCGCGCATCTCAACATCTCGCTCCCAGGTACTCTCTCCTAGCGAGTGATGCCTCCACGCGACGCGCACCAAAGGAATCGTCTGGTTCCTCAGCACCTTCTCTCTTCGATCCAGAATCTCCACTGGCTGCTCTGGATAGCTGAGAGTAGGGCCCACCTCTATCTCCGAATGATCCAACACATGACTGGGATCTGCCACGTATCGTCTCAACTACGACACGTGAAACACGTTGTGCACTCCTTCCAATGCAGGTGGTAAGTCTAGTCTGTAAGCGACTGTACCGACCCTCTCAAGAATGCTGAAAGGACCGATGAATCGTGGACTAAGCTTGCCACCTCCACCGAAACGAATCGTGCCACGTGTAGGAGAAATCCTCAAGAAAACCAGACCGCCAACCTAGCACGAAACACAAACTTAGCACTCTAACAAGCAACAATCAAACACAAACAAGACAAAACTAAAGCTATACCTCAAACTCCAGAGGTCTCCGGTGGCTATCGGCCCAATGCCGTTGCCTGTCCTGCGCCACTCGAAGTCTGTCTCTGATAAGCTTCACCTTCTCTGCTGCATCCACTACCATCTCTGGTCCCAATAAAGCCCTGTCACCAACATCATCCCAGGACAACGGAGTGCGGCATCTCCGTCCATACAACGCCTCGAATGGTGATATCTCAATGCTGGCTTGGTAACTGTTGTTGTATGAAAACTCTACCAAGTGAAGGTGATCCTTCCAAGAACCTCCAAGATCCAAAACACATGTGCGTAGCATGTCCTCGAGAGTCTGAATAGTCCTCTCCGACTGTCCGTCCGTCCGAGGGTGATAAGCGGTATTGAACTTGAGCTGAGTGCCCAAGCTAGCCTGCAAACTCCTTCAAAAATGGGACGTGAAGCGGCTATCTCGATCCGAGACAATGCTCACTGGAACACTGTGCAATCTGACAATCTGGCGCACATACATCTCCGCAAGTCTCTCCGTAGATGTACCCACCTTAAATGGCAGAAAGTGGGCTGATTTGGTCAACCTGTCCACGATGACCCAAATCGCATTCTTGCCTCCTGGAGAACGCGGAAGCCCTGATACAAAATCCATGGTAACATGCTCCCATTTCCATTCCGGAATGGGCAGAGGCTGAAGCAATCCTCCTGGTCTCTGTCTTTCCGCCTTGACCTGTTGGCAAACTAAGCATCTGGACACGAAGCTAGCTACCTCTCGCTTCATGCCATACCACCATACATGCTCCCTCATGTCTCTATACATCTTGTTGGCACCGGGATGCATAGAGTATTGGGAACGGTGCGCCTCCTGCATAATCTCCTCGCGCAATGCTCCCTTCGGTACGCACAACCTGGTACCGTGTCCCAATGACCCATCATCTGCGACGGTAAAGTCCTCTGCCAGTCCGACCTGAACCTGTGCTCTGATGCTCCTCAGAGACTCATCCTCATACTGTCTGGCCCTAACTTGGTCCATCAGCTCCGACTGAACCTGAAGTCCCCACATCTGCGCTGCGACTCCCGGAATCAATACCTCAATGTCCAAACTATCAAGATCTGCCAATAGATGCCTGTCCCTAGTCAAGCACATAGCCACGGGATACCTGCTCAAAGCATCCGCGACTACGTTGACCTTCCCTGGATGGTACTGCAAAGATATGTCGAAGTCCTTCATCAGCTCCAACCATCGCCGCTGCCTCATGTTGAGCTTCTTCTGTGTAAACACATACTTTAAGCTCTTATGGTCTGTGAAGATCTCTACTCTCTCTCCATATAGATAGTGTTTCCACAATTTGAGAGCAAAGATAACCGCTGCAGGCTCCAAATCATGGGTAGGGTAGTTCTTCTCATGCGGACGTAATTGCCTGGAAGCATAGGCAATTACCTTCCCATGCTGCTGTAGTACACAACCCAAACCCTTCCCTGATGCATCACTGTAAATGGAAAATCCTCCTGCTCCTGATGGTAGTGTCAAGATGGGAGCTGTAGTCAATCTCCTCTTCAGCTCCTCAAATGCTGACTGGCAATCCTCAGTCCAGACGAATTCCACGTCCTTTCTGGTCAGCCTAGTCATCGGCTCTGCTAGTCTGGAGAAGTCCTGAACAAACTTCCGGTAGTAGCCTGCTAATCCAAGGAAGCTCCTGATCTCTGCTACTGAACTCGGGGTAGACCACGATTCAACTGCTGAGATCTTCTTCGGGTCCACCGAGACTCCATCTCCTGTAATGACATGTCCAAAAAATTCAACCTTATCAAGGAAGAATTCATACTTCGACAACTTGCCATACAACTTCTCCTTCCTGAGGATCTCCAGAATAATCCTCAAGTGCTGCTCATGCTCCTCCGGGGTCTTCGAATATATCAGAATGTCGTCTATGAAGACTACAACAAACTGATCCAGGTACTGATGAAATACCTTGTTAATCAGGTTCATGAACACTGCCGGGGCATTGGTCAACCCAAACGGCATCACCAAGAACTCGAACTGTCCATAACGAGTCCTGAAAGCCGTCTTCGGGATGTCTTCCCTCTTCACCTTCACCTGATGGTACCTTGACCTCAAGTCTATCTTCGAGAATACCTTCGCTCCGCTCAGCTGGTCGAACAAGTCATCAATCCGCGGCAACGGGTATTTGTTCTTGATAGTGAGGTTATTAAGTGCCCTGTAGTCGATACACATACGTACCGACCCATCCTTCTTGGGTACAAACAGTACCGGAGCACCCCATGGTGACGAACTGGAACGGATAAAGCCTTTGTCTTGCAACTCATCCACCTGCTTCTTCAACTCCGCCAGTTCACTGTTGTTTACTCTATAGACGTGCTGAGAGATTGGCTCTGCGCCTGGCACTAAGTCTATAGAGAACTCCACATCTCTGTCCGGTGGCAATCCCGGTAAATCCTCTGGAAAGACATCCAAGAACTCTGTAATCAACGGATGTGGCAGCTCCCGCTCTTCTACCAAAGCCCCACAGAAATTGCCTTCGCTCTGCTCTGCTCCTCGGACGAACTCGAACTCTGGCTCTCCTGGTGTCTGAAATAAAACTCTGCCTCCACGACAATCGATACTAGCGTGATGTCTACTCAACCAATCCATTCCGAGTACTATATCGTAACTCGGAAGTGGCATTACAAGTAAACATACACTCAGCTCACGGCCTCCCACATAAACCCTCTGGTTCTTGCAAACATCACTGACCAGGATGATGCCACCCCCGGTAGTGATCTTGCAAGTCCGCGCCAACGGTTCAGACTCAAGACGATGTCTCAAAGCAAAAGATACAGATACAAAGCTATGAGATGCACCAGAATCAAATAAGGCATGAGCTGGAAAAGAATCGAGTAAGACTGGACCTGATATAACGTCTCCGACTGGCTCTGACTCCTCCACGGTCAGGGCAAAAGCTCGCCCCTGATGTGCACCCCTCTGCTGGTGCTGGTGCTGCACGAACTTCTGCTGCTGGGGCTATAAAGGAGGTCCTCTCGGCTGTCCCGCCGGGTGTCTAGCGGGTATCCTCTGGATAGGGGCTACATCCTGAACTGTCCGAGCTAAGGTCTTGGGGCAATCCCTCAGCTGGTGATCTGATGAACCGCAAAACAAACATTGACCAAGCCTCTTCCTGCAAACGTCCCATCCGTGCCCTGCCTTCTTACAGAAGGGGCAAGCACGAGCTGTCTGGGCTGGTCTCTGCATCTGGTACGTCTGCTGTACAGGTGCTCGGTTAGGCGCATTGGACTGCTGCCTCTGGTGCTGGAAATATGGCTTCTTCGCTGGACCTGTGCTGCTGCTGCCACCATAAACATCTCGGTCCCTCTTGTGCCTCCCACTCAGGTCTCTCTCGACCTTGTGAGCCTCCCCCAAGATGTCGGTATACGTCTCGTGGCTCGAAGAAATGAGAGCCTTCACTTCCCAGTTCAGACCCTCTCTGAACCTACTAGCCCGGTTCTCTGGGTCTCTCACCATATAGTCGGCATATCTGCTCAACCTACCAAACTCGGCGGCATACTCCTCCACCGACATGTTCCCCTAGTAGAGGTTCTGGAACTGTCGCTCCAGGTCAAGTCTCTCAGTAGGCGGGAAGAACTTCCTTCTGAACAGGTCCCTGAACTCTCCCCATGTCAATCCTGGATCGGCGATCCGTGGCTCATTCCGGAACCACGTGCTGGCGATGTCCATCATCTGCAATCCCGCTGCCTCCACCATCAGGTCCTCCGTAAGACGGGATAAGCGCATGACGCGCTCCATGCTCTCCAACCAATCATCCACATAGATGATGCCCTCTGTCCCCTTGAAAGGCCGGGGATCCAACTTCTTGAAGTCCTGAATAGTGCCGGGCCTGGGCTGTACCTCCCGTGGCTGTGGTGGTGTGGTCCTCTCTACGGCGGTGATGGCCACCTGGTGAGCACTCTCGATGCCCTGTCTCATCACCTCGGTCTGTCGGTGCTGCGCCTCGGCCTGGGCCCTCTGGGCCTCCATCATTATCTGGAAAAGTGCAAACAGCTGTGTAGCATCAGCTGGTACTGGCGGTGGTGGCGGAAGATCCTCGGGAACAACTGGAGAAACCCTCGGAACCGGGGGAGGAGCACCCCCAAAAGCGGCTGCTGAGACTCCCACCTGGACCGGTGAGGCGATCCTCTCGACGGAAGATGTAACAGTAGCAGCTGCTACTCTATCTGCAACAGGCGGAGAAGTAGCCGAGGAAGCTGCCGCTGCTCCTGAGCGATAGAATCTGACCTTCGGAGGCATCCTGAAGTCAGATTGAAATACTGAATCAATTATTGAATATAATGCGATATCATCAAAGAAGGACAGAACTTAATTCAAAATGAAAGACAATATCAAATAGATAAAGATTATAGAACAAAACATTAGAATTTTTCTAGTTGTGATTGAGTAACTCTCAGCCTAAATCCTGTATCCTAAAGCAGGCTCGTAGAAATACTCTAGTCGAGCACAAATACGATGTCTATCTAGACCTGCATGGGCCACCACTAAAACGTGTCACGACCCGCACCCTGATATTCGGGCACAAGTACGTGGTTACGCCCAGCCTACGCCGCAGAATCGGCGGTAGAACGCTGTCTGGGTCATTTCTAACTATCTAACATTTCAACAATACAATATGGTACCTGTCAATCATCTCAACTCCAATCGGAGGAGCAAATATGGTATCTCACAATATATCAATCTCAATCACAAAACAACTAAGGAGGAAATAATGCACGAATGGAAATAGCGAAGGAAAGAAGATACAATCCACAATGAAAAAATAGTACAACTGTGAATCTCCACAAAAATAATAGTCTAATACAACATCTAAACAAAACTAGACCTCCTCGGTCACTGCTACTAAGTCCTCTGGCTCTAGGGGAGTGTCCTCTAAAGTCTCACCCTCCTGAGGTCCGTAATGTGTGGGACACAGCTCCTCTAGCCAATCATCTGGAAAAATATATCCAGTCAGGATTGGAGCGAAGTACATACCTCTGAAAGTAGTTCCAATAACATAATCGAGCATATATAACAAGCAATAGAAAAATGATACAAGATGCACAAGTAGAAAGAATAACTGTACAAGTGAACAGGCAATAGGCACAATAAAGCTGGAAGTAAATACAAGAATAACTGCAAGTAGAGAACAAGAAATACTAACTATGTATTTTAGAGTGAGAGTTCGTTATGTGATCGGTTTAGGTTGCACATGAGGTATATAGGTAACTCCATTATACGTGAGGTGTATAATCGACATGCACATGAGATCAAGAGGGCTTTGATCACATAACCAACTCCTACCCCCCCTCCCCAACCAATACTCATGGATCCAATCACGACACGTTACGTACATGATCACGATAGTCACACTAGCACACGAAATAGTGGATGCACAAGAAGCACATGAAAGTCAATACCCGATGCACACGATGAAATACATGTCATTAGGTACCCGTTGCACACGGTAGGGGATAACACCTCCTGACGGGATCCATATAGCACCAGTCCGTGAAATCACTGTGTCGGGAATCAATGTATACTAATCTAGAACATGCATATATACAACATTATGAATTGAAAACAATCAGAGAAATGTACTCGCCTGAAGTCCTGAGCAAAGTGTGTCTCTCGATGCCCAAGCTGGTGTCTCACAACCTATATACGGTATGTTGCATCAATACAAGGTTCAATGATAAAAATAAATGAAGTTGAAGAAGTTCTAGGTAAATACGCCATTTCTAAGTCAAACCAATGTATTTCTAGGTTGCAAGAGTCTAATGCTAGTCACTAAGTCAATATACTATGAAACTATGCTAAACTAACTAAACTAACACATAACTGAGCATTCAAGAAATCGTATCCTAAGATACGCAGGTTTTCTAATATGAAAAATAGATTTATATATATACATAATTCATCTATAATAATAATATCTCAAAACAAATTAATTATGATACTTTGGCCTTGTGCCAATGCGTATCGCAATTACCCTGACACTCAACCTCAATACCCTGGGGTATCGACCCATACCTTGGTGATACCTTGGTATCTCAAGGTAATCTAAATCTAAAACTTAAACACAAGATATAAATAGATACCTTAAACTAAATAAACTAACTGTTTTCTAACAAGTATACTAACTAATATATTACCTATACTAATATACATATCTAACTATTTAGGCTTAACTAGCACCTGAGTACATAGCTCACTAATTAATATTACCAAAGTATATAAAGCTACCTAGCTAATTACCCAAATACTCTATATAATCCATCTAGTACCTACCCTTATATAACTATCTAACAGTTAAGCGACTGAACCTAACCCCAACTGATACTCCTACTCTGAATTTCTGATACTGTGCTACGCTCTGAACCCGATACAGGTACTGAAACTGCACCCCGAGCCCTCTTGCTGCTGGTGTAGCTAACTAACTATAGTCTAAACTTAACTATCTATTGAGCTATAAACATAACCTACTTACTAACCATCCTCTAACTAAAAACCTTGGCTAAATACTAACTAAAACTGAAACTAACTAATAATTAACTGAAAACACAGAGCTGAAATGCTCAGACAAGATACATGGCTGATATTGGCTTTGTGAATTCTGCAGCACAGTGTGGATTGGGAATTCTGCAGCACAGTGATAAACAGCAACACAATCATACAGAAAGCTATACAACAATCTCCACACACAGCAACTCCATATACAGCAACTCCATATACAGCAAACTTGCTGCTGTGATACCTTGCTCAAAGCTACTGTTCCTTCTTGCTGTGTTTAGCAACACAGTCTCCTTGCTGTATTCAGCAACACAGTCCCCTTGCTGTGTTCAGCAACACAGTCTCCTTGCTGTCGAGTACCTGGTGTGTATCTGCACACATAGTACTTGCTGTCGAGTCCTTCCCTTCCTCACTCTAAGCCCACACACATACATATATACACTACACTCTCAAACATATCTAAAATGACTAGCTATACGTCTATATATATATATATATACTCCTCATCTATGCATCTCCCTATATAGATCAACACACATACATTGAAATACATAAGCTAACATGTATATATGTATAACTATAGACACCAATATATATATATATATATATATATATATATATATATATATATATATATATATATATATATATATATATAGATCTATACACATACTTATATGTATTTATTTAGATACCCTCATATATATACACATAGGCATACGTATATACATAAAATCCAAATTCCTCTATTATACTCTCCATATAATACATAGATAGCATATACAAATATATTTACATATGTATGTATAGTACAAAAAGCCAAAACACAAACACATGGAGTGCACCGCACCCGTATCACACTTTTCTATGATACGTTTGCGACACGGCCCCCAACTCACAACCAAATGTATCCCGGAGGACACGTACCAGTCCAATACGTAATTTATGATTAATACATATATAAATTATAGTGTCTACGTGTCCGTGTCACCATATGATATGCACATGGTCCCGTGTCGGAGGAAAACCCCCAAAAATGACCGTTTCGTCAAATTGACGAGATACGACCCACACGTATCCAATTGTGGACGTGACACAAGATACAAACAAGCAATCAATGGTCAATTAGATCTATTAGATCCATTGACAAGCACTACATGTGCCAATTTCGGAATTCCCCCAAAATTGGCACCAAAATGGACATAACTACCACCGTAGGTCTCCAAATGATTCCAAATCAAATCCTATGGGTAACCTATGCATGTGGGGTGGTTTCTCATGGTAAAAACTCAGATCTATAGTCTATAGGAAGGGGAAAAACTGATTTGTACCTATTGGGAGATGGATTCCCAATGGAAAGGTCCCAAATTACAAGTTGCTCCTCTCCTTGTAGATCTTGGCCTCCTCCTCCTTGTTCCTTGCTCCTTGCTTGTAGATCCTTGATGTAGAGGCTTCAATGATGAATTTAGAAAGAGATTTGAAGAGAATTGATGGAGAATTGATGGGGAATTGGAAGGGAAAAAACTAGATCTAGAATTTTGGGGAAGAACTAAAATGAGAGCACTCTCTCTCCTCTCAATTATGGCTGGTATAAACCCCTCCCCAAGCAATGTAAAAAGTCAAAAATACCCCTTGGTGCCTCTCATGAAGAAATAATTAGGGAGGGAAGGTTCTAGTCTAATGGTTTCACTAATTAAACATGTTTCTTAATCCATGGGCCTAATTCATGGGCTCAACTTAGACTAGTCCAAAAGTTTGTTCATGTCCCCTAATTAAAATGGTTAGGTCTACTACACAAGTCCAAAATAAGTCTACACTAGCAATAATTATAATACAATAATAAATAAATCATGTCATGCACAAATATTAATTATAATAATCCTAAAATAATTAATACCCATGATAATTACCAAACTACCCTTAGATGGAAATGTGAGGGTGACAGTGAGCCATGTCACAGCGGCGTAGCACCGCACAGAAGTGTAAGGCTTCATGCTGGGATGTAGTACAACACTACTAAGAGGCTAGTGACCTCATGCTACTGTGGGTGACACCACATGAGGTAGTTAACCTCGGCTATGAACCATGTCACAGCGGTGTAGCACCATACGAAAGCGCAATGCTTCATGCTGAGAAATATCAAACTCTCTTAAAAAATAAACTAACCTAAGTGTATGGACAGAGATACAGGCCGTCTTTTGAGGAAAAACTTGTAGACACCCAAGATACATACACCGAAACCAGGTCAGCACATGGCCTTTAATGTGCGATCGGAGGCACAATTGATGTCATTGTGCGAGTGGTAAGAACATCAACTATGGTTCAAAATTCAAGGCATAGTCTATTCTTGTATCATACTGTTGTTTGACCCATGCAAGAATATTCAAGTCGTGGGTGACATCTATCCTAATGCATGATGGATAGTCACTGTGAGGAACGCTCGACCATATATTATGATATATGTGGGGGCTTGTTGGTATTTTCACTTTACTTTGGGAGTTTTAGTCCCACATTAGAAAATCACCAATATGTATATCTCAATATATATAACTTTGCTTAGTATTGGTATATGCACATGGGGTAGTGGCCCATGTGGGTTGACTTTCCTAGAGGGATTAAGTGTGAACCCCATTATGACAATCTTTATTTTGTCACCACCTTTGAAAAGTTTTTCTTATGAGCTAAGCCACAAAGAGGCTTAGCGACTCAGACTCAGACTCAGGCTCGGGCTTAAGGGCATAAAGTGGTGCTTTGTTGGCACACTTTACACTAAGCACGTCAGCATCGTCGTATGGCGCTTGTGCACTCATTTTATGCATGAGTTACATGCACGGTTGCTTGCTCGGGTATATGCTTCGGTGAGCCATGTGGCCAGGGGCCATGTGATCAGGTGCCCATGCGGACAGATGTGCATGCGGCCGGGGGCCATGCGGTCTGGTACGCATGCGATCAGGTGCCCATGCAGACAGGTACGCATGCGGCCAGGGGCTATGCAGTCAGGTGCCCATGCGGACAGGTGCACATGCGGCCAGGTGCCATATAGCCTGGAGCTATGCGGTCAGGCGGTATATCGCCAGCAAGTTAGCTTGAACGAGTCAAGTTTGGAGGGGATGGGGACTGCTGTTGGAAGCTCGGTGCGGCGTTGTCTTCTCTGTGAAGTACAATACAGGTGGCACAGGCGGCTCATGGGTCTCCGTTCTACGCGGCTGCAGCAGCTACAGCTTTCAGCGCCTGACAGCGCTGTCTGCTCTGTGTAGTACAGCTGCGCAGGCGGCTCATGCGGCCTAATTTTTTTCTCAGGCCGCATGGAAGCTGAAATCCTCTTTATATAGAGGCTCTCCTCTTTCATTTAGGGTGTTGGAAAAAAATTAATAAAGAGAGAGAAAAACCGAGAGCACCAGCAGGACCTGCGATAGTTTTTAGTATCCTTCCAAAAGAATCTTCTGAGTGATCCAAAGTTGACCAAGAGCATTTCAGAAGTTCTCATTTGAACTTACTGGATCCTGGGGGTAGATTATTGTATAGTTCGAATCTTGCCTTGAGCTCTGGTGGTTTTGATCACCCCAACAAGAGTTTTCTTCTTTGTATTTTTGTTCTTGTTTCGATTCAACACCCGCTCAGCGCCCGCTCAGTGCCCGCTTATGCAACATACACATGCAACCCGAGCATAAAACTCGTACATAAAAAGAGTGCAACAATAACGCACAAGCGCCTTGCGAAGATGCTGGCGTGCTAAGTGCAAAGTTTGCCAATAAAGTGCCACTTTGCGCCCTTGAGCCCGAGTCCGAGTCGCTAAGCCCCTTTGGGGCTTAACCCCTATGGAATAATATCCAAGAGCATGACAAAAAGCTTAAAATCTTTCATTATGGAGTTAATCCTTTTTTCTCCTAATAAAATACTCTCACATGACACCCATGTGCCCCACTACACCCCATGTGCACACCTCAACACATACAAAGTATTATATTGAGATACACACTTGATGGTGTAGCCAATGTGGGACTATCTTTACTAGTCCAAAGGTAAAAACACCAATAATTCCCCATATATCTCAATATAGGGGTTGAGCGTTCCCCACAGTGACTGTCCATCATGCATTAGGATATATGTTGCTTTGACTTGAATCTTCCCGCATGGGTCAAATTATAGTATGATACAAGAATGGACTAAGCCTTGAATTTTGTACCATAGTTGCAATTATTTCCACTTACACAATGATATCAACTGTGCTTCTGGTTGCACATTAAAGGCCATGTGCACGCCTGGTTTTGGTGTATGTATTTTAGGCGTCTACAAGTTTTCCCTCAAGAGACGGCCTGTATCTCTTTCCATACACTCTAGGTGAGTTCTTTTAAAGAGTCCTTGGCATGAAGCATTGCGCTTCCTTGTGGTGCTATACCGCTATGACATGGCCTTCTGCTGAGGTTCACTCCCTCAAGTGGTGTCATCCATTGTAGCATGAGATTCACTCCCTCTTTGTAGTGCCAAACTATCCAGCATGAAGCCTTGCACTTCCTTTGCGATGTTACACCGCTGTGACATGGCTCGTGAAGCCGAGGTTCACTCCCTCATGTAGTGTCACACCACTGTAACATGAGGTTCACTCCCTCTTTGTAGTGCTGCCTACCACTCTTTATTCTATAGCATTAGGCTACCTGCCTATGTACGGTGCTACGCCGCTGTGACATGGCCTTCTGCCGAGGTTCACATTACACCACTTGTGTTATGCCACTGTAGCATGGGATCTCAGTTCCTTGTAGTGCTGATACTACATAATTCCTGCAAAGCACACCGAATATTCACTCTGCCCAAGACCTCATTAAGGAGTCAAAGCCATCCTTCCACAAGAAATTATTCTACGCAAAGAACAAGGAGTAGACAACAGTGGTTCTGGGTTTGTAATCCCTCAATATCTCTAAGGACTATCCACTGTTCTTGATATTCTTTCAGGCAATGGTCCTCCCTTGAACCAATAGCTAGATGCCTAGTAGATTTCTATTTGAACTAATAGCATAAAACTGAATGGTAGGATTGCAAAGACACAATATCAGAGGTCCTCCAAGTCCATATATGTTGTGTCCTTGACTATATGCAGTGTTACACCGCTGTGACATGACCTGAAGCCTAGGTTCACTCCTTCGTATGGGGTCACACTACTGTAACATGGAGTTGTCATGCCCCAGTCCCAAAATACCGAGGGACTGGACGCGTGGCAATGGCCAGCAGTATGCACCGATGGACAGACCCAATTTAATGGATCCATCAGGGCATACTTAAGCTGTAGTATAACAATAAATAGGTCCAATGATACATGTCACAGTCTATACTAATCTCATCCACAACAGACAATCACAGATCAAATGCCAGAATAATGCAAATAAAATAAACTAACAGATCTCAATAAAAGTGTCTCGGAGAACAATCCGAGAATAAGTCTGATATATCAATGCAATGGACTGGAAATAAAGTAAATAAAAACAGAAATAAATGAGTATCTCAAGACAATACTCAGGAGAAGTCCTCTGGTAAGATCTCGTCTGCAGGTGTCGGTACAGCTCCTGTATCAGCTCCTGCTAATGCTCCTGTACTGTGTAACTCTGGGTGGATCTCCTCTACTAATCCTGGGGACATAATCCGGATCCAGGTCCTCAGGTGACATAGCAAGGTACAAAATAACTCAAGCCAAAATAAATGCAGTGCAGCAAATAATGAAATAAATAGGGAAAGTATGTAACCATCTATGTGAAATGCAAGTGAGAGCATCACGAGTACTCAGGCTGAGCCACTACAAGCTCTGTGTTGGGGAGCCGGTAGCGGTAATAACCGGTAATAGGCCAAGCTCGGGCTTAGAGTCTTGTGCCTCACAATAATAGGGGGTATATATATATATGATCAGCCTGTAGCCTGTGTGTCTCTCCCCATCCAATGTAACCACACGTCTCATGTCCATGACATGCACGATCATAGCTAATTCATCAAGTCATCTAATATCTATGAATATAATGTCTATGTCAATCCTGCATCCTACACAGAATCACCATGAATATCTCAAGAAGATTCTGTCTCATAAATAGTGTCAAGTGTCCTGGGTTATATGGTACTTGATAAGACAAGTACGAGAAAATATAGGGTCTCGGTATCCATGACTAGATGACAATACACAACGTCGCGTACGGTGTTGGCACCCGAATAATAATCGGACGCTAAGTATGTCACGCGGTCCTAAGTCAAGCATGCACAACAATATATAAATAGTAAAGGAAAATATATAACACGATCTGCAAGTTGGCAAGGTACACTTTCCCACTGATGTATAAATAAGTCAAGGAAATAAGTAGCAAACCTGCAGGGTTTGGCAAGGTACACTTGCCTGGGGTTCTGGCTCCAACTGTAGCTCTGGTCTCAGTGTGATCTGCTGGTACTACTCCGGTTGCTGAAATAAACATCACCATTAGATTCAAAAAATATCAAATAGCTAGAGACGCCTGTCCTTGAGTCCAATTTGGACACAAGGGCAAAAATAACATTTCCGGGCCAAAGCGGGGTCCACATGTAGGCCACTTTGCACCGGAAAACGTGTCAGGGTCAAAGGTCTCCAAATTCGTCAAACTTAGTGTCAACAAGTCAGGAACGATGATACGAACCTAACAGAACTTTCAGAATTGGATTCCGATGAGCCGATCACAAAATCGTCCGTCAAATGGAGCCTGTGGGGCCCACGATACGCGATTCTGTCAACGTTCTCAGAATCGAACCAAACTTGGTTCACAGGACCATCGTATTGCTACGAGTTCGATGGCGCAAGTTTCGTTTCGATCCGACATGTGTACATGAAGTTACGACGTATTCCAGAACTGACGGATACGGGGCGTTGTCGGCGGATACGCGTTGATTTCGGGGTGCACGCACATCCAAATCAACTTTTGTGAAATCCCGCACGTCCGTATCGACGGCGCGCACATTTCGGTAAAGACCGCGTGCGACCAAGTCGTCCCGTTTGGCGGGGCGTACTCAGTTCCGGGCTGAAATATGGCGTTGGTTTTCCTGTTTTTGGATCGCGGTTTGCGATCACCACAGGACGCGACGCACCGAGCGGGTTGCACGGGCATCGAGAGGGTTATACAGTCTATGCGACGCAACTGACGGAATCGAAAATGAAACTACGAGGAGAGAGAGGAAACGCTACCTGAACAGGGCTCCGTGAATCTGATTTTCACGTGTCCGAGTGTCTGCTTCGTGTCCGCTGTATGTCCAGGCTAGGGTTTTTGTTTGTGTCCGATTCAGGGGCTGTTGTGTCCATGTCAGCGGGCGGCCGGAGGTGGCTAGGGCAGGGGAGTCGTACGGGCTGGGGTGGTGTTGGCGGTGGTGCGACGGCGGAGGAGAGTTGAGGGGAGAGGCGGAGGATCGTCGAGGGCTGCTGCGGGCTGAGGAAGGAGGTGGTGACGGGGCAGCGGGCTAGGGCAGCGCTGGAGGTGCGGCGGGCGTGGAGGAAGGCGGGTGATGGCGGGGCTCGGGGCTTAGGGGGAGAGGTGGTGGAGATTAGGGTTCATCGAGTGGAGGGGGAAGTTGAGGAGGAGGACGGCGAGGCTGGGAGAGGGTGGCGGAGGAAGGCGGGTGATGGGAGACGGAGGCGACGTGGTTCTGGGAGGAGGAGGAGAGAAGTTAGGGCGGTGGAGATTCGTCGATGGCTCTGCGGGGGTGACAAGGGGTGGTCGATCTCGATGCAGCGGCGGGCTGAGGCAGGGTGCAGCAGAGGGAAGGCTACTCCGACGAGGTCTTCGTGGCGGAGGAAGACAGGGAAGGGAGATGGGGGTGATGCTCGGGGTGCTGGCCGACGAGGGGCTCGGGGTTGAGGAAGGAGAGGGAGGAGGAGGAAGGTGGAGTCGGTGACTGGGCGAACTAGGTCGACGGCGGCGAGCTAGGGTTCAGGTCAGGGCGGGGAGCGACGGAGCTGGAGAGAGAGGCGACGGCGGCTTCGTGGATCCCGAGGCCCATAAATAGGCGCGCCGCCGCTCGGGAACACTGTTTCGATCCGAATTGGGATTAGGGTTTAGTTAGGGTTAACGGGTCCGGGTCGGGTTTGACTCGGATCCGACCCGACCCATTAAGCTGGGTTGGTTCGGTTTGAGTTGGTTTGGTTTAATTCGGTTTATTTATTTAATAGTTTTTAGGGCTTTAAACGCGTTTTTGGAGTCCAATAAATTCACAAAAAATTATCCTATGTCCGGTTTTCCATTTTACACCATAAAATATTATTTCCATAATATTTTAACATTAATTAATAGCAATTAAAAATCATTTAATTACCAAATGCCTAGGTTTTAATTACAGAAAAAATCCCAAAAAAATTACGGAAAATTGTGAAAAAATCCAAATTAATTATTCTGAAAATCAGGGGGCTTACAGAGTAGTACCCTCTTTTATAGTTCTTGGGATCAGCTGGTGCTGGAGGCCTTACATGAACGGATCTGCCAGATCCTTCTGGCTCCGATTAACAAATACTGTAATGATCTATGCCAGTTGCGCTCATTCAGTGTCCTTTACTGGCCCTTGAGGCCTATCATGAACGGATCTACCATATTTACCTGACTCTGATCATTAAAGTACTGCAATAATCCACGCAATCTGCACTCATTCAGTGTCCTGTACTGGCCCTTGAGGCCTATCATGAACGGATCCGCTAGATTTACCTGACTCTGATCATTAAAATTTTATAATAATCCACATAATCTGTGATCATTCAGTATCCTGTGTTCTATCCATATAGTTCTCTTCAAACTATTGAAGAGATCAACATATGCCACTGTTGCAGCTTTCTGGTTTTTACAGTATGTCGGTATCACCCGAATATGTGTACTAACCATAGGAAGATCATCTGAGAGCTTCAAGAGCCATTCTGCATTATATGCTGCAGCTTGATAGTGCAAAGAAATCTGAAAGTAAAGACTGCTGCTTCGAGTCCACGATATAGCAACACCACCCCTGGAGAAGTCACGTCCTTCTGTGGATCTTTTACTTTTTTTTATGAGCACCAACTGACATCACCGAAGCCTTCCTTCATATGTGGATAACTTCTATAGCGCAGGATATACCACTGAGTCCACCTGAGAATTCTGTCTACTCTCTTCACAACTTTCAGTGTTCAACACACATAGTGCTCATGAACTGACTCATTATCCCTACAACACGAGCTATATCAGGCCTGGTGAAACTCGTAGCTTAAATCATTCACCTGATGATGCTCGAGTACACCAACTGTCTGACACTTTTTTCTGGATTTGGCTTCATCTCCATGTCACACCTGAGGAGTATCGGCCTTGATACCCAAAGCATGTGATCAATATTTCATGCTGAGAGCTTGTGACTTAGCAAGCCCACTTAGCATCTAGATTATCTCATATCCTCAAGATGACCTCCGCAATCCCATGTCCTGAGTTTGGACAAAAATGACATCTTTGTTCCAGTGACACTTCTACGTCCACAACTGGGACTAGCAAGTCGTTCATATAGATACAAATGATGACCCCTTCATTATCAGCGAATTTTGTGTATACACACTTGTCCGTCTCGCTGATCCTGCGACAACTTTGACTAGATAACTTATCATACTCATGATGCCACATCCTGGGAGTTGCTTCATGCCGCATCGAGATATTACCAACTCGCAGGCTGTCTTTAAACCTGAATGACAATAATTCTGACTGTTGTCCATGAATCTCTCATGTCTGTCTTCCTCAAAGACTTGTTGTCTTCCCATCATCTTATAAATAATCATCTTGTGAATAGCAGCTACGACAATCATTATCCTGATCTATGACACCCTCATCGAGGTGCCAAAGAACCCAATCTCCTATTATCTGAGAAAACCCTGGCTAGATAGCCTAGTCTTGAACTCAACTATTCTGTCTGCTTTCATCTTCATCGACTTGAAGATCTAATAAGCATCTGATTGGTATAGCTCCTTCAGGGAGATTGACCAACACCCAAGTGTGGTTGGAGGTTATTGAGTCATACTCATTATTTATAGCCTCCCTCCAGAAAATAGTATCTCTGGTCTTCATCGCCTCATCATAAGTAAGCGAATTTGCTTCAACATGATAGGTGCCAAAATATTCTCCGAAGTTCATCACTTTCCTTACTCGCTTAGACACCGGTTCCGCGAGTTATGGTTCGATTGTTGTCGTTGGGATGACAACTTCTTCTTGGACTATATCTTCGTTGGAAGCTTCAGCCTCCTATGCACCCACACTATTTTTTGGAATATCCTTGATAATAATATTCTTGTGCATTACAAATTTAACTTTGAAGAGTTCTGCGTCACGATATTCAATGATATAATTTGATTCGATATCAAAAAATCTTCGAACATCACTCTTCTCAGCATCACCCTGAAAGATTGTCTTTGTAGTCGTCGATTTTAGCTTCTGAATCTTCAATTCTGGAAGCTTCACAGATGCCAGACACCCCCATACTCGAATGATATTCAAGTTGGGTCTGACTCTGATCCAGAGTTCCTGAGGAGTGTCATTGGAAGTTGTGTATTATACTTTATTCGGAATGAATGTAGCCGTTAGCACAGCTTCTCCCCAGAATAAGTTTGGAAGACCCACAATCAACATCATTGAATTCATTATTTCTGTCAACGTCCTGTTCTTTCTTTCAGCTACTATATTTGATTAAGAATAATACGGAGCAATTGTCTCATTGACAATTATATATTCTTTGTATAACGATGCGAATTCAATAGACCTATACTCTCTGCCTCGATCACTTCTAAGTCTCTTGAGTTGTTGCCCCATTTGAAGTTCTGCCTTAACCCTAAACTCCTCGAACTTCTCGAATGCTTCAACTTTTAACTTGAGCAGATAGAAAAATGCGTACTTCGAATAGTCGTCGATGAAAGTAATGAAGTAATTCCTCTTGGCCTTTGTGCAGAACTGCTTGAAGTCACAGATATTTGAGTACACAAACTCAAGAAGATATGTACCTCGGTTTACCCATTTGAATAATTTTTCTTCTGATCATTGTCTGCGCACAGACCTCACACTTCTCCACCTCCTTACCCCCATATTTGGAGATAATCCCAAGACTAGACATCTTGCGGTATGGAGTACATGTCCTAGTCTGGGGTCCCATAACTCTTATAATGGGACTTCACTCACAAGCAGAAGCTCAAACATCCATTTGATACTGAATGCCTTGTTTCAAAGTATGTCTCCTGCCAAGATATCACCATTTGACAAACATGGATGTTTACCCTCAAGTCTGCAACAGACTTCCTGAGATCAGGTCCTTGGTAATCACTGGTACGTTGCTATACGCACTCCTTGGACTGTAACTTATCGAAGTCCAGAACCACTGTCCTAATCCCCAGATCCTTTGCTTGTCATTGAGACCTCCACCAATAATAGGTTCGACCTTGGTGAATGTTTGGATAAACAAAGTTTATACGAAACTTTTGCTTATAAACGAGAAAAGAGAAAAGTACAAATAATCCTATACAAGGATATTAAGTACAATAAAATGATTCTGGGGAAGTATTGCTATAGAAATCTGATCTGCAGTCGATCACTTTGTTCCTTGGAGTACACGATGCTGAAGAAGTGCTGTAGAAGAAGCTTCAAACTTTCTCTGAACTGAAGGCAAAAGCCGGCCAAAAGAAAGTTGCAAGTAAGATCGAATTCTTGTTGCCAAAGTTGTCAGCCAAAATCAATTCCCTCCTCTTACCCTGTGACCAGGGGTCTCTATTTATAGAGATCAATCAAATAATTGCCTGGTTAACGTAAAAGCCAAATGACTGTCTTGTTGGCGTAAAAGGCCAAACTGTGAAGAAGATTGCCTTCTTTACGCTGCGGTTATGACAACTGCTACCCACGTTCAAATAATCTTCTGAATCTGCGTATGACACGTATCCCTTTATAAGGTAAAGCGTATAACTGCTTCTTGAAGATTATGGCATGCAAGCCACGTAGGTAACTGCCCCAGCATAAAATGGTTGGCGTAAAAGCCAAATGACTGTCTTGTTGGCGAAAAAGGCCAAACTGTGAAGAAGATTGCCTTCTTTACGCTGCGGTTATGACAACTGCTACCCACGTTCAAATAATCTTCTGAATTTGTGTATGACACGTATCCCTTTATAAGGTAACGCGTATAACTGCTTCTCGAAGATCATGGCATGCAAGCCACGTAGGTAACTGCCCCTGCGTAAAATGGTTGGCGTAAAAGCCAAATGACTGTCTTGTTGGCGTAAAAGGCCAAACTGTGAAGAAGATTGCCTCCTTTACGCTGCGGTTATGACAACTGCTACCCACGTTCAAATAATCTTCTAAATTTTCGTATGACACGTATCCCTTTATAATGTAACGCGTATAACCGCTTCTTGAAGATTATGGCATGCAAGCCACGTAAGTAACTGCCCCTGCGTAAAACTTGATGATTCATGAATAATAGATAACCAGCGTAAAATAGCCAATTATCCTTCACGACTGAGGTCTTGAGCTTATTCTGGGCTAAATAGCCTTATCAACGTACCTACAAATATATCCGAGTTAGCATATTTCGAGGAGATAGCATACGACGTACTCCTATAGTTGAAAATAGCATGGTTGACGTAAAATACAAGGATGGTGATATGAGCGTATTAGTCACAGTCTTAGCTTTTCCAGTCATGAACTACTTGAAGCTCTGTACATGTAAGCCCCTGATTTTTTCAAAATATTAAAATTGGGATTTTTCACAATTTTCTGGAATTTTCTGGGAATTTTCTGTAATTAAAATCAAGCTTTTCAATTAATAAATGATTTTTAATTAGCAATAAATAATATTAAAATATTATGAAAATAATATTTTTGGGTGTAAAATGGAAAACTGGACTTAGGGCAATTTTTTCTGGAATTTATTGGGCCCTGGACCTATTTTTAAAACACCTAAAACTATTTATGTAATTATTTATTTAATTATTAATTAATTTATTATTATTATTATTATTATTATTATTATTATTATTATTATTACTATTATTATTTTCCCTTATTTCAGCCCGGCCCGTTTCCCTGGCCCAGCCCACGGCCCAATACCCTGGCCCGGCCCACGGCTTACCGGGTCGGGTCGGGTCCACCCGAACCCGACCCGCCGCCCGGAGACCCGCTCTCCCCCCACGAAGCTTCTCCCCGCGTCCGGCGCGCTGCCCGCGTCTGCCGCCGAGACCGCCGCGGCCGCGCACCCCCGCCGCGGCCACGTCCCCGCCTTCCTCGCTCCCCTCCGCCTCACCCGCCGCCATTCCCGGCCGGCCTCCCCCTTTAAAACCCGCCCCCTTCTTCTCCTCCTCCGCCTCAGATCCCTCCTCCTCCCTCGCCGTTAGCCACCCGACGCCGCCACCACCCTAGCCCCGAGACCCCCGCCGACGGCCAGACCCGCATCGCCCCCCCCCCGTCGCAGACCTCCTTCCCCGTCGACGGTCCCGCCAGCAACAGCCGCAGCAGACAGCAGCAACTCCAGCGCCACCGCAAGCCGGCCGCGCCGCCTCGCCGTGCCGCTCTTGCCGGCGCCGCCCAGCCCCGGCCGGCCTCCCCGCAGCGGCGCCGCCCATCCTCCGGCCGGACCGCCGCCGGCAGCCCCAAACCAGTACGAAACCCTAACCCTAATTTGAATCTCGTGTCGGCGTGTCGGACACGACACGGACACGGTTTCTTCGGTTTTTCGGGTCCCCTTCAGGTGCGTGTAAATTTCGCCTCGTAGCTCCGTTTTCAATTCCGCAAATTGCGTTGTGAAGCCTGTATGACCCTCTCGGTGTCCGGACAAACTGTTCGGGACACCGCGTCCTGTGGTGATCGCACACCGCGATCCAAAAACAGGAAAAACCAGACCCTGTTTCACCCCGGAACCGAGTACGCCCCGCCAAACGGGACGACTTGGTCGCGTGCGGTCTTCACAGATACGTGCGCAGTGTCGATACGGACGTGTGAGTCTTCGTGGAAGCTGATTCGGGTGTGCGTGCACACCGGAATCAACGCGTATCCGCGGACATCGCCCCGTATCCGCCTTTTCTGCATTTTGCCCTAACTTCTTGTATATTTGTCAGATCGAGACGAAACTTGCGCCATCGGACTCGTAGCGATACGCTGGTCCTGTGGGTCAAGTTTGGTTCGATTCTGAGAACGTTGACGAAATCGCATGTCGTGGGCCCCACAGGCCCCGCTCGACGGGCGATTTTGTGTTCGGCTCATCGGAATCCAAATCTGGAAGTTCCGTTGTGTTCGTATCAGCGTTCCTGACCTGTTGACACTAAGTTTGGTGAATTTGGAGACTTTTGACCCGGACACATTTTTCGGTGCAAAGCGGCCCCCCCGGCGGACCCCGTTTTGACCCGAAACTGCCGTTTTTGCCCTTGTCTCCAAATTGGACCCAAGGACAGGCGTTTCTAGCTATTTGACATCTTCTGAGCGTGATGGTAATGTCTATTTCAGCTTTTGGACTCATCTCTGGACTTTTTCCCCAGAACCTAATTAATCGGATCCAAACAACAGGCAAGTACCTACACTTCAAGTTAATCTTTATATATTGTGATAATTAATTCCCTGCTATACATGTACTCTTGATGTTTACACCTAGTGTTAGAAATGTTGAATTTCATGTCTTGAATATTGGCAGTTCCTGTCTTGTTTTACATGTCGGGTGGGAGAATACTAAGGAGGCATGTAGTTTACCCTTTCCCCTGGATTGTCTAATAGCTGTTGGTACACGACTGTCCATCAGCCGGATCTCGATTGTAATGTCTAATAGCCGTTCATGACGGCCGGATTAGCCTTATAAACCCCTACATGCCAACTATGTATTCTAAAAACAAACACAAGTACGCACATATAGTTTCTGGTTATTTCTTGCTGGCTATTGTAGGTTCATTTCCTGTTTCATTTATTTCTGTCTTTCATATTCCTGTTTGCAGTTAACTCTGAGATGATAATGTTCTGTTAATGCTGTTTCTCAACATGATAGCCAATATTTAATTGTCATAAAATATTTAGTTTAACCTTGTTGTGCACTGTGTACTTTGCTCCTTTCCTGACTGGATCTGTTGTTTAGGCGATGATGAGAACCTTGCCCCCACCTATTATGGCCCCTATGAGGCAGCAGGTGATACAGTTGCAGAGCCGGTTCCCACCCAGGAGGCTACTCCTGCAGAGTAGTTAGCATTAGTTGTTTATTTTCTTTCATCTTAATAATCGGGTTTGTCCCCGATATAATCTATGGTTCTGTAATAAACTCCGGATCTGATTATCATATTCTGGTTATAAAATCTTAGCATTCTTTTCCTGCTATTTTCTTGCCTATTTAATTATTGTGAATGAGCTAGATTTATTACTTGTGGTCATGCCCTAGACAGCGTACTACCGCCGACACTGCGGCGTAGGCTGGACGTACCCACGCACTCGTGCCCGAATTTCCGGGTGCGGGTCGTGACACGTTTTAGTGGTGGCCCATGCAGGTCAAACGACTAAATTGTTCGGTTCCAACTTAGGGACCGAACAGGCCTGCAACAAGATTGAGGATTTTAGGATAAAGCTCATTCACAGTATAGGGTCCTTATTTCAATTCTTGATATCATTTCTGCTCAATTATCCTATCGCCTTTGATTTCCAAGTATCCTATTCTGAACTCCCTATCCCTTAATCTTATAGAATGGTCCAGACCAGGAACACAGTAGGAGGCACATCAGAACCAGCTGAGCAGAATGTGCCCGAGACCCTTGCACTCCCGCCGCCTCCATCTGTTCCGGCAGTTACTCTGGATGGAGCACAGCTACTTGGAGTGTTCCAGGGATTGGTGGAATCCCAGAAAGAGCAGACTGCACTTCTGCGGACCAGCCTCTCAGAAGCTCTTAGGTCCCAGGAGTCGCCACAAAAGAGGCCAGGAAGTGCCAAAGATTTTAAGAACCTCAGACCCCTGGAATTCTACGGAACTGAGGGTATTCTCTACGCCGATGAATGGATAGAGAACGTAGAGCGACTCCTGAAGACTGCTCGGGTCCCTGATGATCTCAAAGTAGAGTCTGCGAGCCTGCAACTGTTCGATATAGCTCGGACCTGGTTTAGAGACGAACCTCAACTATCTGCTCCTGACCTCACCTGGGAGGACTTCAAGAGACTGTTCAAGGAGAAATTTTACCCCGAAGTGGCTCGGGAAGCTCTCGAAAGCCAATTCGAGAGACTGGAACAAGGTAACCTATCTGTTGATGAGTATACTGCTGAATTTAGCAGGTTAAGCCACTTTGCGGAGTACATGGTTCGTACCCCGGAGGACAGAGCCCGTAGATTCAAGAAGGGGCTGTCTCCGGATATTCGCCTTGCTGTCACCACCAGCCGAGCTCGCACCTATGAGGAAATCTTAAACGTGGCACAAGGCGTTGAGAGAGACATGGGACATAAGCTAAAGCGAGAAAGAGATACCGGAAATGCGGGACCCAACAAACGCCCTTTCCAAAAACAGCAGGGGGCCCCGCAACAAGCTCAGCGTCCTCTCCCTCGAGCTCCAGCACCCCAACACCAGGCCCAGGGACAGAACCAACAAGCTGCTGCTTGTAACTATTGTCATAGACCAGGCCATACTTGGCAAGTTTGCAGAAAGAGGCTAGGTGTTTGTCTACTTTGTGGCTCAGCAGAACATCGAGTGAGGGACTGCCCCACTGCTCAAGGACGCGGACAGGCTTACGTAATAACCGTGGAGAACGCGCAAACTCTGGAAGCAGCTAATGCGCGTAAGTGATTCGTAGATGCCTTTCCTAGTATTGTTTAGCTCATGCCTATTGGTTCGTGACCTCAGCCCCAACCTAGTAAATTTTTGAACTTACTAAACAACCTAGTATGTTTTTTATTTTATTTTGATAACTGTAGAGTTTTTTTTTGAGGTTGTTTTTCTATTGTGCTTATTTTGTGTTATTCTGTGAACTTCAATAGTTTGTACCCCCTTTTCATCATCATCTAGCGCACTTAAATTTTGCTGAACTTGACACATGCTGCTATTTTATAGCTTAGTTTTGCAAGCTTACCTTTATCGGGCTTGTTCAGGACACATGTATTACTGAGGCCTGATCAACCCCACTAATACAAGTGTCTACTCAGAATCAGTGTACTACGGTCTGATCAACCTTAGTGCATTTTGATTCGCACTTCGCACGACTACCTTACGTGGATTGAGAGATATAGTGACTAGTATACTTGCCCCTAAATGTGTCCGAGCATATCGTATCAGTTACATAATTATACTGATACGAGCATGCGGAGAAATGATTACCAGAATAGGATCTCAATCCATAACCGCCTGACAATCCCCATTAGAATTCTTTAAACGCCTTGATCCCTATACCTCTGTTCTACCACCTCGCCCTTAAACTCTTATTATTGATCCTCGTCTTCCCTTACTTCGGAAAGACAAAATTCTGTGTTTGATATAAGTTGAATTGTAGTGTTAGACATACCCCTCAGACCGGTCAAATTGATGTTAACCCTTTATGACTAAGGCAATACCCTAAGTGATGTGTTTTGTTGCAGACTTAAAGATTCAATACCATGATTTATTAAGTTGGGACCTAGCTTTACTAGTTGTACAACCTTAAAGGATATGGGTAAAATTCTAAGTTGGGTAGCGACCGCCATGTCCACCTAAACCCGTTATACTGTGACCAGGTGAGTTTGGACAGAGAGAACCCTGCCATAATTTAAATTTCGAGGACGAAATTTTTATAAGTTGGGTAGATTGTAAGCCCCTGATTTTTTCAAAATATTAAAATTGGGATTTTTCACAATTTTCTGGAATTTTCTGGGAATTTTCTGTAATTAAAATCAAGCTTTTCAATTAATAAATAATTTTTAATTAGCAATAAATAATATTAAAATATTATGAAAATAATATTTTTGGGTGTAAAATGGAAAACTGGACTTAGGACAATTTTTTCTGGAATTTATTGGGCCCTGGACCTATTTTTAAAACACCTAAAACTATTTATGTAATTATTTATTTAATTATTAATTAATTTATTATTATTATTATTATTATTATTATTATTATTATTACTATTATTATTTTCCCTTATTTCAGCCCGGCCCGTTTCCCTGGCCCAGCCCACGGCCCAATACCCTGGCCCGGCCCACGGCTTACCGGGTCGGGTCGGGTCCACCCAAACCCGACCCGCCGCCCGGAGACCCGCTCTCCCCCCACGAAGCTTCTCCCCGCGTCCGGCGCGCTGCCCGCGTCTGCCGCCGAGACCGCCGCGGCCGCGCACCCCCGCCGCGGCCACGTCCCCGCCTTCCTCGCTCCCCTCCGCCTCACCCGCCGCCATTCCCGGCCGGCCTCCCCCTTTAAAACCCGCCCCCTTCTTCTCCTCCTCCGCCTCAGATCCCTCCGCCTCCCTCGCCGTTAGCCACCCGACATAGCCACCACCCTAGCCCCGAGACCCCCGCCGACGGCCAGACCCGCATCGCCCCCCCCCCCCCCGTCGCAGACCTCCTTCCCCGTCGACGGTCCCGCCAGCAACAGCCGCAGCAGACAGCAGCAACTCCAGCGCCACCGCAAGCCGGCCGCGCCGCCTCGCCGTGCCGCTCTTGCCGGCGCCGCCCAGCCCCGGCCGGCCTCCCCGCAGCGGCGCCGCCCATCCTCCGGCCGGACCGCCGCCGGCAGCCCCAAACCAGTACGAAACCCTAACCCTAATTTGAATCTCATGTCGGCGTGTCGGACACGACACGGACACGGTTTCTTCGGTTTTTCGGGTCCCCTTCAGGTGCGTGTAACTTTCGCCTCGTAGCTCCGTTTTCAATTCCGCAAATTGCGTTGTGAAGCCTGTATGACCCTCTCGGTGTCCGGACAAACTGTTCGGGACACCGCGTCCTGTGGTGATCGCACACCGCGATCCAAAAACAGGAAAAACCAGACCCTGTTTTACCCCGGAACCGAGTACGCCCCGCCAAAGGGGACGACTTGGTCGCGTGCGGTCTTCACAGATACGTGCGCAGCGTCGATACGGACGTGTGAGTTTTCGTGGAAGCTGATTCGGGTGTGCGTGCACACCGGAATCAACGCGTATCCGCGGACATCGCCCCGTATCCGCCTTTTCTGCATTTTGCCCTAACTTCTTGTACACTTGTCAGATCGAGACGAAACTTGCGCCATCGGACTCGTAGCGATACGCTGGTCCTGTGGGTCAAGTTTGGTTCGATTCTGAGAACGTTGACGAAATCGCATGTCGTGGGCCTCACAGGCCCCGCTCGACGGGCGATTTTGTGTTCGGCTCATCGGAATCCAAATCTGGAAGTTCCGTTGGGTTCGTATCAGCGTTCCTGACCTGTTGACACTAAGTTTGGTGAATTTGGAGACTTTTGACCCGGACACATTTTTCGGTGCAAAGCGGGCCCCCCGGCGGACCCCGTTTTGACCCGAAACTGCCGTTTTTGCCCTTGTCTCCAAATTGGACCCAAGGACAGGCGTTTCTAGCTATTTGACATCTTCTGAGCATGATGGTAATGTCTATTTCAGCTTTTGGACTCATCTCTGGACTTTTTCCCAAGAACCTAATTAATCGGATCCAAACAACAGGCAAGTACCTGCACTTCAAGTTAATCTTTATATATTGTGATAATTAATTCCCTGCTATACATGTACTCTTGATGTTTACACCTAGTGTTAGAAATGTTGAATTTCATGTCTTGAATATTGGCAGTTCCTGTCTTGTTTTACATGTCGGGTGGGAGAATACTAAGGAGGCATGTAGTTTACCCTTTCCCCTGGATTGTCTAATAGCTGTTGGTACACGACTGTCCATCAGCCGGATCTCGATTGTAATGTCTAATAGCCGTTCATGACGGCCAGATTAACCTTATAAACCCCTACATGCCAACTATGTATTCTAAAAACAAACACAAGTACGCACATATAGTTTCTGGTTATTTCTTGCTGGCTATTGTAGGTTCATTTCCTGTTTCATTTATTTCTGTCTTTCATATTCCTGTTTGCAGTTAACTCTGAGATGATAATGTTCTGTTAATGCTGTTTCTCAACATGATAGCCAATATTTAATTGTCATAAAATATTTAGTTTAACCTTGTTGTGCACTGTGTACTTTGCTCCTTTCCTGACTGGATCTGTTGTTTAGGCGATGATGAGAACCTTGCCCCCACCTATTATGGCCCCTATGAGGCAGCAGGTGATACAGTTGCAGAGCCGGTTCCCACCCAGGAGGCTACTCCTGCAGAGTAGTTAGCATTAGTTGTTTATTTCCTTTCATCTTAATAATCGGGTTTGTCCCCGATATAATCTATGGTTCTGTAATAAACTCCGGATCTGATTATCATATTCTGGTTATAAAATCTTAGCATTCTTTTCCTGCTATTTTCTTGCCTATTTAATTATTGTGAATGAGCTAGATTTATTACTTGTGGTCATGCCCTAGACAGCGTACTACCGCCGACACTGCGGCGTAGGCTGGACGTACCCACGCACTCGTGCCCGAATTTCCGGGTGCGGGTCGTGACAGTACAAGAAACAGCTTTTGACGTGGCGTCTAATTTTGTCTTGTCTTGAGCGTAAAAACTTATTTCTGTCAATGTAGAATATGTAGCATATTCAGAAGACTCCATTTTTCTTCCTTTGAATGCGTAAAAATGACTTGTATCAAAAATATGTCACAAAATGACAACCTGGATCTCTGTGCAAAATCATCATCACAGCCGTTCTCTCGATCATCGTGCAGTACTTTTGTCAAATGTCAGGTTCACTGATTTGACTAACAAATTTATCCGAGGAATACGAAGAGTTTCTCGTACAACTTTACGCTGCATTAAAAACAACATATTTTAAACTTTACGCAGGAAGGTATAGCAACCTTTTACGCAGAACAGTCTTAAAACTCTGCTTTACGCGGACAGCTTTGAAGCCCTATTTTACGCCAAACAACCTTGAAGCTCTGTTTTACGCGGACAGCTCTGAAGCCCTATTTTACGCCAAACAACCTTGAAGCTCTGGCGTAAAATACAGACATCTCTAAAGCCCTGTTTTACGCAGACAGCTCTGAAGCCCTATTTTACGCCAAACAAACTTGAAGCTCTGTTTTACGAAGACAGCTCTGAAGCCCTATTTTACGCCAAACAGCCTTGAAGCTCTGTTTTACGCGCGGAGGGACTTTATGTATGTTGGGGGTTTTGACTGTAAAATACGTGGACAATTTCCCAGAATATTTCATGCTTCTTCAAGACCCCCTTCAAAGTTTTTAAAACTTGGACAAGTTTTGAAATACTTTGAAAGAAGCATGGAAAAAGTCTTTGATATGGGAATGAATATCCTGCTAGAGGTGATATGTACGGGGTAGTATATTCCATTCTCTTGGAGAATTTTAGTAGACTTATTACCCAAGGCGTACCTAAGACTAGGTACAGATAACAAGTTAAAATGACTGACACTATCAGGGGTTATACGAACGTGATAGTAGAAAGTCGATGGGCAAACTATTACTCAGAGGTAATATGGACATGACAAAGTTCTAAATATATCTTATTCAGAGGTAATGTGGATGTGGTAAGATATCATAGTTTTTTTTTAGGATATCCCGCTAGGGGATCTTTGGTAGACCTATTACCTTTTGTGCACTGGAGTGCAAGTAATAAGTTTAAAATAAGCCCAGCCAGAGGTAATATGGACGTGGTGGGTTTTGTGCACTTAACACCGCTGGCATACTTAGAATTAAGTTTGGGTGATAAGTTTAGACGATGACTGATGATAGTCGTAGGGAGAGGTTTGCTCAGAGGTCACATGGACATGGCAAACTCTCAGGGGAGAAAGTGAGGACGATAGCTCGGAGGTGATGTAGACGTGAGCTGATCAACAGTCGTAATGAGAGGTTAGGTACGATCTCGGTATTTTTGTAGAAGAAAAAGGAAATGAGCCAGAGGTTATTTGGTAGACTTACTACTTTTTGTGTACTAGAGTGCAAGTAGTAAGTTCAAAAATAATCCCTATTAGTGGTAATATGGACATGATAGGTTTTGTGGACCAGTTACTTCTTGCATATTTGAGTGCAAGTAACGGGTTTAAGACAAGCCTTGTCAGAGGTAATAGGGACGTGGCAGATTTTGTGAACTTAACACCGTTGTTGTATCTTGGTGAGTACGAATGATAAGTGGAGATGACAACCGATATCAGAGGTAATATGAACGTGATGATCGATAGCCAAGACCTGGGGGGTTTGCTCAGAGGTAATATGGACATGGCAAACTCAGTTGGGGAGAAATATTAGGACGGTAGTTCCGAGGTAATATGGACGTGAACTAATATCTGGGACACTCACTGGGGAGTGGTTTGCTGAGTGTGGTCTATCCGAGAATGAAGATAGACCTGAGGGTTGATCCACTGGGGAGATTGGTAGGACGATAGCTCAGAGATAATGTGAACATGGCTAGCGTCTAACGAGATTAGTTTTAGTGGTCACTGCGAGAGTATGCAAGTGGACCTGAGGGCTACTCCGCTGGGGAGACTTTGAGGATCCATCATCTGTTGCACATCCAGGATTCCTTGATACAGATAATGGCTCAATATAGAAGGGAAAATAATGTACATAGGTACTTTACGGGGGATGAAGAACCAAGAATGTAAAGATTGTACATCTTGATTGCCCGCCTGGGGATAAGGGGAGTACAAGTCTAGTTCAGACATAGTACATTTTCAGGAATTTGCCATTGATAGGCATTATGAGCAAGTCGTCGTTAGGTTTCGTAAGCCGGTAGGCGCCGTTGGAGAATACTGATTCTACGATGAACGTGCCTTCTCATTTAGGTTAGAATTTGCCGTCCATGTTACGGGTCATAACCATCGGTCTCCTTACGGTCAGGACGAGATTACCCACTTGGTAGGTCCTTTTCTTTCCCCGTTTGTTGAATGCTCCAGAGAGACGTGCTTGGTATAGCTCAACGCGTTGTTGAGCTAAGTGGAGTTTCTCGTCGAGTGCTTCTAACTATTGTAGTTGTCGGCGGTGATTATCGTCGATGGTTAATTGGTTGGAGAGAGCCACCCGAAGTGAAGGAATTTGGATATCGAGTGGGAAGACTGCTTCACTTTTGAACACCATAGAGAAAGGTGTATTGCCATTTGCTATCTGGACCGTTGCACGATAGGCCCAAAGATATTCACCCAGCTTCTCATTCTAGTGCGTTTGTTGGATGACACAAAATTTTTGAGTAGCTTTATGATGATCTTGTTGAAGGCTTCTGCCAGACCATTCACTGATGGGTTGTAGGCGGTCGATGCTATATTCTGGATCCGATCTTTGTCACAAAATCGCTAGAATGCATGGCTTGCAAACTGTGGACCATTTTCATGGATGATCCTTCGTGGTAATCCGAAGCAGTATATGACGTGATGCTTGACGAAGCTGACCACGTTAGACGTCTTGATTTCTATGAGTGGTACTATTTCTGCCACTTGGAGAAGTAGTCGGTGATGGCAAGGATGAACCGATGTCCCTTGGATGAAGATGGACTAATCGGTCCAATGATGTCCATACCCCAGGCTTCGAATAGCTAGGACGCAACACTCGGGTGTAGGAACTCCCAGGATTGGTGGATGTAGTCTGCATGGATTTGGCACGCTTAGTACTTTCTTGCGTAGTCGACGGCATCTGCTACCATTGTTGGCCAATAGTAATCCATTCTACCGAGGCGATCTTGTAGATTGGGCCATAGCTGATGGGTACCGCAAACCTCATCGTGAGCCTCGTGGAGAGCCTGCTTCGCTTCTGCATTCGAAAGTCATCATAGCAGAAGCCCATCATACGAGCGATAATACAGCATTTTGGTAGTTATATCGTAATAGAACCGGAGGGAACATCTTCTGATGGACGTGGCTTCCTTCAGGTTTTCGGAGAGAATTCCATAGACTGCGTAGTCGATGAAAGAAAGTCTCCAGTCTTGTGAGTCAGTGCTCGTCTCTACTGAATAGCTCCGGCACACAGAGAGGTTGTTCTTCAGGTAGACCAGCTCCTGACCGACCATGGTGATCAGTTCATGGGTACTGACCAGAATAGCTAGAGAGGCTGCGAGTCCGGCAAGGACGTCCGCCTTAATATTTTGCAGTCGAGGGGCGTACTCAATGAAGAATCCCTCGAAGGTCGAGATAATGTCGAGCGCAGCCTGTTGGTAAGTTCTTCGCGGATGAAGCCACTAGCTATCAATTTGTTGACTTCGACATCGATAGCGTTCATGATGTTCGGCCGAAATCGTCGTTGCTGTTGTTTGACAGGCTTAACGTTCGGCAAGATGTTGAGCTTGTGGACCACAATTTGGTAATCCAGTCCTAGCATTTCTTCGTAGCTCCAGGCAAAGATATCAATGTATTCCCTGAAGAGCTGTAGCAGGGATTCTCGTTCATCATCAGTCAGACTCTTATTGATGAAGATAGGTTTGGGGGAGGATTCGTCGCCCAGATTGACTTGTACGACTTTGTCCTCGGTAGGAGATTCTCGTTATTCTAACCGCATCTCCCATTGTGCGTCTAGGCGTTGGGCCTACAGTTCTACTTCAAAGATTTCTAATGGATCTTCGTCGTCTTCCTCAGGGTCAACTGACACCATGTTGGCAGACAATATTTGCTTGAGCATCTCTCCGATACTGACGTCGGAGTCCCAAGAGGAAGAGTTTGAGGAGTGAGAGTGTAACTTATCTTCTTGATCCGAGCCTTCAAGGGTTGTGGAAGGCATAACGTACCCTAAGTCATGCTTGGTCTTATGTAGTAGTCCTCAGACTTGCCTGTCGGAGCTGCGAGGCATACGGGAAGTCGTCGACCTTTGCAGTAATTCAGACCTTGGTTTCTTGTGGACGTGACACCGGATTGGCACCGAGGCATTGCCAGAAGTGCAAGTAATAAATTTCAAACTTGTTTCTTGCACACGAGAGTGCAAGTAATAAGTTCGAAATAGGTCTTGCCAGAGGTGGCAAGTTTGGTGGACTTAACACCATTGGTGCACTTAAATTTAAGTACAAGTGATAAGTTTAGACGACAATCGATATCAGAGGTACTGTGGATGTAATGATAGATAGCCAAACCCGAAAGGTTTGCTCAGAGGTGCGAAGGACATGGCAAACCCTACTAGGGAGAAGGTGAGAATGATAACTCAGAGGTGACGTAGACGGAGCTGATCAATAGCTATACCGAGATCTCCCCCTAGTGCGAGCAACAACTTTATAGGTTTTTTGTATAGCTTTACTACCAGAGGTTCGGATGTGGTAGGAGGTAGCGGAGCATCCTTCGGAGGTTGACTGAGCCTGTAAAGACGAACGACCAAAGGTTCGGATGTGGTGGATGGTACCGGATCTCCCTTCGGCGATAGATCCGTCCTGTGAAGGCGGACGACCAGAGGTTCGGGTGCCTGCTGCATAGTTTTAGGATGATATGAGAGGTTGTGTCTGAAGCGCGTGCCTTTAGACGAACTCTTAAGGGCTTGTCTGATGTTGCCCTAGACTCTGCCTCATCATCGGCGTCATTTCTACATTCATCTTGGTAGACCTATTTATAAAGGATCGAGTCGGAGTAGTAGGCTTTGATCCCTTTGAATGGGTCGACATCAACAAACTCTATTTTGACCGTGCCATGTTTGTCGACATACTTTAGGCACTGGTGCAGGATTGACGGCACGATCCTATATTCATGTATCCATGGACGTCCGAGCAAGACGTTGTAGGATACATCTACGTCAATGACGTAGCAGGTGACCTCTATTTTCAAGTCGTCGATCTGGATTTTCAGGCCAATCTTGCCCAGAGGGTAGCTCCTTTCGACGTTGAAGCCAGTGATTGCAGTATTGGTAGCTGTCAGGCAATGCATCAGAATACCCAAGGTCTGAATCAAACTCCAAGGGATAATACTAATTGATGAACCGGGGTTAATGTGCATCCGGTCCACCTTAATGGCACCAATGTACTTTATGTAATATAGGGGGCGATCATGCCGGTTATTCTTTAATAACATGTCATGTTATGAGAACGTGATGCTGGGTATCGCCTCCATGATATCATTGCAGTAGGGTCAAGCAGCAGGATCTTCAGCTGGCGGCTTGACCTGTGCCAGGTAGGTGTCAGCATTTTGCAATGCCTCACTAGGAGCAACCTGAGTGTCTTTAGAGAGTCGAAGAAGCTCGAATAGATACAACTTCACTGGAGTGTTGGCGAGCTGGGCCAAGATATCAAAGTTGTAGGACTTTTCCAGCCCCTGAGCTGAATCTTTGCGCAACGATTTGTTAAAGCAAGTGTCTTTCTGCTTAGACTTGTCCGCTGCTAGAGGCTGGGATAGACCCGGATATGATGTTGCGTGTACAACTATTGGAAGTACACCATCGTCAGGGATGTCGTACTCTCGTTGGTACGCTAGGCATGCACCATCCACAGTTTACGCCAGAGAATTTTGGTAGACTTATTACCCATGACGTACCTAAGATTGGGTACGGATAATAAGTTGAAATGACTGACACTATCAGTGGTCTAGAATAACGTAATAGAAGACTGTTTAGAGGGATGTTTGTTCAGAGGTAATATGGACATGGCAAACTCGGGTTGTGGACTTATTACCCATTGTGTAAGTACGGATAATAAGCTGAAACGACTAGCACTATCAGGGGTTATGCGAACGTGATAGCAGGAAGTCTAAGAGAAGAACTTTACTCAAAGGTAATATGGACATGGAAAAGTTCTGAAAATATCTTACTAGAGGTAATATGGATGTGGTAATATATTACTTTGTGGGGATAAAGAAAAACAGGACAGAGGCGACCGTTCTCTTGCAGTGATAGATTCACTCTGCTGAAAAAAGTTGAGAGACGTAGTTCAGAGGTAGTATGAACGTAAACTGGTCGATAGTCATACCGAGAGGTTAGGTATGATCCCGATATTTTTGGTGGAAAGAAAAGGAAACGAGCCAGAGGTAATATGGATGTGGTTGTCTTCTTTGGATTGAGGACATCCTGCTAGAGGATCTTTGGTAGACTTATTACTTCTTGCACACGAGAGTGCAAGTAATGAGTTCGAAACAGATCTTGCCAGAGGTGGCAAGTTTGGTGGACTTAACACCATTGGTGCACTTAAATTTAAGTACAGGTGATAAGTTTAGACGGCAATCGATATCATAGGTACTGTGGATATAATGATCGACAGCCAAACCCGAAAGGTTTGCTCAGAGTTGCGAAGGACATGGCAAACCCTACTGGGGAGGAGGTGAGAATGATAACTCAGAGGTGATGTAGACGTGAGCTGATCAATAGACATACCAAGAGGTTAGGTACGACCCTAGTATTTTTGTGGAAGGAGAAGGAAGCACGCCAGAGGTAGTATGGACGTAGTTTTTTGCTTCCATTGAGAAAAACCCACTGAGGGACTTTTGGTGGATCTATTATTTGTTTCGCACGTTGAGTGCAAATAATAAATTCGAAAACAATCCCTATCAGAGGTAATATGGACGTGGTAGGTTTTGTGGATAGTAAGAACATCCCGCTGGGGGATCTTTGGTGGACCTATTACCCTTTTGCGTACTTGGGGTACGAGTAGTAGATTTGAAAAAACCCTATCAGAGGTAATATGGACGTGATAGGTTTTGTGGATCCATTACTTTTTGCGCATGTAAGTGCAAGTAATAGGTTTAAGACAAGTCCTGCTAGAGGTAATATGTACGTGATAGGCTAGAGCAGTTCCATTAAGGAGGTTCGGTGGAGACATCTTCTGTGATGGTAGGGATATTGTGGTGTAAAACCGATAGTCAAGCAAGTTTGCTGAGTACGACCATTGCGGAACATTTTATGGAGAGAAGAAAATGAGTCAGAGATAATATGGACGTGACTGTTTTCTTGGGCAGCTCGTAGTTCAGAAGTGATGTGGACGTGAACTACTTGCTTTGTATGAATTTTTGTAAGGATAACAATAAAAGGGACGAGTCAGAGGTAATATGAACGTAACTGTCTTCTTTTGGTGGAAAGAACGACTCATAGTTCAGAGGCGATATGGACGTGGACCATTTGCCTTCAGAAGAGTTTTTTGAGGATCCGTTACCCATTGCGTACTCGGGAGTCCCGAGTACGGATAACTGATTTGTCTGTATGTTACGGACGAAAATAATTTGCTGGAAAAGACATCAGGTGTGAATATTACATTTTTGTGTCCCTATGCTAAGGATAGAAATGACACATATCGTCATTCATCATCATTATCATTATCATTTATTTATTTTTAAAGTGTGCCTAGCTTAGGCATAGTACTTCTTTAGGAACTCGTTGTTGATTGGCATTATGAGCAAGTCACCATTGGCTTAGCAAGCCTATATGCGCCACTGGAGTGAGTAGTATAGATCTCTATAGAGATTGAATCTATACTTTCAACATCTGGTTCAGAAAATTGGCGACTCCCAGTGTCGAAATCTGAAGAATATGAAGCTGATTGTCGTGACCTCGAGCGAGTGTTTCAAAAAACAACTTCTTCAAAAGTCTCTGTAGAGATTGATAAAGGTATAGTGATTATCCATTATGAGGGATTAGTATAGATCTCCGTAGAGATTGAATCTATACTTTCAACATCTGGTTCAGAAAACTGGTGACTCCCAGTGTCAGAATCTGAAGAATATGAAGCTGATTGTCGTGACCTCGAGCGAGTATTTCGAAAAACACCTTCTTCAAAAGTCTCTATAGAGATTGATAAAGGTATAGTGATTATCCATTATGAGGGATTAGTATAGATCTCTGTAGAGATTGAATCTATACTTTCAGCATCTGGTTCAGAAAACTGGCGACTCCCAGTGTCGGAATCTGAAGAATATGAAGCTGATTATCGTGACCTCGAGCGAGTGTTTCAAAAAAAACACCTTCTTCAAAAGTATCGATAAGTCTGTCAAATCTTCTTTGGCTTGGAGTTCTGGAGAGATGAAATCTTGAACTCGACTTTCCTCTAGGAATATGCGAAGACATGTTTACTGAAGCAAATATTGGTCCTTCCTGTAATGACAAAGAATAGTTCAATCGGTCGAACACTGACCGTTTTGCTTTAGAACAACAACAGTTAATTACAACCTTATGACTATTACAACAATGTTCTCTAGGGGGTGTGGTAGACATATTAGGAGATCTCATGTCTTTGCGTTTATGGATCAAGAAATCACGCAAATCAGGGAGATTACCAGAAGAAAAAGAAGGCTTATTCTGCCTTTTTACATCAGTAGAAATGTGTAGATTAGGAACCATAACCCTTTCTCTGCCATAGGAATACAACAGTCCACCCATATGAGTAGCATATGATCCATCATTTATCTGAGGAGCGTATCTTCCCGTGAAACGAGTCTTCTTTACGCGGACAGACCTATCCTGGTGTAATTTGGATTTTTGCATAGGTTCGCGTAAAATAGGAAAAGTCCTCAAACGGCTTTCAGCGTCACGCATAATCTGTAAAGTGGGAACTTTCTTCTCTTGTGGGTGTAAAAGCTTAAAGGTTGAAGGATTCGTCACTTGTTTTCCTTTGATGTGATCAAAGGGTACATCTGCCTCATCATAGACGGGAGATGTAATTTTACGCACAGGGCGTGTTTGAATTTTCTGAATTGGCACTGAGGCCTTGTCAGAAGTTTTGTCTACCACGTCACAGACGAAAGACGAAGGTTTACGCGCAGGGCGTGTTTGAGACTTCTGGATTGGCACTGAGATATTGCCAGAAATTTTGTCTACCATGTCACAGATGGGAGACAAAGGTTTACGCGCAGGGTGTGTTTGAGACTTCTGGATTGGCACTGAGACATTGCCAGAAGTTTTGTCTACTACGTCATAGACGGGAGACGAAGGGTTACGCGCAGGGCATGTTTGAGACTTCTGGATTGGCACTGAGGCATTGCCAGAAGTTTTGTCTACCATGTCACAGACGGGAGACAAAGGTTTACGCGCAGGGCATGTTTGAGACTTCTGGATTGGCACTGAGGCATTGCCAGAAGTTTTGTCTACCACATCATAGACGGGAGACAAAGGTTTACGCGCTGGGCGTGTTTGAAACTTCTGGATTGGCACTGAGGCATTGCCAAAAGTTCTGTCTACCACGTCACAGACGGGAGACAATATTTTACGCACAGGACGTGTTTGAGACTTCTGGATTGGCACTGAGGCATTGCCAGAAGTTTTGTCTACCACGTCATAGACGGGAGATAAAGTTTTATGCGCATGGCGTGTTTGAGACTTTTGGACTGGCACTGAGGCATTGCCAGAAGTTTTGTCTACCACGTCATAGACGGGAGACGAAGGTTTACGCCCTACAGACGGAAGACAAAGTTTTACGCACAGGGCGTGTTGGCTGTGTTGTCACAACTTTGTTGATCAGTGAATGAAAGCATGTCTCATAGGCAGATTAGTCGAACTGGATGACCAAAGTCTTCTTCGTCGATCCGATAGATACAGCATCATGTTGAGCATTTTCTTTCTCGTCAGAGGAGAAAGTCGTCCCCAGCAGAGTCGCCATTTTGTTTGGATAAACAAAGTTTATACGAAACTTTTGCTTACAAACGAGAAAAAAGAAAAGTACAAATATTCCTATACGAGGATATTAAGTACAATAAAATGATTCTGGGGAAGTATTGCTATAGAAGTCTGATCTGCAGTCGATCACTTTGTTCCTTGGACTACACGATGCTGAAGAAGTGCTGTAGAAGAAGCTTCAAACTTTCTCTGAACTGAAGGCAAAAGTCGGCCAAAAGAAAGTTGCAAGTAGGATCGAATTCTTGTTGCCAAAGTTGTCAGCCAAAACTAATTCCCTCCTCTTACCCTGTGACCAGGGGTCTCTATTTATAGAGATCAATCAAATAACTGCCTGGTTGACGTAAAAGCCAAATGACTGTCTTGTTGACGTAAAAGGCCAAACTGTGAAGAAGATTGCCTTCTTTACGCTGCGGTTATGACAACTGCTACCCACGTTCAAATAATCTTCTGAATCTGCGTATGACACGTATCCCTTTATAAGGTAAAGCGTATAACTGCTTCTTGAAGATCATGGCATGCAAGCCACGTAGGTAACTGCCCCTGCGTAAAATGGTTGGCGTAAAAGCCAAATGATTGTCTTGGTGGTGTAAAAGGCTAAACTGTGAAGAAGATTGCCTCCTTTATGCTGCGGTTATGACAACTGCTACCCACGTTCAAATAATCTTCTGAATCTGCGTATGACACGTATCCCTTTATAAGGTAACGCGTATAACTGCTTCTTGAAGATCATGACATACAAGCCACGTAGGTAACTGCCCTTTTACACATATAGCCGAGTTGGCATATTTCGAGGAGATAGCATACGACGTATTCCTATAGTTGAAAATAGCCTGGTTGGCGTAAAAGCCAAATGACTGTCTTATTGGCATAAAAGGCCAAACTGTGAAGAAGATTGCCTCCTTTACGCTGCGGTTATGACAACTGCTACCCACGTTCAAATAATCTTCTGAATCTGCGTATGACATGTATCCCTTTATAAGGTAATGCATATAACTGCTTCTCGAAGATCATGGCATGCAAGCCACGTAGGTAACTGTCCCTGCGTAAAATGGTTGGCGTAAAAGCCAAATGACTGTCTTGTTGGCATAAAAGGACAAACTGTGAAGAAGATTGCCTCCTTTACGCTGCGGTTATGACAACTGCTACCCACGTTCAAATAATCTTCTGAATCTGCGTATGACACGTATCCCTTTATAAGATAACGCATATAACTGCTTCTTGAAGATCATGGTATGCAAGCCACATGGGTAACTGCCCCTGCGTAAAACTTGATGATTCATGAATAATAGATAACCAGCATAAAATAGCCAATTATCCTTCAAGACTGAGGTCTTGAGCGTATTCTGGGCTAAATAGCCTTATCAACGTACCTTTGCAAATATATCCAAGTTGGCATATTTTAAGAAGATAGCATACGACGTACTCCTATAGTTAAAAATAGCCTGGTTGGCATAAAATGCAAGGATGGTGATGTGAGCGTATTAGTCACAGTCTTAGCTTTTCCAGTCATGAATTACTTGAAGCTCTGTACAAGAAATAGCTTTTAACGTGGCGTCTGATTTTGTCTTGTCTTGAGCGTAAAAACTCATTTATGTCAATGTAGAATAGGCGGCGTATTCAGAAGACTCCATTTTTCTTCTTTTGAATGCGTAAAAATGACTTGTATCAAAAATATATCACAAAATGACAACCTGGATCTCTGTGTAAAATCATCATCACAGTCGTTCTTTCGATCATCGTGCAGTACTTTTGTCAAATGTCAGGTTCACTGATTTGACTGACAAATTTATCCGAGGAATACGAAGAGTTCCTCGTACAACTTTATGCTGCATTAAAAACAACGTATTTTAAACTTTACGCAGGAAGGTATAGCAACCTTTTACGCAGAACAGTCTTGAAGCTTTGCTTTATGCGGACAGGTTTGAAGCCCTATTTTACGCCAAACAATCTTGAAGCTCTGGCGTAAAATACAGACAGCTCTGAAGCCCTATTTTACGCCAAACAACCTTGAAGCTCTGTTTTACGCGGACAGCTCTGAAGCCCTATTTTATGCCAAACAACCTTGAAGCTCTGGCGTAAAATACAGACAGTTTTGAAGCCCTGTTTTACACAGACAGCTCTGAAGCCCTATTTTATGCCAAACAAACTTGAAGCTCTGTTTTACGCAGACAGCTCTGAAGCCCTATTTTACGCCAAACAGCCTTGAAGCTCTGTTTTACGCGGGGAGGGACTTCATGTATGTTGGGGGTTTTGACTGTAAAATATGTGGATAATTCCCCAGCATATTTCATGCTTCTACAGTGAACATCTCTTCCTAGATCACACGTGGAAAAATGCACTAGTTTCCATCCACTGGTCAGCGGGTGTAGCTTTCGGTGCCTGACGACGCTGTCTGCTCTGTGAAGTACAGAGGCGCAGGCGGCTCAATTTTTTTCTCAGGCCGCATGGAAGCTGAAATTCTCTTTATATAGAGGCTCTCCTCTTTCATTTAGGGTGTTGGAAAAAAATTGAGAAAGAGAGAGAAAAATTGAGAGTACCAGCAGGACCTGCGACAGTTTTTAGCATCCTTCCAAAGGAATCTTTCGAGTAATCCGAAGGTGACCAAGAGTATTCCAGAAGTTCTCGTGTGAACTTGCTGGATCCTCGGGGCAGATCGTTGTATAGCGCGAATCTTGCCTTGAGCTCTGGTAGTTTTGATCGCCCCAGCAAGAGTTTCCTTCTTTGTATTTCTTTTCATGTTCTCGTTCTTCTCGGTGTAACGTCTGCGAACGTAAAGGAAAGAACAGTTTTTTAATTCTTGTTGTATTTACATTTTTTTTGGGTTGTCAGTTTGTAACATGTTCCTTGTTTAGTGCTTCTGTAGGGTTGTGTATCACTGAAGAGGAACTCTTGTGTGAATCTCAGTGCACCAACTTCTCTTCTGGAGTTTGTAGAGACGAACACTTATGTGAGTCTCTACTTTGTGGCTGTGAGTCTCTACATTGTGACTACCTCTTCTTCTTTGATCTGACTTCGGGAGTAACAAAAATATCTCTGTTTGGTTATATTTTCGAGGCAATGGTTTTGATTAGCTCAAAAACCTCCCTAAATTGCTGTTAAAGACCTCAAAATTATAACTTGCTATCCTAAATTAAAAAACTCTATAATAGAGCCTTCTCCAATGAGGAGCTCGTCTTTTATCTCCTGAACTTTTAAATAACTTAATACCCTTTACACCACTGAATACCTCAGAATTATAACTTGCTATCCTAAATTAAAAAAACTATATAATAGAGCATTCTCCAATGAGAAACTCTTCTTTTACATCCTGAACTTTTACATAACTTAATACCCTTTACACCATTGAATACCTCAAAATTTTAACTTGTTATTCTAAATTAAAAAAACTCTATAACAGAGGCTTCTCCATTGGGGAGCTGTCTTTTACATCCTGAACTTTTACATAATATCCTTTGCACCATTCAATACCTCGAAGTAGGTTATGGTTTTGCTATAATTTGGTAGGGTAAGGTGTAGGCATATATGGATTGCGGAAGAAGGCCAATATGATCTTTTTCAGAACCTATGTTATGGAGGGGTGTGGGTTGGGGGGGAGGGGGTAGAATTTTAGGATAACAAGTTATAAATCTGACATTTTTTTATGTTTCTCATATCAAAATCCTAGTTATATCGACAGTGGGTTTTGTTGTAGTTGTACACACTATCGAATAAAGGTTACACAAGGTGACATACATGAGTACCCGACGAGGAATGGTGGCGGTTGTTCGTCAACATGCAATTGGGAAAGGGCGACATTGGTAGTGAGAGTGGAGAATATGCCAGGGCAAATATTCATAAACGCAATAGAGATTCCTAGTTATGTCACTGACAACGAAGGGGTCCGACATGCATTCATGAAGATCGTCTTCACTTGTTACTCAAAATTGTCCGTTTTGTTTCTTCAATTGGAGAAAGTGGTGGAAGTCAATAGTGAATTTGCCCATCTACCGGAAGAGGTCGCGTACCGGATGGTTCTTTATGAAGCTAACAGTATAGCAGCATCGATCAAGAGGGAGGGTCTACAGTCTTCGTTGGAATGGAAGTTCATCCCTTTACAAGAGAGCCTGACTTGTATGATGCTTCCAAGTCTAGCACCAGATATCCTACGTATAAATACTAACATATAAATTTTAACATAATAAGTTGTCATCCATATCTTATCTTACTGTAAACTCCTCCCCTCCTTCGTTTCCAAGCTCCTATACTACTTGAGGTTCGACAATATTCTCCTACCATATGTTGGTAAAGACGAGTATTCTTGGGATGACATTATACTTCTCACCTCTTTATTTCATGAACTTAGAGGTAGGTCCTTGTCAGCAATGGAAGAGGAATATATGTTTGTTGCCTTGGCATCTTCTTCTTCTTCTTCTTCTTCTTCTTCGAGTGTTATAAGACAATTCCAGGGTTACTTGATGAGACATTTTGAAGAATTAGAACAAGTAGACATAGCCCAAAGGAACAAAGACCTGACCCAGATCTCTTTTGTCGATAATCAAATCGAAGAAATACTACTTCCAACTTTATACTCAGTTTCTTCATCCAACTTCTCTATCCTCTCCACATTGATTCTACGGGATAATCCTACATTGAAAGAGATTCCAGACGATATTTTTCAGTACATGTCCAAACTTTGAGTCCTTGATATTTCATATTGCGGTATTAAGACACTTCCCTCTTCCCTTTCTTGCTTGTGGAATCTATATATGCTCTCATTATCGCACTGCAAGAAATTGCAGACTATCAGAACGATTGGGCTCGACAACCTAGAGGTACTCGATCTCAACAAATCTCCCTTGGATATATTGGAAAAAGCACCATGGTGCCATATGCGCAACCTCAAGCATTGCAGATTCGGAAAGGGGCTCCGTAGTCTCTAGGAGTTGCAACTTTCATTGAGAAATGTACGAGTCTTTGACGAATATGCCATTACCAGCCTTAACAGTGTAAAGTTACCAACACCTCAAGCTCCATGCCTACAAAAATTCAATATCTTCATCTTATACCTTAAGGAGGAGGAGTAGGAGGAGAAGGAGGAGATTCGAATAAGAAGAACTCGAGACGTTTACTCCCATTCAAGCCGGTTTCATATGAACATATTTACGCACAAGTCGATCGCCACACTACTAAAAGTGTTACCAACCCTCGCGATTTTCCAACCCTCGCGAGAAGGAGATGAAGGACTATGGAGCCTATACACATTGATTGGGATGTTCCGACAAAAAAAGCTACTTTGCCCCCAGACGGACTGGTCCGTCCGCCGCGTTGCCGCAACCCATTGGCCTCCTGCATTCGTAAGCCCCACGTCGGTTGACCTGTCAATGGAAGGACGACACGTGGTGGACGGGTTGGCCCGGGAACGGACAACGTAGCAGTCCTCTGCTCTGACCTCAACTTCTCTCTACACAATTACCTAAATGCTAAAGAAGGGATATGGCCCATCGTAGAGCTAAAAGATTGTTGCATCAAGTGCTGCAACGACATGGAGTACGCCTTCAACTCTCCTACTTCGAGAAATGCTAGATGGATGGAACATCTACAAGGTCTAGAGACGATGTGGTTATCCAGCAATACGAAACTAGCAACAATATGCAATGATAGGTTCTCCCTGGGAAGGAGCTTTGAACTACTAAAATCCATCTAATTGGAGCACTGCCCAAACCTGCTTGTCCTGTTCCCTGTGCATGTCAGCCTTCCGAAACTCCGATTGATGAAAATATTACATAGTTAAACAATTAGTTAAATTTATTTAAATTTTAATTACGTGACGGCTAATTGTTTTTAAAACTTTTTATGAAAACTAAAAATATATCCATAATAAATTATAATTAAAATATAATCAAATATATAACAAATTTTAATTAAAATATAAACATATATATAATAAATCTTAATTCAAATATATTTAAATATTTAAACAATTTTACATTAATATCATAAGAAAAAAATTATTTTACGTACAACGTACGTCAATTTACTAGTATATATATATATATATATATATATATATATATATATATATATATATATATATATATATATATATAACAAATAATTATTTTGTTATCATCCAAATTGTGATATCTATTAGTTTTTGGGGTACAAATAAAATCTATGGTATAATAAAAGTTAGATATAAATTTAAATTATATTAAAATATTGTAAATATGATTTTAATTATGATTTTTCATAAGTATATTTTTAAATTTTGAATATTTGTTTAATTAGATAATATCATGTAGTTAGTTTAAATATAATTTAAAATTTTAATATATTATTATTCAAATTATTCATAATAAATTTTAAATCTGTTTTTAGAATATTATATTTTGAATGATAATAGACGTGGTATTATTTATTTGTTAATTTTCTTAAAAACTATTTGAAACCATAATTATATTTACAACGGGCTTCTATTAAAATTATCTATTTATTCTAAGGACTATGAACGAAATGTTTATTATCATGGTGTTACTTTAAGAAATCAAATAAAAGTTTAAATTAAACCAAACTAAAACTAAAACAAACAAAACAAAACCAAACCAAAAAAAAACCACGTAAATATTAATTTTGCGAGATAGACTGACAAAAATTGAAAACTAGACATGTCCAATTTCAACAGTCTCTTTGCCCGAAAGTTTCTTCATGTTTGAATTTTTTCAACCATCTTACTTTTCAGTAAAATCTATGGTTATAACAAATTTTTTGTAAATTTAATAGCGGATAAGGAAAGGAAGCACCCATCGAATCAAATAGCTTTCTTGGAAAAAGAAGAAGAAGCTACTTTAGTTTTAATTAACTTTTACAAGTTTGATTATTTTTAGCTACTTGTACGGAATGATTTGTTTATTGGATCATGGCTAAATCATAGAACTGTGTTGTATTGGTAGGTAGATGAAACAATCAATGGCCTCTGAATATAAGATAATAGAATCTAACACGTAGTGCAAGTTTCAACCATTCAAATATTGGTTGGTTCCATTGGTTGGATTGGACCCTCTACTAAAATCCATCTATTTGGATCATATAACAATATATTCTCAACTTAGGGTTCCAATAAAGGCTCCGTGTTAATTCTCGTTTGGGGATTGACTATACAAAATTCAGCTATGTATTGAATTTTTAGAAAGTAATTTTAAGAGATAAAATCGGACTTTTTTTTTAATTGTTTTGTAAATTTTAGCTTATGATTTGATGTAACAATTCTTGGATTAAATATCTAATATTTTGTTATTCTGTGGGATTTAATGTAACATTTCTTGGTTTAATGTAACAATTAGGGTTCAATCTTAGGATTTACATGAAAAAACAATTAAGATATGGTTCAATGTAATATTATTGATTTTAGTCGATTTTCGACATTTTTGTTATTCTTTTGTTGATCTTGCTTCAGAAGGATTGTCTAGATTGGAAGCTTTCTGAGAAGATGATGGCAATCATGTTGCTGAGAAGATGATGGAGATCATGTTGGTTTCTTGTAATTGTTTGTTGGGTTTCTTTTAGTAGTGCAAACTTGCTTTCTTTGATTGGAAATGTCGCTTTTATATTCATCAGATACATAATTTGTTTTGTTTATGAAGATTTCTATTGTGTAAATAGTCTGTTACTTTATTTAGATTACTCTTCTACACTGTAGCAAATGTCTAATGCACAGATTGAAGTGTGCATCTATCACCTTCTCTAAGGGTCTATTAGATTGTGAGAATTTGTAGTTGTTTATTACTGAATTTATATTTCTTTATTAGATTGTGAGAATTTGTAGTTCTTTATTTGATTGTGAGAATTTATAGCAACACTTGATTGAAGGGTGAATATATATCCTAATTTTGGTGGCTGAACAAAAATTGACTCATTTGTTTAAAGTAAAGATAATCAGTGTATTTCATTAATTATTTTATGGAGAGAGAGAGAGACAGCCATTTTTAGATCTTATATACCAATGACGGAGAAAGGAACAATTGACATCCAGAGCTCAAAATTGAGTCTTTACTTCCTTAAGCTTTATGTTTTTCTTGGAACGAAAATTCATGTTATTTTCTTAAGCTTTATGTTTTATTTTCCTTCTGTGTTCTTTTTGTGGTTGTTGGGCTAGCTTTAATGGTATTGTAATGTTTTTTGTTAGTGGTGGGCCAACAATTATGTTTACGATCTATTGCATGTTTTTATTGCACTAGTGAATTCATGTGCAACAAAAACCATTTAACGTGGAATACATCGTCAAATCTGCTTGTTATTTGCAGAACAAATACCAATACCAAGAGGTTTGCACCACCCACGAAGCTGAAACCAAGATTCTTCCGAACTTGGCCACAGATGAACATTGGCATGCTCCTCCGCCGAACACTTACAAGATTAATTTTGACGGATCTTTCCTCAACTATTTTTAGTTCCGAGGCTTAATCAAACATGGTAGAACAATAAGTTGAAGTTGAGATCAGAAATTCCCACAAAAGTTCTCTCATTGATATACCTCGATCCAACGAAGAACTATATAAAAATACAATATAGTAGCTGATTACAACTCCTTCTAGATTACTGAGCTAAAGAACCAAAAATACGTTCTTCCTTGCAAATACAGTTGCAATTGAGACATAACATTTACAACTAGAAGAAAAGGGGATGAAGATAGAATAAAAAAAATTTATGATTTTAAAAGAGTTGTTATATTAAAATATTGTAAATATGATTTTAATTATGACTTTTCATAAGTATATTTTTAAATTTTGAATATATGTTTAATTAGATAATATCATGTAGTTAGTTTAAATATAATTTAAAATTTGAATATATTATTATTCAAATTATGCATAATAAATTTTAAATCTGTCTTTAGAAAATTATATTTTGAATGATAATAGACGTTATATTATTTATTTGTTAATTTTCTTAAAAACTATTTGATACCATCATTATATTTGTCAAGCTTAAATTAACAACGGTCTTCTATTAAAATTATCTATTTATTCTAAGGACTATGAACGAAATATTTATCATCAAGGTATTACTTTAAAAATCAAACTAAAAAAATTAAATTAAACCTAACTAAAACTTAACCAAATAAAAATAAAAAAAAATAAAAATAAAAAAAACCCACGTAAAGCTTATTTCTGTGAAACAGACCGACAAAAATTGGAAATTAGATATGTCCAATTTCCCCAGTCTCTTTGCCGAAAAGTTTTTTCATGTTTGAATTTTTTCAACCATCTTATTTTTCAGTAAAATTTATGGTTATAATTTTTTTTTTGTAAATTTAATAGCGGATGAGGAAAGGAATCACTCACCGAATCTAATAGCTTTCTTGGAAAAAGAAGAAGAAGAAGCTACTTTAGTTTTAATCAACTTTTACAAGTTTGATTAGTTTTAGCTACTTGTACTGGATGATTTGTGTATTGGATCATGGCTAAATCATAGAACTGAGTTGTATTGGAAGGTAGATGAAACAATTAATGGCCTCTGAATATGAGATAGTAGAATCTTACACATAGTGCAAGTCTACAATGAATAAAGACTCTTTTTCTCTCTCTCTCTCTCTCTCTCGATTGTACCCTCTACAATGAATAAAGACTCTCTCTCTCTCTCTCTCTCTCTCTCTCTCCCTTCAATTATTGTAGTCTGCACTTATTTTGGCAAAGCAAGCTGTTGGAAATTTAGAATCTCTCTTCTTTCTCTTCATCACCTCTTCTTTCTCTTCATCACAACAAAGTCTCTATGGAAATCTTTAGCTCATTCATCGAGCCCTTGATGTCTTGCATTGGTAAATAAATCTAAATCCATCTTTCTCTCTGTGTTCACTACTGGTAGTAGTTTTTTTTATTTATATATCTTTATGGAAATGCTGAGAACAAGTTAAAGAAGCCTCTCACTTTTTATGTTAATCCAGTTCATTTGTTCTTTATGAAAACGCATATATATGATCTCTTGCCAGCCAAATTCATTTTTATTTGATGTCTTTTGTTTATAGCAGTGAGATGTTGATAGAAAAAATGAATTTCAACTTTAGAAGTATATATTTCTGTATGTACATCTTCTATGTCGATTGATGAGCTGATCCACTTTTGCCTTAATTTCCTCTACAATTAATACTTGTCCATCATCACTTGTTTTACGTAGGTCCTCCCGTGATCCGGCAGTTTGGTTACCTCAAGGCAAAAGAAAATGTGGAAGAATTAACGAGACATGCCGGAGATCTAGAAGCCATGAAGAAGGATATTCAAGACAAACTTGCTGCCGAGGATAGACTTGGGAAGAAGCCTACCGAGTTAGTCCAACGGTGGATCAAGAGTGTCGAAGACCTCAGTCTTGAAGTAACAGCAGTCCAGAGAGACTACGAGCAAAGCGGCCGATGTGGTTGTCGCTTACCAAGCTATTATAAGATCGGCAGGAGGGCATCCAAATTACTGATGAAGTTGAATGCTCAGGAGGAACGATCTCGTCTTACTGGCGAATGCTTAGCAATAGATAAACCTCCGCCATCTGTTGTTCAACAGTTGTCTAGCGCATTGGTAGGAGATATGATCCACTCAAATAAGGAGAAGATATGCGGATACCTCAAAGAAGAAACAGATGGAGTCATCGGAATACTGGGGATGGGTGGTGTTGGCAAGACCACCCTCTTGGAAGCCATTAATGACAACTTCCTCAGCAATAATGGTAACTCGGTGACCAACAATAACTTATTTGATCATGTCATATTTATTGTAGTCTCCAAAGAATATAAACTTGAAAATCTTCAAAAGATGATGGTCGAGAAGCTAGGTCTTCGTTGGAGAGAGGGTTTAGTTTCACATGCACAAATCATCTCTGAATATCTGGAAAAGAAGAATTTTTTGCTCCTCTTGGACGACATATGGGAAGCTGTGCAACTCAAAGACCTCGGAATTCTTCCAGATCCTTGCCAAGCAGGGAGTAGCAGCATCAGTGAAAGAAGATTTAGACGCAAAGTGGTATTTACTACACGAAAAATGGACGTTTGTACAGGCATGAAATGTCATGGAAGAAGAAATATTATCGAAGTGGATTGCTTGAAGAAAGAAGAAGCGTGGAATCTTTTCAACCAGAACGTTGGTGAAGACATAATCAATCTTCCAGAAATAAGGAGTCGTGCAAAAAAAGTGGTCAAGAAGTGTGGCGGTCTACCTCTTGCTCTTGTTGTCATCGGACGAGCGATGGCCACGAAAAAAATGCCAGGAGAGTGGGACTATGCTCTCACACAGCTGAAGAAGTTACAACCTAAGAATATCTCAGGTATGGAGAATGAGGACAAATATTTTCTGCGGTTGAAGTTCAGTTATGATAGCTTGCAAAATGATAAAATGAGAGAATGTTTCTTGTGTTGCTCTTTGTGGCCGGAAGATTGTGAAATTGAGAGGGAGGAGCTAATATTGTGTTGGATGGGACTTGGTTTGATTGATGGTTTTGAGGACATCAACGAAGCTTATGACGAAGGAGATTCTCTAATCGGAAGCCTTATTGTAGCAAGTTTGTTGCAAGACGATGGTGATTTTATTAAAGTGCATGACGTAATCCGCGATTTAGCGTTATGGATAGCATGTGATAGTGGGACGAACAGAAAAAAATGGCTAGTGAAAGCAAGAGCTGGACTAAAAGAGGTACCAAGAGAAGTGGTTGCCAACTGGGAAGCAGCAGAACGGATTTCACTAATGAAAAATGAAATAAAAGGCTTGCCCTCTCATCTTCCTACTTGTAATAATCTTTCGACTTTACTCCTACAAAACAATTATTTCTTTACTTTGATCCCAGAAGGCTTTTTCACTTGCATGCCAAATATTACTTATTTGGATCTCTTCAATACTCGGATCAAGGAGATTCCGAAAGAAATTTGTTGTTTGGTCCAACTAAGATACCTCAATCTGTCATCTACAAGCATCTCGTCATTGCCAGAAGAATTGGGACAACTGATAAACTTGAAGTACCTGCTTGTCCGATATACAAATATAGGTGGAGAAGTAATTAGGGGAATAATTGGAAGACTTGAGAAACTGGTGTATCTAGATCTATATCCTGGTGGGTCTGTAGAGACCGATGAGTTGGTACGTTCGTTGTTGAAAGGTGTTGGAATGAAGATCACGTCAGAACATGCTCTCCAACAGCTCTCTCGCGTGCCCATATTGTACCTGAATATAAAAGACTACATGGAGGGAGATTCATCAACCACATCCATCTGTCTCCAGCATCATCTGCTAAGCCTCCGGGAGTTGATGTTTACTAAATGCCATAGCATAAGGGAACTTGTTATGGATGTTGACGTTCATTTTCCAAGACTTGAGTCGCTACAGCTAAGAGAACTTGAAAACTTGACGGAGATAGTATGGAGGAGGAGTGTAGTGCCCCCCAGCGAGTGCTTTCAGAGGCTTCAAAATCTAACTATTCAGAGATGCCATGGATTGAAAGATATTACGTGGGTTTTGCATCTCCCCTGCCTTGAGGTTTTAAGTCTGGATGAATGTAATGGAATGGAGCAGTTGGTGGTCTTCGGCGGAGGAGGGGAAGAAGAAAGGGAATTAGAAGTAACAAAGCCAACATTCCCAAGGCTTAGAGAGTTGTTTTTGGCTGACCTACCCAAGTTAGCGATGATATGTGACAACCATGCTACTGCTGCTGCTGTCAATTTCCCTTCCCTCAAAGTACTTCACGTATCCGTTTGCAATGGATTGAAAGATATTACGTGGGTTTTGCATCTCCCCTGCCTTGAGGAATTAAGTCTGTCTTCTTGTGATGGAATGGAGCAGTTGGTGGTCATCGGCGGAGGAGGGGAAGAAGAAAGGGAATTAGAAGTAACAAAGCCAACATTCCCAAGGCTTACAATGTTGTCTTTGTATGGCCTACCCAAGTTAGTGATGATATGTGACAACCATGCTGCTGCTGCTGTTGTCAATTTCCCTTCTCTGGAACGACTTTACGTATCCAATTGCAATGGATTGAAAGATATTACGTGGGTTTTGCATCTCCCCTGCCTTGAGGAATTAGTACTGACTTTTTGTGATGGAATGGAGCAGTTGGTGGTCATCGGTGGAGGAGGGGAAGAAGAAAGGGAATTAGAAGTAACAAAGCCAACATTCCCAAGGCTTAGAGAGTTGGAATTGTTTGCCCTTCCCAAGTTAGCGATGATATGTGACAACTCTGCTGCTGCTATCAATTTCCCTTCTCTGAAAACGCTTAGAGTGAGTGAGTGCAAAGAGTTGAAGAGGCTCCCGTTCCATCCACAACTACTCAATAAAAACAACAACTGTAGCAGATTGAGGGAGATTTATGGTGAGAGAGAGTGGTGGGAAGGTATTGAATGGGAAGAACAAAGTGCACAGTCCTCTCTACTTCAACCTTTTTTTCACCAATCGGGGGATCGCTACCTTTTACCCACTCCTTGATGGTAATTCTCTTCTTGAAATCAATGATCGCCGAATAAGTATTGCAAAGTAGTTTGAATCTTTATTTCACCTCTAGTACTTTAAATATCATCACTTTTTTATTAATTGTTTTGTAAATTTTAATTTGAATTTTTATAACGTAATTTTAAGAGATAAAATCGGACTTTTTTGTTAATTATTTTATAAATTTTAGCTTATGATTTGATGTAACAGTTCTTGGATTAAATCTCTAATATTTTGTTATTATGTGGGATTTAATGTAACAGTTCTTGTTTTAATGTAACAATTAGGGTTCAATTTTAGGATTTACATGGAAAAACAATGAAGATACGGTTTAATGTAAAATTATTGATTTTAGTCGATTTTTGACATTTTTGTTATTCTTTTGTTGATCTTGCTTCAGATGGATTGTCTAGATTTGAAGCTTTCTGAGAAGATGATGTGAGAAGATGATGGAGATCATGTTGCTGAGAAGATGATGGAGATCTTGTTGGTTTCTAAAAGGAATGTTGTAATTGTTTGTTGGGTTTCTTTTAATAGTGCAAACTTGCTTTCTTTGATTGGAATTGTCGCTTTTATATTCATCAGATACATAATTTGTTATTTTCTGTTTATGATGGTTTCTATTGTGTAAACAGTTTGTCACATATATTATTTAGATTACTCTTCTACATTGTAGCAAATGTCTAATGCAAAGATTGAAGTGTGCATCTATCACCTTTTCTAAGGGTCGATCTATTAGATTGTGAGAATTTGTACTTCTTTATTACTGTGAGATTTTGTTATTCTTTGAAGAAAAAAAAAAATTGAAATTTCATGTATTGTACTAATTCATGAAATTTCAATTGGATGTTTGGTTGGATGGGGATTGCAAGTATCATAAGTTTGTCTTTGGTCGGAATTGTTTGTCCATAATAGCAAAAGAAAGAGTACCGGATATTTGTGGTATTTTTGTGTGAGATAGAGAAGTTGGGAATTCAAAGTAAAATTGTCAACTTGAATTCTATCCAACCACAAAAATGAATTTATGGTTGGCTATTCCCGTTTTTGCAGCTAAACAACCCTAAGTTATGAAATGGGTATTGATTCAAATCTGGTATAGGAATAAATACAGATACAAATCCCCAGAGTGGGTTGCTTGGATCAACTTACTGTTATTCCTGAGGAAGAAGAAGACGAGACCATATATATGGCTTCAGTCTGGAGCAGAACAAAAAGCTTTGTTAATAGCACTTCTAATTCGGCAGTAAACGCGAAGCAAATATTGTGTGTTACCAAGCTTCCAATGGTTGTTATTCATCAAATTACTCTGATGTTAGTTACGATTATGTTGCACACCTAAAGTTTGCATTGGAACTAAGGTTGTGTTTCGTTTACTGTAATGTAATCGTAATATGGAATTGGATTTGTAATATAATTGGATTTGTAATGTAATAGAAGTACAATTGTATTACCATATTTGGTTGGAACATGTATCCAAATCATGCAATGTAATGTCAGTTGCATTAATATGTTTGGTCTACCATGTAACGCAATTGAGTTTGTAATGTAATAATTTTTTTTTTTAAATACAACATACAATTTAAAAGTAAATCAATAAAAAATTTAAAAATGAAAAAAAAAATTGAGGCATCTATCACTAAGCTTGGCTGAATGCATATATTTCATGGACGCCTAAAATATGTGTACGAATCAAAACTAAAGGATATTCTGAACTCGGATAGAGCTATAGGGAAGCGATATGGAGTTAAGAAAATTATACGAGTATTGCACGCGAAACGGAATTTGTGAATTTGAGGCAGTGTTTGAAACAAAGATGCAGTAGTATCAAAAAGGAACAAGTATAGGCCTTGGTTCGCATATTCTGATTGTTTCATATGACTCTATAAATCATCTGCTGCGACTCGGTATTTTTTATGAAAACTATATGTTTTATCTTCTTGCCTTATGCGACGCGCAACCTAGAAACGTACGGCATCACGTCCGGAAGACGATTATCGACTTTCCGCAGTCGGCACGCAACCTACTAGATTGTGAGAATTTATATTTCTTTATTAGATTGTGAGAATTTATGACAATACTTGATTGTAGGGTGAACATACATCCTAATATTTGTGGATGAATAAAAATGGACTCATTTGTTTAAAGTAAAAATAATCAGTGTATTTCATTAATTGTTTTATGGATAGAGGAGCCATTTTTAAGCTCTTCTGTATCAATGACGGAAAAAGGAACAATTGACATCCAGGAGCTCAAAATGGAGTCTTTACTTCCTAAGTAGATTTCCATGTTTTTCTTGGAACGAAAATTCATGTATTTTTCTAATACTTTATGTTTTTTTCCTTTGTGTTCTTGCAACAAAATGTAATATCTTCAATATGTTCATATAAAGAACAGCCCCAATGTATTAGTCCTTCATATCAACAGTTTCTTAATAAAGTCCTTTCTATTTCTATTTGGCAAAAAAATAAAATATCAAAAATTTGACTGTACAAAAAATAATTTTAAATAAATTAGGTAAAACAAAAATATTTAAAAAAATTTAAAGTTACAAAAGATTTTGCCATCCCAGATGACAAAAATATAAAAAAAAATAGTTTTTAAATTCTTTTGTTACATTTTTGCCTACTGAGATGACGAAAATTTGGTTTTGCTCAATTTCCGCCATCTGAGTTGGCAAAATTTTGCCTATGGTTTTTTTTTTGTTTTTTTGTTTTTTAGTGTTTTTTTTGTTGGTTTTTTTGGGATAGTGGGTTTGGTTTTATTTTTGTGTTGGTTTTTTTTTTGGCACTTCTCTGCATAACGGACTCTTATTTTTTTTTTTTGTAACATTCATATTGTAACGTTCTTTTGTCCTAGAGAGAGAGGGGAGGGTGGGGCCGGGTGGGATGGGGGGAGGTTGTAAGTAAGGATGGGGGGGGGATGTAAAGATTTGGCAGTAAACTTAGCATTATGGTCATTTAAAGTTTCTACCGTAATCGAAAGTAAAATCGATCTTAGTATGATTAGTAAATTATTTAAGTACAACTATTTAAGAATTAATTAAATTTGTTAAAATGAATTAAAATTATTAACTATCAAAACTAAAATAATTAAGTACAACTATTTAAGAAAATTATTAACATACTATAATTAACTAAAAAAAATAACTATAAAAAATAGCTATAAAAATAACTACATTAATTATTTTAGTTTTGATACTTATTTTTTATATTTATTTTTTGCCTGCCAAAAAAAAAAAAAAACCCAACACAAAAATAAAACCAAACCCACTATCTCAAAAAAAACCAACAACAAAAAATTCTAAAAAAAAAACCCAAAACAAACCCAAAAAATAATCCAAAAAAAAAAACTATAAGAAAATTTTTGCCAACTTTGTTTGCAAAAATGTAACAAAAATATTTAAAAAATATTTTTCCATATTTTGGCCATTTGGGATGGCGAAATCTTTCGTAACTTTATTTTTTTTAAAAATATTTTGGTTTTAGGTATTTTATTTTTAAAAAATTATGTACAATAAATTTTCTGAAAAAAATTCATGTGCAACAATTATTATTTTTTGTTATTTATATTTATATTTTAATTTTGATTTTTTATATGTATGTTTATATATAAATTAGAATTTGTTATTGATACTAGCTAGTAAATTCATGTGTGTTGTACGTAAAATAATTTTTTTTATATTATTGTAAATTAATTTAAATATATTTAAATAACAAATTGTTACATTTGTATTTATATTTATATTTTAATTATGATTTAATTATATTTTAATTATAATTTGTTATGGATATATCTCTACTCTTTATAAAAAAAGTCTTGAAAAATCGTACGTATATCTTCACGTAATTAAAAATAAATAAATTTTAACTAATTGTTTAACTACCTAATATTATATTACTATAGCTAAATAATTCTTCTAGTTCATGTGGTTAAGTAGGGAGGTATAGATTCGATTTTCCATAGCGTTATTTATAACAAATTTATTATTATTTTCAATTTTTTTTTACATAATATTATTTTTTTACGTAATAAATTTTAACTAATTATAATATCGTTGTTTTGAGTTATATATCATTAAATGTGGATTTTTTATCTTGTACAAGTATAATTTAGACTTATACGATATCACGTTTAATGACTACTTTTTTATTCTACAGAATCGAAACGTGACAATGCGGACATCGATCTTCACGACGAAGGCACAGATGAGACTTCCGTCGATGTCTTGGATCCACACGGCACCAGATATCAATGCGGCTGGTGGCAAATTTGAAAGAGTATATGTGATCTTTGGAGGACGCAGACGTTGAAGAGGGGGGGGGGGTGGCCGAAAAATGGTCTTACAATTTATTTTCTTTTCTTTTTCCATTTTTTTTTTTTTTTGGTTTCGGTTGGTAGTCAATTGAGCGGAAAGGGACGTGTCATGCAAGAAAAGTCCAGGCATACATTTCAATGGATATGGAAAACGAAGGATGAAGTTCTTAATTTCTAATATTATATTTATTTTAGTGGACTGAGGTGAGTTGAAACAAGGCCCAAGGGTGAGAAGGTGTTTTTTTTTAGTTGAAGAAAGAATACAATTGGTATTGATATTTAAAGTCCTTAAATTTCAATGTATAACAACAATTGGGATTGAAATTTCAAGAGTCCATTAATTTACAGTTTAGGGTATAGTGGTGAGAATTGGTAATTGTTATTGCAAAGGTCCTAAGTTCGGCCTGTTTGGTTATATGAAATCCAAAATTATTTGTGAGTCCACATTAAGGGTCTACTTGGATCGAGGGGAGAAAAAAATAAGCAGAGTTAAGTAAGACTAAGTGAAAAAAAGTTAAGTGAGGGGGATATGAGTCAATACATATAACCTTGCTTGGAATAACTCTTGCTGATTTTTGGTTTTGAATTAGAGGAATATTAATAAGAATACAATAATTATCAAATTATTCTTATTACATACGGTATAAAATTAGATTGATTTGATTAAATTTTTAATTTAAACTTGTCAAAATATCTTCACAAAAAGTAATATCTACAAATCTAATACCTATAGAAATAAAATAACTAGAAAGTATTAGAAAGCGAGAAGAGACAAGACACAAGCGAGAAGAGACAAGACATACCTGGACAAAGTCAGGAATCTACGGAGCAGTAGCTTGGGAAAGCAAGAAAAATGAAAAAGAAAGTCATGATATTTTATAGGTCAAATATGAGTATTTATGTCTTTTTAAACAAAACATCTCATTTTTTTTCGTTAACCTTCAGATTGTGGGGGTTAAAAAAATAGACAAAAGAAGGATAAACAAATCCTCACTTAACCCTTTATGATTCCTCCTTCTAAATTTTCACCCTCAAACCAAGCAGATTTTTTGTCCTCCTCACTTAACTTTCCTTACTTAACTCTATTAACTCTCAATCCAAGTAGACCCTAAGTTCTTGTCAGTGGGACCCTCGTGAGAAAATTATTCACTCGATCTTATTAAAGTTATTCACTCAATCTTATTAGACCTTCTGAATTACAAGTTGGATAAGATTTGAATCCAAGGGATGTGAGAAAGATACTTTGATATTATTTCATCTTGAAATGTTCCCCATCAATTAATGTTCATATTTAAAAAGAAGAATTTTAGAATTCAAACATAATTCTAATGAGTCATCCAAATTTGAGTTTAAAAATCAAGGTAAAATCAGACAATTCAGAATAAAATCAAGACAAACAATAAAATCAGACCAACGTCAGGTTTTTAAACAATTAAGCAAATTAGTCTTAAATCAGACTACGACTACACCTCTGTAAGTATTATCGTTTGAAGTTCCTTTGATTTCCTTTCTTTCTCTGATTTACAAAAGCTTTATTAGTCACCTCCTAATATTCAATGTAAATTCTAAGCTATTTTTTTTTCTGATTTGTTGTCAGTGTAAGTTTAGTGTGGTTTGTTTACAAAGATCACAAACATGCTTCATTGTTTTATAGTTTACGGTATACAAGTTTAGTTCCATGCTTTGTTATATTCATGTGTTGGGGGATCGTGTTGTGATATTTATTGTTACTTTCATTTTATTTAAGATTCTTTTATTTCTTATTTTCAAAGGATTATTACAACTTCTAGGTATTAATAGTTTTGCATAAAAGATATCTTTATATACTACATCAAAACAAACATTTTCTATCAGTTATAGCTCTTATTATAATTTTTCTAACATTTTTTTACCATTGATAAATTGGCACATGGATGTTCCCAATGGATCTTTTATTAGGAATAAATTATTTGCCAACTTTTAAAAATCGTTGGTAATTGTGAAACTGTAACGGGTTTTCACCGTTACGAAATAATTTTATGCAACAGTTAAAATCATTAGGAAAGAAAAAAAAATTTAAATGATCTTTTACCGCTATAAATGAATTAAAATACTACAAATTTGGTGACTCTATTAAGCCGAAGCTTTGAGCTATCAATTATTAATCAATATTCATTACGAGAATATAATTTACACAAGACAATTCATACATATACATTCAAAAGAAAAAAAAGAAAAAAGGAAATAAGGGAAGTATAGTACTTGCTGCAAATTTCCATCATGCATTTGAAGTGTTGAGCCTTAGTTATCCCCAAAATATTAGATATATCATTAATACACATACATTGATCTAATGCAACCATTTACCTTCAGTTCGACTACAGAAACTCAAATAGAAACTCACAATAAGAATTTACAATTACATTACGACACATGTATAATTTTTTCTATTTAGGTCCTTGACTTTTTTTATTTAGATCTTGTAAAAATATCAAAGGATGAGATGTATGCAATCCAACGGTTGTTAATGTCGTTGTTAATGTCTGAGTTTAAAAATTAAGAACTCATGAGTTCCTTTGGAAATTTTTTATTTTCCTTCCCCTTTGCCCTTTTTCTGATTCTTGGCTTGGAGGTGCTGCTTTGCCTCTTCTTTTTTCTTTCTATCCTCTTCTTTGCTTGTAGCAGCCAATTCTCTCTTCTTCTTTGTTAGTTCCGAGGCTTAATCAAAAGATGGATGAACGAGACCAGGAACAGAGGTTCACGTAAACCTTTCGATATATCCTATATTGGATCATGAAGTTGTAGTCGAGATCAGAGGTTCACACAAAAGTTTTCTTTTTGATATCCTCAATTTCAACAAAGAACTACTATATGTAAAAATCTCTGATTACAACTTCTGAGGATTACAAAAAATAAAATAACAAACTCTCGTTATTTCTTGCAAACGCAGTTGCAAAAGGACAGAACAAATTACAACTTTGCATAAGAGAAGAAGAAGAGAAAAATGAACAATTTCTTGCTGGGGTGATGAGAATCACCGTTGCTCAAAGTAAAATTCGTCCCACACGATCTGCTCCTAGGAACCAACAAGTTCTAAGAAGAACTACTGAAACACTCCTCGTCGCCTCTGTCACGAACTCGCACGAACTCCTGGACTCCAATAGTGGCCGCATGACGATACTCTCTTCGTCTCTCAATTTTGAAGTAAGTTCTCAAAAGGGCACGAAGAGAGTATTTATAGAGTAGGTTGAAAATCCTAACCCTAATCATGGCCGTCAACTAATTACGGAAAGATAGGAACGAATTAAATTCAAATCCCCAAAAAATTGGATCTGATTAATTAACTTAATCTTACAATAATCGTTCAAATCCCACAATCAGCAGGATTATGCGCCATCCACGCTCTCTTCGCATATGCGCACAACAACATAACCGTAACTGATCTTACGCACATAAGCCAGCATCGCAGCAGCTCATGTGCGCATGCTCGCAGCAGTGCAGCGAGGCATGCACGCATACGCGCATAACTGCACATAGTCGCGCACTTCCGCGCATAGTCCGTTCAGCGCCCGTGCATGCACCCGCGAATGCAACTCGCGCATGAAACGAACGCACGAGCGCCATGCGACAATACTAAGTGTGATATCAAAGCGCCACTTTGCGCCCTTGAGTTCGAGTCGTTTAGGATTTAGCTGCTAAGAAAAAGTTTCTAAGAGTGAAAGTTTATCTTACAACTGTTTGATTGGTTGAAGCACCTCTTTGAGAAACCAGAGACAGAGCCGGAGCCTGAGCAATAAGTCATCGGCAGGCTTATATGATTATAAACCTTTGTAGTCATGGCAACAATAGTCTATTGACGGAGGAATAAATTTTAGTCATTTCTCCATCTTCCCAGTTGAAGTGGATTACTTCAAGAGTAAGCTACTGAATGAAGTTCATGCAAATAAAGTACTATTAGACAAGCAATCCAAACGTCAGAGGTTTTAGTAAGGGAGATACGGAAATAGTGTTTCAAGTTAGTAAGGAAGATACGAAAATAGTGTTTCAAGATCCAGTACGTGTTTATGGTTTTTTTTTTTTTTTTTTTTGCATCCATTATTTGATACAATTTTTTTTGGTTCTATGTAGTCGCGGTAGAGGGGACATGGCATATCATGGTATGCAAAATCCCAAGAGGCCGCAGCTCGGCCCCTTGGGACCAGTTAGCTATACCTCTCTTCATGAGTGGAAATGGGTGAATATTGTGCAATTAATGGCCCTGCTTTGTATGCTGAGAGCACATCATTCAAGCAGCTTCATTTACCCATGAAGCTTGTGGAGAGCAATCTAAAAGGTCCTGCAGATGCATTACTTCAGAGTTCAGTGACTCTTTTTTTTTATACACAATTTTTTTTTTGTACTGACATAAGGAACTTGAATCATGAATCATGAATGAGTAGACAGATTTGGAAATATAGCATGTATAAATCTACGGGGATCACGTAACATTCAGAGTACTTTGCATCCTTGAAGGATACAAAAAATATTATATCATGTTTAATACAGTATATCTGTGTTGTTAGCTCGTATTCGACGTTCTGAATGTCCGAGTCAAATTCGGATGCCATCGACCGTTAGTGTCGATCGGAACTCGATATTAATCTAGATAGTACTTGAGCTTGATAACCAGAGGCGGACCCACATTCAGTTGCACTAGGAGCTGGCCCCAGTGAAATAAAAAAATATTTTTTTTATTATTATAAAGTATTACAAATGATGTTGTTGTTAAACGCTTTCAAATAATGTTGTGATCAATTTTTAAATGATTGTCTTATATGCTTCATAGAAAAAAAAATTCTTACTAGTATTACAAATGATGTTGCAATTAAACGTTTGCAAAGTGTGAAAACTCTGTTGGAAATCGAACACGCCCTGCAAACGTTCCGACACCGTGTCTGAGAGTGTCCGCAGCAAAAATTTTAGGCCAACCTACCTGAAATAACTAACCTCTGTCTAACGAACACAAAGCACAAATAAAGACAAATATATGGCAATGATTACGTCGCCTGGACAAATTTCAACTTTTATAACTCAGGTGAAATTACAAGATTGACAAAATTAATGTTGAACCCTTAGCCCTAATAGATTCAGCCCCCTCACCACACTCAAGAAGAAAAGAAAGAGATTACAATTGAAATCAATCATCAACCCGTAGCAATCTCCCTGAGCGAAGGCGACGACTCCTCGATCATCTCTTTCTTCATTCTATCTTGGATGGCGAAGTCATAAGAGTAAAGCACGAACTTTCTCTTTCTCTTAGATTTTCTGTGGACGAGCACCCCGAATCTCCAACTTGTACTATGCTTTGTGCCTCCACCCTCCTCCTATATTTATAGGATAAGATATCATATTTTAGGTCATAATAGAATTTTCTAAATAGAAAACCTTAAATTAAGAATCATATTCCACTTAAAATAGTCCAACACCAATTATGGACGTCCAAATATGATCAAATTAAATATTTGATACAAATTAAAAATCTAATCAAATCTTACATTTAATATATGTTTTTAAATTTTATCAAATCAAATCTTTGACCATATTTGGGCTCCAAAATTCACAAAATCCAGACTGGACCCCAACAATCTCCCCATCCAGTCTGATGAGAGGGTGTTGACCCCATGTCTTCTCAACTGGACTCCATGTCTGTCGTCCCGCGACAGAGTTCTTGCTCCCCCATGCCACCGATCTCCGATCCCCCGAGTTGTTTTGCATCTTCCTTCGTCTTCAGCTCCTCGACCGTCACGTCGACGCTAGTTGCCATGCATAGCACCTTCTGTACCACTGGGATCATGCCGACATCAATGACACGGCTGAGACCAAAGTCTCTGACTATCAGCCTCACCGTGAGTCTTGGTTGCCTGTCCCCGACTTTCATCTTCCACCGAAACGTGTTAACATTCCGACGAGCTTCTTCACCCTTGGCTGCCCCAACCAAGCTGACGGTACGATTCTCTCAAAATTCAAACTCCTGAATCTGCCCAAATTCGTGTCTGAACTTGAAGCTCCCCCATACACATGCTTCTTCGAGCAGAACATCACGCACCGTGCATGTTATCGATGACCCACAGCTTCCCTGGAACTGTGTGAATGGTGACGCTCTCACCTCAGATTGAGTTTGCTGCAAACCTTGATCTCCTCCCTAACCTCGAACTTCTGAAACCAATGTCACTCCGTGAAGCTTTGGCAAACCACCCGTCGCCAAAATCGGATCCGTGAAGCAACCCCCACCTGGAGACCGACCAGCAGTCATGGGACCGACATACTGACCATCAATCTTTGGCTCATCACCATTCATCACGTTGTCTCGATGAACCGAATCCTCCGTAATCCTCAAAGTATCTCGAAGCCCCTCCTCAGCAATTTTTTGACGATCCAACTCCTGTCGAATATCCCTCAAGCCTCCATCCGATGTTTGTGGCCTTCCTGTACAACTCAGCGGCTTGAGCCTGTACATGCCACAACATAAATTTTCTCGAGCCAGCTGTTGGAAACCCTTCGTAAGCATCCAATCTTTGTCCCCAAATAAACTGCGACAACCATCATCCGCCAGTCTCCCTACCGAAACCAAGTTATAGCACAAACTCGGTACATGTCACACATCCTTAAGAAGGAGTTTCTCACCAAGCTTCATTGTCAAGTGCACATCACCGATGCCTACAACTGCAGCCGTCCCCTCGTTACCCATCTTCACACGTCCAAACCTGCCATCGTGGTATGACGTGAAGATCCTTTTATATGGAGTGGCATTTTTACGACGCTCCCATATCCATGACCCAATCGCCATCATGACACATGCCACAAGGTTCCTCTGCGTCGGTTGCTGCGATGATGATATCTCCTATAGCCGTGAGATCCTCCTGATCATCCTTGCCTTTGGCCTTCTTAGCTTTGAGCTTTATGCAGTTCCTCTTGATATGACCCCTTTCGCTACAGTGATAGCAGCCATCCTTGCGACAAGATCCTGAGAACTCCCCCATATCCTCACTACTGACTTGGGTCTTCCCTTCTCGTAGGAAGCCACCAGAGTGGACTCCTGCTATGATTCCACTTGTATACGCCGGATCTTCTCGTTCAACAAGCTTCTTTTGACTGCCTCAATCGTGACAACTCCACCAAGCGCGAAGTTGCTCACCGACACCACCAACGTCTTCTAGCTTTCCGGGAGAAAACTCAAAAGCAAAAGGGCCTGAAGCTCATCATCAATCACCATCTTTATCGCATACAGCTAATTGATAATACCATGAACCTCGTTCATATGTTGTGCCACTGGGGCACCCTCCGTGTACTTCGAGTTGCCGAGTTGGCGAATCAGAAATACCTTGTTGCCAGCCATCTTCCTTTCATATAGCGAATGCAGCTTCTTCCATAATGCTTTTGCCGAACTCTCCAAGGACACATGGTGAAACATCGAGTCATCCAGCCATTGGCGGATGAATCCAACGACCTTTCGATCCAGTCATTTCCAGTCTTCAGCAGCTTTGTCTAATGGCTAGACTAGTCCCCTTTCTGGCTGGAAAAGTAAGTAGGTGAGTTTTGTTTTAAGAACACTTTACCTTACCCCTTCTATGCGTTGTCGCCTTTCAACGGACCATGCAAGTCCTTGCACTAGAGTAGATCATCCATCCGTGGCTTCCAAATCGCCAAATTTTCCCCTGTGAGGGTGATCATACTATAGTTCATCTGCTCCATAGACATAGTTGCTAGAACAAAAACCAGTAGCTCTGATACTATATATTAGGAATCGGACACGCCTGCAAGCGTTCCGACACCGTATCTGAGAGTGCCCGTAGCGAAAACTTTAGGCCAACTCACCTGAGATAACCAACCCCTGTCTAACGAACATCAAGCACAGATAAATACAAGTATATGGTGGTGACTACGTCACTTGGACAAATTTCAACCTTTATAACTCAGAAAAAATTACAAGATTGACAAAATCAATGTTGAACCCTTTGTCATAATAGATTCAACCCCCTCACCACACTTAAGAAGAAAAAAAAGATATTACAATTGAAATCACTTACCAACCCGTAACAATCTCCCTGGGCGAAGGCGACAATTCCTCGATCAGATCTCTTTCTTTTTCTGACTTGGATGACAAAGTCCTAAGAGCAAAGCACGAACTTTCTCTTAGATTTTCTGTGGACGAGCACCCTGAATCTCCAACTTATGCTATGCTTTGTGCCTCCACCCTCCTCCTATATTTATAGGATGAGAAATCCTATTTTAGGTCATAATCAAATTTTCTAAATAGAAAACCTTAAAATAAGAATCATATTTCACCTAAAATAGCCCAACACCAATTATGGACATCCAAATATGGTCAAATTAAATATTTGATACAAATTTGAAATCTAATCAAATCTTACATTTGATGTAGATTTTCAAATTATATCAAATCAAATCTTTGACCATATTTGAGCTCCAAAATTCACCAAATCTAGACTGGACCCCAACAGTCTCCCCCTCCAGTCTGATGAGAGGGTGTTGACCCTATGGCTTCTCAACTGGACTCTATGTTTGTCGTCCCGCAATAGAGTTCATGTTCCCCCATGCCACCGATCTCCAGGGTTACTTGGTGAGACATTCTGAAAAATTAGAACAAGTAGACATGTCCCAATGGAACAAAGACCTGATCAAGATCTCTTTTGCCGATAATCAAATTAAAGAAATACTACTACCAACTTTTATTGAGAAACGTACAAGCCTTTGATGAACATGTCTTTACCAATCGCGATGTGGATCTTCCAACACATGAAGCTCCCTGCTTACAAAAATTCAATATCTCCATCTTACACCCTAAGGAGGAGGAGGAGGAGGAGGAGATCCAAAGGAGAAGAACTCGAGATGTTTACTTCCATACAAGCCGATTTTCGTATGAACATATTCGCGCACAAGTCGATAGCCACACTACTAAAAGTGTCGCTTATCCTATTGTAGGAGAAGGATTTGCCAACCCTCGTGACAAATGCTTAGAGATCAATGGCGGTGAAGGACTATGGAGATTGATTGGGATGTTCCGACCTCAACTTCTCTCTCTACACAATTACCTAAATGCTCAAGAAGGGATATTGTTGAGCTAAAAGATTGTTACATCAAGTGCTGCAACGACTTGGAGTATGCCTTCAACTCTCCTAGTTCGAGAAAGGCAAACTGGATGGAACATCTAGAAGGTCTAGAGACTCTGTGGTTATCCAGCAATACGAAACTAGCAGCAAAATGCAATGATAAGTTCTGTCAGGGAAGGAGCTTTGGGCTTCTAAAATCAATATATTTGGAGTACTGCCCAAACCTGCATGTCCTGTTCCCTGTGCCTGTCAGCCTTCCTCAACTCCAAGTGATGGAAATAAGATTTTGTGCTCGGCTTCAGAACTTGTTCACTGCAGAGTAAGGAGCATGTGCAGACATTGTCCTGCCGAAGCTCGAAAGGTTGCACCTCTGTCAGCTGCTCCGAAACATATACCTTCTAGATGGAAGAGAGGTCCTCGTCGTCCTCTTCCTCGTCCTCATGATTAGAGGTGATCTTCTCTATAACTTTTGATTTACTTCTCTTTGGTTTACTTTGTTTGTACTGAGAGGATACATTGTTGTGTGTGTATATATATATATTTGTGCTATTTGCAGGTTCATAATATTGATGGTATGTGCTTTGAAACTGAGAAAACTCAAGAGTGAGAGAAATATTTGATCACTTTCAAGTGTGCAGACTGCAGAGGTTTGTTGATTGTTGCTGTTGGCTTTCTGTTAATGGGATTGTTGTTCATTTGTGAATTCTCTCTATTATTGGCTTAGATCCTATGTATTTGATTCCTCTCTTGGCTGTGTTGAAATTTAGAGCTGGAACTATATTATTAATTTCGGATAATGGCTTGCAGTAATTTCAAAAGATCTTGTTAATTGCTTTGCTGGCTGGCATGGAAAAAAAAAATTGTACTATATATTGAACAAATGTTTTAAGGGACTTTATTGAACTATTTTTTACTTCCAACTCGAGTACAATCAGAACAAATCCAGGAGACGGAAATGGATATCCCCTGGAAGTTACATTGTTAAGTCCGCGCATACCACCAACAAGTTATATTGTTAAGTTCGCGTATACCACCAAAATTTGGGTGTTGTATAGATGTTTACTCTTGCTATTCCAACCTATTTGGAGAATACTCCGGAGTGCGACGAACAACATCCGTGTGTCGGAGAAGCTCGGTGTGTCGGAGAAGTTCGCGTATACCACCAGAGCGGACTCCCTTTTTTTTTTTTTGTGATATTGGCAAGTTGGTTTGTGCGTTTCTCTTCGGTTATCTTACAGTCTCTTGGTTTGGGGAAACTATTTCCTCGTTTCGTTCCCAACATCAAGCACCTTTATGGGTGAATGAAGCTTGTCGAGAGCAATGCTAAAAGATCCTGCAGATGCATTGCTTCAAACTTCACTGACTTTTTTTACACAATTTAAATGTTTTTTTGTTACCTACATAAGGAACTGAATCATGAATGAGTAGACAGATTTGGAAGGAGTAGCAAGTATAATCTACGGTATCACATAACATTTGACCAATCAAGGGCAGAGTACTTTGCATCCTTGAAAGATAGAAAAGATGTTTTTTTTAAATATAATTCTTCCATGTAATTTGTGTTATTTAACTGTATCATTCTTATACCATTTTGTTAAATTTTGTTGGGCCTTGTATAGAGGTTTACTCTTGCTATTCCAGGCTAACTAGAAGTCATAGTTTGCAATATCGGCCGATACCGATCCGATACAGCCAATATCGATACGGTTTGACATGTCCCGATCTGATACCCACCGATATCCGATACTAATCGATACCGACATTGGGAGTCTCCTTTCCGGTTAATTCGACAATAAAAATTGAACGAAAAAAACCAAAACAAGGGTGTAAAATGATAGTAAGGTTGTAGAAGAGTGTAAAAGAAGAAACCTTATCTATTGCATGTAAACCAATTGGACAAGGGTGACTACTATTTCATTCAATTTTGAAATTACTAAAAAAATAACACTAGAAATACTTAAAGTTGTGTCTAAATATACAAAATATATTTTCTAAACTGTTGATAATTTATTAATAATTATTTGATTTATGATACCAAAAAATACAATACTCCAACCTGTTTGCCATTTAAATCAAAACGAGAATTGGGAGAACTGGATTTGATTAACAAACTAGAAGACAATCTAAGTACAAATGTGTTTGATTCTGGGGGTGACGATGGAGGGTTAGGAGTGTAACAACTCTCTTTACTCCATAGACGATCTGATACAGCAGCTCTTCTCTCTCCCTTGAGTGTTGATTCGCAGATAGCCAACCAGCCCCTTGTTCGGGTCTGGTACCCTACTATTTATAGTCATATTTGTTGCCGTGTGGATTTTGGGCCGCATGCATTACGGGGTTTGCCACGTGTCCACTCTCAACGGAAGGGCGTTACAGCTTTGCACGGGAATACGGGCTCCGCTGCCACATGAACATTTGTTAGAATTTTGTTGTTTGCTGAGTATCTGGCAGTTCTCTACTGTGTAGGCGTGACTTTGTTAAATAGACACGTGGCCGCTATTTGGTTGGAGAGGACCACTCAGTTGTAACAGCAAGACTTGGTCGACGTGGAATCTGGGACATATGTGGCCAAAGACGCATGGGACGCACGGAGTCTGGAACGCACGGGGCCAGAGACGCATGGATCGCATTGAGTCTGGGACACATGGGCCAGAGACGCATGGACCGCTTGGAGTCTGGAACGCATGGGCCAGAGCCGCATGAAATCTTTTTGTCATGTTGTCCACGTGGCTCTGCACCATCCTTGGAAATTCTGCCTCTTAGTCTATTCTCGTCCTTCGAGGCGATCAGAAAAATCATTTTTGTCAGAATTCTGTGTCAGACGCCATCTTTGTTGTCAGGACGTCATGTCAGGTCGACCTGCGACCAGTTGTCAGGACGCTTGTTTGGATCGCATGGGTGTCCCTTTTCTGGGCCGCATGGACGTCGGTCGCATGGTTGCACATTTTTTCTGCTTCTATAAGACCCGCTTTAAAGTTTTTAAACTGATAAGTTTGAAATACTTTGAATAAGAAGCATGGATGGGGTATGTTCGGACTGCATCGTCATTGAGCCGCATGGGCGAACGGTGCCAGACTGTCAATTATGCATTAACTGCCAAATTTGCCTTGACCCTTGAGTGGATTCTATTCGGATTCTGCACCATCTCTTCATGCGGGGCTCAAAGCGACAGTTCCCAAGAAGATAAAAGTGGCACACAAAAATTAAGACATCAGGTTCATCGCCATAACTGCCCATTTCGTCATCTCGATCTCTTCACGCGTCTCTTGGAGCCTATAAGTAGGCGACTTGGGGATGAGAGAGAACTTTGTCTTCAGTTCCTCCTCCTTCGTGAAGATGCTGGATGTTGATGTCTCTCTCGTCGAGGAGTCGGTCGAGAGTAGGATTGATCTATGGCCCTCGATGCAGGAATTCTACTCCGAGGTAAGGGGGTACCATGTCTCTCGTGTTGGGCTGCTAAGGTCACAGAGCCACCGGTACACAGATTTGTTGTATTGGTAGGAAGTCCTCCCCTACGTATGTCGACCCTTAGCAAAGTTCTGCCGCATAGATGAAGGCTCCCCTTGGACATGTGCATACCTCTTCATAAAGCTCTGTTTTGTGGGTGAGCACTCCTTCATGGCACGCATGCAGAACCTGTCTAACATGTGCGCCGAGTTTTGGCGATGCCGCATGGATGAGGAATTATCTATTTTATGCCGCATGGGTGAGGTCTCATATGTTTTATGCGTGCAGTGTAAACCCCCTCGATTAATTCTATATATAGTGAGGTTTGGATTTGGAAAATTTTGGATTAGCAGCAGATGTTGAGGTTTAGAGTAGAGTTGTCTGTTATTTCATTTAATTAAACCCTTGGCGCGCCCTATCATTGTTTAATTATTCGGAGCCCATTATCAGCCCATGAATTCCATCGGACTATTGTACTTCTGACTTGACTCGCCAATTTAGGCACTGGACTCTTCGTCACACAAAAAAATCAAATTCGTTGTACCTTAAATTAATCGCACAACTTTCCGTATCCTAAATCCATTTTCAATTCCGTGTCGGACACCTGTGTCGTTATCCTCAATTTTGAGATACCAACTTAACCCGTTGAGCCGGACCAACTAAAGGGTCCAAGACTGACTCTAAGCCCCCACCATTTTTGACCTTTTTGTCATTTCCAAATTTTGACCCCAAGTGCCCCCATTTAATTTAAAAGCGCGGGACACTTTAATTCTATTTAAATCAGGGATACCCATTTTGTCTAATCCTATTTTAATCCCCAAATTAATCCCAATGTCCATTTAATTAACCCCATGCCAAACACACAACAATCCCTCACCATGCAAATCACCAAACACCAATTTTCTCGTAATTTTTGCATCATTTCATGTGTTCGTGCAATTTCCCAAATTTATGGGGCTTAGTTGCAATTTATTAATTTAGGTGTCCTCACCCCATTGGCCATGACCAAATGAGAGCCTACCATTCTTTGACCTAGTCAATATTTTTCCCCCCTTCCTTTGCATGGAGAAACCCAATCCTCCATATTAAATTATAGCCCTCCAATTTATATGAGAACATCCCCACCACACATCCCTCACACACCTCCCTATAAAACATCAACATCACCCTCACTACTCCCAAGTCGGCCCTAATCCCTAGGCATTTAAAACCCCCCTCTCTCTCTCTCCTCCCTCCTCCATATTATTTTCCATACAAAATTTCTTCTCCTTCTTTTCTTCTTCTTCTTCTTCTTCCTTTCTTCCTCCTGGAGAGGAGCACTCGTTGAGTATCTCCTTATTATTTTCGGTGAGTATCTCCTTTCTAAGGTTTGTATTGTTAGGAACACACAATCTTCCCTTCACCCGCATTATTCCATCCGTGTCCACCGCAAAGTCGGTCGCCTTTCCTTCTGAGATAAGATTTCGCATCTTCTCTAGGAACATGTCGCCATTCTGAGCAGACTTAACTTTCTCCAAGAAGTCTGGTTTGAGGCGCAGCTGAGCCACATGTGCTCCCTTTTTGTATCTGATTCGGAGTGTAATGCCCAAACTTTCGAGATCCCTTCGCAGCCTGTCATCGATAGTTAAGCTCCCAACAAACACTCGACTTAGTGCATCAGCTACAACGTTGTCCTTGCCCGGTGTATATCTGATCATCAAGTCAAAGTCGCTAAGGAGTTCAAGCCAATGTCGTTGTCGTAGATTCAAATTCTTTTGAGTATAGAGATATTTGAGGCTTTTGTGATACATGTAGATTTTATATGGTACGCCATAGAGGTATTGTCGCCATAACTTCAATGTGAACACTACCGCTGCAAGTTCCAGGTCGTGCGTTGGATAGTTTCTTTCGTGAGGCTTTAACTGCCTCGACGCAAAGGGTATCACTTTGTCCCTCTGCATAAGGACACATCCCAAGACATTTCCTGAAGCGTCGCTAAAGATCTTAAAATCATCGGGTCCGTCCGGAAGGGTAAGCATCGGTGCTGAGATGAGTCATTACTTCAGCTCCACAAATGAAGCTTCACAGTCGTCTGTCTACGTGAACGTTACTCCCTTCCGAGTAAGATGCGTCAGAGGCGAGGCGAATTGTGAATTCTTTTTTATGAATCGCCTTTAGTAGCCTGCTAGACCAAGGAAGCTCAGAATGTCGCTGGCTGACTCAGGTCGCTTCAACTTTCTTCGGGTTGACTAAGATGCCCTCCGCAGAAATGATGTGCCCGAGGAAAGATAAACTGTCCAACCAGAACTCGCACTTGCTCAGTTTCGCGTATAACTTATTGCCTTGAAGAGTTTGAAGCACCATCTGCAGGTGTCCTGCGTGTTCATCATTGTTCTTCGAGTACACTAAGATGTCGTCTATGAATACTGCCATAAACTTATCGAGGAATGGTCGGAACACACGGTTCATCAAATCCATGAATGCGGCAGGAGCATTCATCAGTCCGAACGACATAACAGAAAACTCATAATGGCCATAGCGGGTTCGAAATGTTGACTTCGGCATGTCCTCTGGCTTAATCTTTAATTGATGGTAGCCAGAGCGAAGATCTATTTTCGAAAATACCGACGCCCCTTGAAGCTGATAAAAGAGGTCGTCGATCCTGGGCAGGGGATACTTGTTTCGGATAGTGACATTGTTTAGCTCCCGATAGTCTATGCAGAGTCGCAACATTCCGTCCTTCTTTACAAAGAGTACCGACGCACCCTAAGGAGACACGCTAGGACGAATATACCCACGATCAAGCAGTTCTTTTAGTTGGCACTTTAACTCCTTTAGTTCAGCAGGGGCCATTCTGTACGGGACTTTGAAAATCGGTTGGGTATTTGGGAAGGTATCGATGGTGAACTCGATTTCTCGGTCGGGTGGCATGCCAAGTAGCTAGCTCGGAAGCACATCAGGGAACTCTGCCACAACGGAAGAAGACTCAACGTTTGCACAATCCAGATGCGTGTCCCGAACCGACGCTAAGTATCCCTCGCACCCAGAGTGTACCATCTGCCGAGCAGACATCGTAGAAATCACCATGCTGGGCCTTGACGCTTCTGTTGCTGGACTACTTGTGTAGCAGAATTCGGCCTCTCTAGGTAGACGGAAGATGACTCGTTTCTCTGCACATTCGATAGTTGCCGAGCAAGCGTCGAGCCAATCCATCCCCAAAATTATGTCGTAATCCCGAACATCTAGGACTAACACATTGAGCGAGAGTTTCCTTCCCCCAATACAGACGTGACCGCCTAACTTACTGAACGAACATGTATTTTCGTGTCCGATGGGGTGTTAACACTAAGGTCTAGATATAATGGCGTTATTTCTATCATATTTTCCACGATAAAATTCGTGGATATAAAGCTATGTGTTGCACCAGAATCAAATAGCATACGAGCAGGTATGTTATTGAAAAGCAATATACCTGACACAATGGTATCCGATGCTAGGGCTTCTTCCCGTGTCAAAGTATACATCTGGCCTTGAGCTTGACGACACTCTAGCTGCGGCGCGGCTCGGTTGGCCTGAGGCGTTGAGGCAGAATTTGGATGTTGAGGGTGGCGTTCAGAAAAGCACAGACAGTCACGAGTTCCATGGTTTGGATTACCACAAAGGAGGCATAACCCAAGCCTCTTATGACAATCGTCGAAGAAGTGCCATGGCTTCCTACAGAAGTTACATGTTTGGTCTGAATTTTCTTTCCACTGACCGTCGTTATTTGGACCCTTTGAAGCAGTGTTTCCTTCCGCGTTGCTATGGCACTTGTGATTGGAAGTATGCACAGTGCCGACAACAACTGAAGAACACTGCAGTTCAAGAGAAAGGGCATGGTTGAGAACTTTCCGCATAGTCAGGTATTGGGGAATGACCACATGCGCATGGATGGCAGGTCGCAGGCCGCCTTCAAATTATCTCGCACGACTCGCCACATCAGGTAAATATGAGCTTGCAAATTTGGCGAGCCGGTTGAATTCTGCGGAGTACTGCTTCACTGTCATATTGCCTTGGCGGAGCTGCACAAACTCGTTCTCCTTTTGCGGACGAACGGGAGGGGGTATGAACTCCTCTTCAAACGCGCTACGAAAGGTAGCCCACGCGATCGTCTCCTCTTCATCGCCTACTGAGAGAGATCTCCGATGCACGATCCACCAATTGTGCGCAGGTACCTCTAGCAGTTTGAAGTGATCCTCAATCTCTGCTAGCCAATCTAGAGCCATGACCGGATCTTCAGTCCCTTTGAATGGCGTGTTGCAGACCTTCTTGAAGTCGGCAAAGTCGAAGGTAGTCACTTACTTCTTCTTTGGAGTTTGAGCGTTTCGACTTTAGGTGTGGGTTGCTCCACCAGTATCACTGATGTCGCCGCGGAATGGTTGGAGGCCAAGGTCTGAACGATCTGTTGCAGGGTATCTATCTGCTTCTGTTGGACTGCAAATCGGGCTTCTAGATTGACTTCGAACTTGTTCTGTCGTTCTTTCACCCGCTTCTCGGCTCGTTCATAACGAGCCTCATCCCTCGGTTGGCTTGCTTCCAGCATTTGCATCATTTGTTCAATCGGGTCGACACAGGGTATGGCTCGCTGGCTTCTGGAACTTTCCGAGGTGCCGGAACTACTTTCTTGGGCTTGTACCTCACCCTGTGCTAGCGCTGATGCTTGCGCTTGAGTCATTCCTTCAAAAGAAGGTAACTGATGTCAGGCTCATAATGTATTATGGACTCATTGTATGGAACGTATCTCATTTTGGCCAAACGAGTTCAAGAGTTCACATAGGGATTAGATCGTTAAAGGAACTTTTCCGACACGAGGGTCAAAGGAACTTGAAGCTGTGCTCTGATACCAATATGTCATGTCCCGATTCCGTGGAATCGATAGTCATCCTCCGAGCGTGACGCCGTGCGTGCCTAGGTTGTGCGTCGCACAAGGCCAAGATATTTTTACATAACGAGCATATATTCAGAGTATGCAGATAATTGAAACACAAAGGTGAAACATGGAAAAGTTCTATTTATTGATAATGAACATCTTTTACAAACTCTTGAACGAGTCAGATAGTTGTCATACGGGCTTACAAAAGTGGACGCAAAATAAGATAACCGTCCTGTATATTACATCATTTTATTAAAACTTCAAAAGAAGAGACCTTCAGGAGAAGATATCGCCTTTTTACGGAGCTGCATAAGTTATGTGCATGAGCTCTTGGATCTTCAAAATGCTTCTTCTAAGGCACGATCAGGACGTACCGGTAGGTGGACTGAATTTGGGAAGTCACTTTAGCTCCTCGCAGGATCTCCTTGGTGCAGGGAACCTGATTCCACGAGGGTCAGTACATCGAAATGTACTGGTGAAAGCAAGCTAACCCAACTATACCAATCAATACGTTATTTATATGAAGCATGCAAGTTAATTTGTGGTCTTTCTATTTTGCCTAGTCCATTTTACAAGCAAACATTAGATATAAAAGTTTCCTGAAATAAATATGCCACAGTTCGGTGACTTTTACCTGTCCGTCTGAACCACCTGAACAATACTTATCATGACCTTCCCTGCCACGAAGAAATAGTTAGCTTGCACAATTTAAATATACGTGGGGATCACTGGCATGATGCCATAGTGGACCAATTTTAGTCATTGACGAGGATGGTATACAACGAGAGCACATGATGCGCTCCAAGCCATCCCGTCCTTGCACATGAGACTAAACATGAAGTTCCGTCCGGATCGGATCGGTGCCTGTGTCCCAGCGACCGTCCGCAGGAACTATGACCTTGTGCACAAGTTGTCCGTGATCAACGACGTCTATACTAAGTTATCAATTGATGCAGTTTAAGGCAATACGAGCACAATACAAGTAGCATGGCATGATTCATTTTGCATAGTCTTCCTGATCAGTTCATTGCATAGCAAGACGTGTTCTATAAATAACACAATTTTAGAAGAAGTATACATTCTAACTTGAATTGAAACATCATGAAAGAACTTTTTTAAGTGAACTAGCATGCAACAAGGTAACCATTTCTAAGTTGATTGACAAGCACAAAATAATCCAAGTCTATTCCTTTTTATCTTGACATCTTTTAGTTATTATGGTATCGTTTGATCGAAAAAATCAAGAAGGCAAGATTTTAGATGTGAAGACTTGGAAGAATGGTCAACTGAATCGAATTATAGCCACTCACAAGTTGGTTGGAGAGAGGAAAGGAAAGAGGTACTTCAAGACTCCGCTCGTGTGACGCCTACTGCACGATCACCTGCATTGCCACGAACAGATGATCAATACCTCTTCTACTTTTCCAAGCTCGAATGAAATGCAGTTCAATGAACGAAAGCAATGAAATCCATCAAAACTGTTCAAGAAAACGCAAATCAGAAAACCAACTCAAAAGCACGAAAGCAACAAGGCGACAACGAAAACTAGGCAAGAAAACTTGCAGCGGAGAGGTCCCTCTTGACTCTGCCGCTAAGTCCATCCTTGGGGCACAATCCACTGAATATTCCACTGAATATGGGAATCGATTCCGAAAAAGCAAATCCATAACGAGGATAATATCTTGATTCAATCTATCCTAATCGAACGATACCGATTAGTATTTCTGAGCCGCGCTCCCCGTAAAGGGGGAACGGGGCACTACACAGCCAAGGTAAGAGTGTTTTCTATCTTAGATTGGTAAACATGCTCTATTTTTCCCCAGATAAAATTGTATAAGACAACTCAAATTTTGCTTCTTAATATGCCCAATCGACCTTTTCACACTATCATCATTAAACCTTTTCCTATCAAAGGGTCTGCCGTGGAGCAGAACTCTAAACTGTAGAGGTTCCAGAAAAATAATGAACAAAAGTCTAAGACTTAGTTAACATTGCCAAATCGCTCAGTTGGTGCCATGATTGGAACCTAAGGACAAGAGAGGCATCACAAACATAGGATCCTAGTCGACAGGTTGGAAACCTACATTATTGATTATACAGCTTTAGCTCATGCCAAGGAGAACCCCCCGAAGGATTCCGAGACTAAGAAAGAACGCATAGGTGAAATATGATAAGTTTTGATTAAGGAGATTCCCATCTCTCTTGGGCAAAATATTAACTGACAACCGCGAAGCCAAGATGGAATCCTATTACCTTTGAGTTTGCTAATCCAAATTACAATTTATTGAATCTTTTTCCATAGGAAGTCAACTTCCATTATGTTTTACACAATCAATCTTTCCCTAAATCAGGCAAACTGTGTCCACAACAAGTGATAATAACAGAAACCAATTTCATTTGTTTCATAAATCCCCCATTCAAAAAGAAGAGAAGAAAAGGAAAAGCACGGATGCTAACACCTATACACGTTTTTCAACTAATAACATTTTAGTGTCTTCTGAGGACATGCCTGCGTTTAGGAAGGAAACTGAACGTAGGCTGATTCCTTGAGTTCATACCTTTTAGACTTACTTATTTTGTACATTTATAACCTACTTTGTGTTTTAAACTGTATCCTAAATTGGTGAAACATCAACTCAACATTTTAGAAATTTTAATAAAAAATCTTGCACTTTGCTGGGCTCAAATAACTGGGACAGGATTGACAACATATGGATGTTCGGTACAGATATGAACTTGTTGGTGATGAGCAGGAGCAAATTGATCGCCTAGCTGAGGATGGTGATATGTATAATAAGTTGTCACGATCACTAGCACCTGAAATTTTTGGCCATGAAGATGTTAAGAAGGCTCTTCTACTACTACTTGTAGGTGCTCCTCATCGAAAACTATCAGATGGTATGAAGGTAAGCACTAGTAAATGATGCGAAACACTTATTTATTTATTTTCCTTTTGTTGATTTAACCATGTTTTGGAGATTCTATGTTCTCCTTTTGATGATCTAACCATACTTTTAGAGATTCAGTAGAGATGTTTTTTTCTCCTTTTCCCCTCAGAATTTAGTTTTAATTGTACATTGTAACTTGGTATATTTTCTCATATGCCTGTTATTAAATGTTTAACTATTTAAAATAAGGGAACAATATCTTCAATTAACCATTCAAATCATCTATATTTTCTTTTTTCCTGAAGTAAATAAGATATTGAGATGCACCTTTAGGGAGAGATGAAAATCTGATATACTAAAGTCTTTCAAGAGAAAATCCGTAGTATAATAATGGTCTTATTTGAGTTGAATATGTCACCGTCACTAAATGAAAACCCTTTTAAGAGTGCAGATCAGAGGAGACCTCCATATTTGTTTGATGGGAGATCCTGGAGTTGCAAAAAGTCAGCTACTTAAGCACATAATAAATGTAGCACCAAGGGGAGTTTATACTACTGGGCGGGGAAGCAGCGGAGTTGGTCTTACTGCAGCTGTTCAAAAATATCCTGTTACAAATGAATTTGATCTTGAAGGAGGGGCTCTGTTGAGAGTTGACACATTATCTGTCTGTTTATTCTCTCTTTGTTCAATCAAGATGCTAATTAATAACTGCTAATGATTTGTCCATAACCTATAAATGAATTTATGTTATCTATTTCAGTTTTTTTCCTACAACATGGTGCAAATACATTTATATGCACATGATTGCATGTCCTTGTTGAAAGTCAACACCTCTTCTCTTTCCCTCCTTTTCCATGCACTTCTAGAATATTATTTCTAGAAATCTCTCTAATATTTTATAATGCTATCATCTTCTACACACAAATTTCTACTAGGAAGTTTCAAGTCTCCAAACTAGAAATTCTCACTTACCAACTATAACCATCCTAATTAATCTGTCTTCTACACTTCTCCTTTGGATTCTATAAAAGGGAGCTCATACCACTCACTTGGGTATCAAGCAACAAGTCCCCCACTACGAGAGGAGAGTGTGAGTAGTAGCATGTGTAGCTAGAGTGTTGAGTAGTATAGTAAGTAGTAGAAGTGTTGTAATATCTAAGTTTATTTAATAAAGTTTGTTTTCTTAGGATTGCATGTCTACCTAACCTTAACTTGTGTGAGTAGTGGCATGTCTAGCGAGAGAGGAGTGTGAGTAGTAGCATGTCTACCTAACCTTAACTCGTCCAAGCTATGTAGTTGGAGTAGCAAGCCGATACATGTAAAGACCCAGGAAACCACATCTTAATTCATTGTGAAGAATATTGAGGTACATGAAGGGAAGCATCTACTTAGGATTGCTCTAAAAGAAAGGAGAGGCATGCAAAGTGATTGGCTATTGCGATGCTGACTATGTCGGAGATCATGACACACGGTCAACTACAGGATGTCTTCGACTCTAGCTCTGGAGCAGTATTATGGTGCAACAAGAGACAGCCTACTGTATAATTATCAACTATAGGAGTGGTGTGTAAAGCTGCAACAATGGCCACTCAAGAGTGTACATGGCTAATGCAGCTGCTGATGAAAGATCTTCACCAACCAGTTGACTATGAGGTGCGTCTCTAATGCGATAATCGATCCGCTACCCAGTTGGTTGAGAATCCCGTCTTCCATGAGCAAACATGTCGACATTGAGAGAAAGTACTTCAAGGAGAAATCAAGATGGAGTCGATTCGATATGAAGATCAAGTAGCAGACTTGCTCAGCAAATAACTCAAATAATCCAAGTTCGAAATAGTTGAGAAAGCTACTTGGGATGAATACTAGAAGGAGATCCATGAGAAGAGGTGTTGAGGATGAGTGTTGAAATTCGACATTTCTTCTCTTTCCCTCCATCTCCATGCACTTCCAGAGGATTCTTTCTAGAAATTTCTCTCACCCACAAATTTCTACTGGAAGTTTTTTCTCCAAACTAGAAACTCCCACCAACCTAATTAATCTATCTTCTACACTTCTCCTTTGGAGTCTATAAAAAGGAGCTCATACCACTCACTTGGGTATCAAGCAACAAGTCTCCCACCAAAAGAGACGAGTGTGAGGCGTGTAATAAGTAGTAGAAGTGTTGTAATATCCAAGTTTCCTTGATAAGGTTTGTTTTCTTTAGTGTCCACCACCTCTTCTTTCTACAGTCCTTAGATTGTTGCTAGATACCCTGTCCTTGAAAAAAATACTTGAAGTGATGGAGAGATGAGGTAGACTTTCGTGTATTCCTTTTTCATATTAAGTACCCCCCTATAGATGATATCTATTACGTTAGACAAAAGTGAACCATCTTTTGCTACAGGTGCTGGCTGATATGGGTATTTGTGCAATTGATGAGTTTGACAAGATGGAATAATCAGATAGAACAGCAATCCATGAAGTAATGGAGCAGCAGACTGTCAGCATAGCGAAGGCTGGTATTACCACATCACTTAATGCAAGAACTGCAGTTCTTGCTGCTGCTAATCCTGCTTGGTACAAATTGATCAATAACATAATTTTTTAGATTTAATGCTGCACATTCTTGCTTATGTTCTCTAACAAGCTGATGTTGCCTTCTGTTCTTAAGGGGAAGATATGATCTTAGGAGGACTCCAGCAGAAAACATTAATCTCCCCCCGGCTCTACTGTCCCGTTTTGATCTTCTGTGGCTAATTCTGGACCGTGCAGATATGGATAGTGACCTTGAAATGGCAAGACATGTTCTACATGTGCATCAGAATCTTGAATGTCCTTCACTTGGATTCACACCGCTTGAACCATCTGTTCTTCGGTAATTTTACCTCCCCTCTACCTACCTAAGTGGTTTTGTGATCTTTTGCTACACAATCATTTTTGAGTGACTAAAACGACCAATGGTTTTGAACCCACTTGACCCACCACTTGATTTCTAACCTCGGAGCAATTATTTGTATGAAATATCGTGGATCTGTAAGATGAATGCTAAAAGTTCGGTAAAATCCTGAAGGTCAAAGTGCATTTAAACTTTATCAATTGCAAGAACCTAAAATAGAAGATTCATCCAAGTTTTACACAAGGTTCGCAGTATCGGAAGTGGTATCGGGCCATTAGTATGAGTAGCGAGATCGGCAGTTTCAGATCGGATTATCAGATATTTTTGCTATCGGAAAACAAATAATTATTAGAGTTATTTGTATTTACACCCCCCCCCCTCCCTCTCTCTCCCTCTCTCCTCCCCAACACACACACACCACTTTTAATTTTATTAGTTTACCCTCCATTTCATGCATTTAGGAAGTGTTATTTGTATTTACCTCCCATTATTTAACACTAAATTTGGGGGGTGGGGGGTTGTAAATGCAAATAACTCTAATTATTAATAATTTATTATTTTTTTAGAAAATATATTTTATATATTTAGGCATAATTAACTATTTTCAATGTTGTTTCTTAGTAGTTTCGAAATTGAATGAAATAATACTCACCCTTGCTGATTGGTTTACATGCGATAGATAAGTTTTCTTCTTTTACATACTTTTACAACCTTATTATGCTTTTACACCCTTGCTGATGGATTTTTTTTGTTCAATTTTCTTTGCCGAATTGACCGCAAAAGATATCCCCAATGTTGGTATCGATCAGTATCGGGTGTCGGTCAGTATCAGATAGGGATATGCCAAACCGTATCGTATCGACCACATCGGATCGGTATCGGCCGATACTGCAAACTATGGTTTACAGTCTTGAGTAGGCCTGAAATCCCTTGAAGTCATAAGACAATCTCAGCTTTGGCTGGCTGCAACCTGGTACAACCTGGTATAACTTGTTCCTCGAACCTGCCCTTTATTCCAAGGATAGGCAAAACATACCACCCAAGGTGGGTTAGATTGGGTTTAGAGGGGTGGATTGCGGTTTTCAGAGGTTTGCTCCTGGGCTGTATGAGTTTAAAGTGTTGGCAGTCATGAAAACCCATTAATCATGAAATGACTTTCGGTGTAATTGAAAAGTCCTCTCCTATTATAATTGAAGGTTGGCATAATACATTGGTTGTAACATGGTCAAATTTTATGTGTGCCTTACCATAAGTGTGATCTCCATATTTCATTAGAGAGCTGACCTGGTTGATGGTGATGGTGTATAATTTATTGACTTTAAGCACTCCAATTTAATGTTTTTTTCGTCCGTCACAGAGCGTATATTTCAGCTGCAAGAAGAGTAACTCCTTCAGTCCCAAGAGATCTCTAGGAGTATATTGCTACTGCATATTCCAGCATTCGCCAAGAGGAAGCCAAGTCAAGCGCACCACATTCTTACACAACTGTCAGAACACTATTGAGCATTCTTCGAATATCTATAGTATGTCATTTACTATCATATTCCTTCTATTTGCTTTTATGTGCTTGACTGCTTCTTATTAGACTTTGGTGCATTCAAATAATTACCTTTGTTATACCAACAATATTTCCTAAAGAAAACAAGAAACTTATATGCAACAGGTTCTGTATTAACTTAAAATATCAGATTCTATATTAACTTAAAATAACAGATTCTGCTTTACGTTTGCAGGCTTTAGCAAGACTTAGGTTTTCAGCAACAGTTGATGTGGATGAGGCTCTACGGTTGATGCAAATGTCAAAGTTCTCTTTATACTCAGATGACCGCCAAAGATCCGGTTTAGACGCCATATCTGATATCTATTCAGTATTGCGAGATGAAGCAGCAAGGACAAACAGCATGGATGTAACCTATGCTCATGCTCTTAACTGGATATCTAGAAAGGTACATATGTACATTTATGCTCTTATACTGTTGGAAGTATTCTTCAAAGCTCGTTGATCAATCAAGCATTTGAATCACATATTCCTTTGTATCTAACTTAACAGCCAGCTGGCCAGTATATAATGATGTTTTTGAAATATGATATTTTTTCTAAAGCCGGAAAAGGAAATTTGAAGCTCTTGAGATTCACCTAGCATTTTTAACTGCATGAGCCTTCACATGAAGGACTGCAACTTTTGGACAGTTAGCTGGTTGATAATTTATGCAAAAGGTACTGTTCTAGGAAAATTGATCGGCGGGAAATTGACAGCTAACTGTAGTATTTGTTATTGTAAGTCTGACATGCACCCTTATTACTGAACTAGTCACCTTCACGTGTGCCTACCAAAAAGAAAAAAAATTTCTCGGATATAAAATACTTTAAATATAATTTGAATATATTTTAATTAGGATTTGTTATAGATATGTTTTTTGAAATTTAGATGTGTTTAGTTAGATAATACCATGTAGTTGGTTTAAATATAATTTGAATATTGAATATACTTTAGGATTTGTTATAGATGTTTATATGAGTTTGGATAAATGTTCAGTTAGCTGGATTTTTTTTTTTAATTTTTTTTCTTAACTACTGAGGAGATACATACTCAATAGTTAGATTTTAAAATTTTTTTTTTTTTAATCACTAATGGAGGATAAGCAAACGGCTTAGACGGCTCATTTTTTAGCCGTTTCCAAGCTGCATTATAATAATAGAGATAGAGATGTACCAGTTACTTAATGGTGTCACCCAATTTCTTAAGCATGAATTATTGAGAAAAGGATATTTACACGTATCAGTCTACAGCGGATGTACAGGAATACCATTTGATCCTGAAACTAGTGAAACTCTTGGTCATCCAGAAATATATTTCCTGATCCTACTTATAACCCATTGTAAATAAACTCTCAAGAGTTTTCAGCCGAATGTCTGACCCTAGAAACAAAGCAGCTTTTATCCATACATTGCTTGAAAGTTGCTTCATGATGTCTTTCGCCCACCTCATGTGTTTCTTCACTTGAACTTGATTTCGAAGATTTGATCGATTGGTCTTTTCCTTATAGCTTGTTGCTGTGTTAATAAACGCATTATGGATATGCCAGTCTTTTGTTTGCATATTAAATGCACACCCGATACTAATTCGTGATTTTCTGTGTGTATTTCTTCCCATGTAGAGACTGATTTTTTTTTCACAAATCATGTAAACAGGGATACAGCGAAGCTCAGCTGAAGGAGTGCCTAGAAGAGTATGCTGCTCTGAATGTGTGGCAGATCCATCCGAATACATTTGATATTCACTTCATTGATGCTTAAATTTACCTCAATTGTTAGACAACATTTCTAGTTGACCTTGTTTCCCAGAACAGAGGCACAGATGATTGGAGTTTAATAGGTGTTCTGGAATCTGGCTTCTGCTGGCACGGTACGTGGAGCTCACTGATCAGTTTCCGAAGAACTTGTATTAGAATCAATGTTTATACATGCTAATGTATTCTTTATCTATTGGTGCCGTGTAATAACTTTTGATACTGATGCTTGCAAAACATAGCTATGTCAACAGTAACAACGACTCGTGAACATCTTAATGTTGCAAGCAGCCTTTTGATGAGCCATTTCATGGTCTGGGCATGCAACCCATTTTCCATGACATTCCCTGATAATTTGACTAAATATAAACTAGACAACTGATTGTCGTCATTGTCTGCAGAAATCAGCATCAGAGATTTATGTTAATACCACTGTTCTACCAACGACCAATAATACTTGAAGAGCTAGCTTATGACAACCAACCCATGAGTGGCACAAAGTTGGATATTACACTGAAACTACATTGTCAGATGTCTATGAAGAGCTTGGCTTGATTTTACATGAAGCTATCAAGCACCGAAGTTAAAAGAATGAACAGTTCCACCTCTATTATTTATCTAGTTTTGCTGCAGATATTCAAAATAGGTAAAGAACAATCATATCCTTGACTTCATATATAGTCTATAACTTGAAACATGATTATTCAGTAATCTAGTTTTTGCAACCTGTTGCATACAATCTGCAATTTGTACGAATCTAGTAATGTTAAGTTTTAACATATTTCGATGACTCATAAATATCTATCACCACGCAAATAGGGCTTGATTCCACCAGAGGATACCGCAGCCTTCGCTCATGTGAGTATTGTGTTGAAAACAAAACAAGCAATACTAAATCAATTTTTCTTCACAGTATAAGCAGAACCAATGGAGGAAATATCATAGCATTTTTTATATCGGAGATTTCTAAGATGTATTGTACAAATATAATTTTCCTCTTTTCACTTCAAATCCTTAGACCTTGATCAAATATTTGCCTTCAACAAAAAATCATAATACAATGATATCCTTTTCTTAGATATAAGATCTTCTGAAAGTAAAATAGATTGTAACTTACTCAGAGTTCTCGCGGAAGTGAATCAAACAACTCTCTCTTACTCTGTTTCTCTGCACCTGGGGTGTTAAGAACTTTACTTTCCTCGACCATCGTTATTGAGTTATTCTTCAGCTCTTCGTATAACCAAAAAAAAAATGAGATTGAAAATAACTGAAGAATGTTACTTTTCTAGATTTCAGTGTTTCCTGGAAGAGATGAAAAATACCTGTTCTTGAGATCAAGCTGGGGAAGAGGTGATAGAAACAAGTAGCATTCATATATTCTTAAATCTTAATAAATCAAAGAACGACCTTTCAATAAATGATGATAAACTCCTTGGAGATAATTTTGTAACGATCCATTCTGTTCAAGCGGACAGCCGATTCAAACGGCGCAAGTGTAACGACCCGACCTGCTTTGCTCAACGAGAGGACTTGTTTGAGGTAAAGGATTTCCAAACTTGGCCCTTCAGGAGTTCAGACTTAGACTTTCAAAGGCTCGCTCGGAGTATCGTTCGACCGAGGCGAATTATTCGCTAAGGTGGGTGGCTACGATGAACTTGTCTTTGTTTAGCCATCACATTTAAAATATGGACGATACATGCTAGTTGCTAGGTGAATTACCCCCCTGCATGCTAATAAAGAATACAACGCACCTAGCTAAGGGAATAATCCTAACTTGTATTGCTTGTGTTAGAACATGAAAATAAAACTTTGCTTATAAATGGACCATCGCATGCTACCTTTGCCTTGTGCAAGTAGACCCCGCTATGCCTCGAGTAGATCATCGTGTATTCTTCGTAGTGCACTGTTCATTTGTTTACACTGCACGTCCCTAGATTATGTCGTTCGGTATATCCCTTTATGGTTTCACTCATCGCTTTACCCATAGACCGTGCCAACGTAAATGTTTATATTTCATATAAATGCATGCTTGCATGCTTACATGTAGTTTGTACTCGTTGTCTCGTTTCAATACTAGTCACATAATTTATGCCACAATCAAGTAACACTATCCGTATCGTGCATGCATCTAGTTAGCCAGAAGACTATCAAATAGTCCTTCTGTGAAATATGAAACTGCAAGTATACATGACCGTTGGGTCACCAAGGCAGTTTCTGAACTAGAAAATTTGTATCAAGTCAAGTTGAACACTGAACGAGAATCATGTCAAGCAAATCAAAAATCACATCTCGTGGAGCAATGCTCGTTCAGAACAAAAATCATGGATTATTATGTCAAATTGTGAATCTGGAGGACCAAGACTTGCATGTCGCGGACAACTTGTGCACAAGATATTAAATGGGTTCCTACAGACGGTCGCTGGGGCACCGAGGCCGATTCGATCCGGACGGAACGTCTGTTCGTCTGTCTGTCGGGCAAGGATGGCGTGTGGCGCCTTGTGAAACTTCCTTCACGCCATTCTTGCTCTTAGACTGAATAATCGTCTGCTGGAGGAAGAAATGGCATGTAGCGGGGATCGTCATCTGCGTTGCATACCATTTTCATCCCGTGATTAAAACTCGTCCTTTATGGCTATGCCAACGACTCCTGTTCATATAGATAAGTCATCCTCGCTTAGCGGCAATCCGCGTGCGAGTCATTGCATCACATCCAGTAAATTGGAAACACCTGAACGAATATGAGTAAAAGATAACTGTGCATAACTGAATAATTGAACATCTTCTGCAACACACCTGAACTATTCGTATAACTCGTGCACCTGAAACAGTACCTCGCTCACGACACTTTGTTTGCTTATGCTATTGCCTTGGATTTTATTATATATGCTCGTGCTTGGTTTAATTTGGTTTGCCTTGGACAGGGAAGGACGAATGGTAAGTTGGTAAGTCTCGCCGTGTTACTCTTATATCGCACGGCGCACTGCCACACGAGTGAAACTTTTTATTATGCCATAAAACTGATCCTAAGGCAAGACTAGAAAGATAACTTAATAGATAGTGCACGAAACATTTATAACGTGTTTGGATTTGTCGAGCGGGCGAGAAGCCTCCCCACTAGTGCATTCTTGTACTGATAACCCACCAGATTGCTTGTAGGGTACGGAAGAACCTCGTTCGGTGCTGATACCCCCTTTGTGCGTGCTAATACGTAGAGTTTACTCTGAAGCCTTGGAGCGTTGCGTCCGCAGCTGAAGCACATATACACGACATAATGTTGGAATATCGCCTATGTATCATTCCACAAATGTAGCAATTTGGCACGCTTTTATCGTTTCAGAGAGAGAGAGAGAGAGGCTTGAGCGACTTGTAATCTCGGCCTAGCGCCGCTTGTAACACTTGTTCAATATCAATAAAGAGCTCGTTTTACTTCTATACTTGTGTTATTCAATGCTTCCGCTATTGACGACTCTGTGAACTTGTTACCAATCGCCTGTGTTTCTTATTCCGCTGCACTCGGACTATCTGTGCGACTCTGTGGCTTAGATATCTTATCGCCTGTTCGGATCATGGCCTTGCACGGACGCGGCTTACGCTTGTGCGACATCACGTTCAGATGGGAACGATCGTCCCGCGGGAGTGCTGGCGCGGTAATTCACGCCTAGCGGGGACGGTCGATTACCTACGGAAGATCGAAACGTGACAAATTTTAGGGATCAACTTACCATATTTATACCTCAAAACCTTTTCCCTTATAGCATCTCCACTCATCTAGAGGATCACACCACCATGACCATCTATAACTAATGAACTTGCTCCAGAAGAAAGTTTTTTTGTAGAGAGAAACAATTATGTGTGTTAAAAGAAAAAAAAGAACTGTGAGTGTTAAACTGCATATGTAAGCTTTGAGAAGGAAAACAAACACTGGCATCTAATTTATCTCGTGTTAATATGCACTAGTAAATGCATGTGTGTTGTACATATTTTTTTTTATATTGTTATAAAATAGTTTAAATATTTTAATATATTTGAATTAAAATTTGTAATATATATATTTACATTTTAATTATGATTTCTTATAGATTTAATTATATTTTAATTATAAATTGTTATGGATATATTTCTACCCTTTATAAAAAATCTTAAAAATGCTAGCCGTCTAAACCGTACGTATATCCTCACGTAATTAAAAATTAATAAAATTTAACTACATAATATTATAACTTAGCCAAACACCTCTTCTAGCTCATGTCGTTTAGGTGGAAGACATTTTTCTTGGTTGGTTAGGTTCAATTTTTCATGGTGTTATTTATAACAAATTTAATTTTTTTAATAATTTTTTTTACGTATTTTTTTTAATAAATGGTTGAGGATTTACAAACGACTTAGACGGTTCAAATTGAGCCATTTTCGAGCTTGATTATAAGAGTAAAGATGTAACATTTTGTCATGATCAGTGAGTGTACTTATCTATTTTCGATATATGCCAGATAAGTGTCAGATTTGAATCTCAAGTTGCTTAACACAATTACGCTTTAAAGGTTAGTGCTGGAACTTAAGGGCCATATCAGACGTAGTCATCAATTAAAAATTCTAATCTAGCTAGACTGAAAACCCTATATAACTTGTACCAAACCAGGCCATCTTGATATTCATAAGCTAACTCAATTGATGTTATTAATTCACTAGGTAACTAAAGGTCATGTTTTCATCGGTTTTGGAAGGTTTTTTGAGCCGACCGCTTATAAAGCGTTTAAAAATGTTGGTATTTTTCACTTTTCTTTGTGAGTTTAAGTCCCAAATTAAAAAACCACCAATGTGTATATCTCAATATATAGCTTTGCTTAGTATTGATATATGCACATGGGGTGGTGGTCCATATGGGTTGACTTTCTTAGAGGAATTAAGTGTGAACCTCATTATGACAATCTTTATTTTGTCACCGCCTTTGGAAAGTTTCTCTTAGGAGCTACTCGGACTCGGACTTAGGCTCAAGGGCGCAAAATGAAGCTTTGTTGGTGCACTTTGCACTTAGGAGCCATGCGGTCAGGGACCATGCGATCAGGTGCCCATGCGGACAGGTGCGCATGCGGCCAGGGGCCATGCGGTCAGGCGCGCATGCAATCAAATGCCCATACGGACATGTGCGCATATGTCTAGGGGCCATGCGGCGTGGAGCTATGCAGCCAGGCGCTTTGCGACCAGCAAGTTAGCTTGAACGAGTCAAGTATGGAGGGGACATGGACTGCTGTTGGTGGCTTGGTGCGACGCTGTCTGCTCTATGTAGTACTGCGCACAGGCGGCTCATGGCTCTCTGTGCCACGCAGCTGCAGCAGCTTTCGGCGCCTGAAGGCGCTGTCTGCTCTGTGCAGTACAGCAGCGCAGGCGACTCATGCGGCCTAATTTTTTTTAGCCGTATGGAAGCTGAAATCCTCTATATATAGAGGCTCTCCTTTTTCATTTAGGGTATTGGAAAAAAATTAAGAAAGGGAGAAAAACCGAGAGCACAAGCAGGACCTGCGACGGTTTTTAACATCATTCCAAAGGAATCTTTCGAGTGATCCGAAGGTGACCAAGAGCGTTCCAGAAGTTCTCGTGTGAACTTGCTGGATTCTGGAGGCAGATCGTTGTATAGCGCGAATCTTGCCTTGAGCTCTGGTGGTTTTGATCACCCCAACAAGAGTTCCCTTCTTTGTAATTCTGTTCTTATTCCCGTTCTTCTCGGTGTAGCGTCTACGAACGTAAAGAGAATAGCGGTTTTCTGATTCTTGTTGTATTTGTATTTTCTTTGGGTGGTCAGTTTGTATCATGTTCCTTGTTTAATGGTTCTGTGGGGTTGTATGTCACTAAAGATGAACTCTTGTGTGAATCTCAGTGTACCAACTTCTCTTCTGGATTTTGTAGAGACAAACTCTTGTGTGAGTCTCTACTTTGTGGCTACAAAAGCTTCTTTGATCTGACTTCGGGACTAACAATCTCAAGGCAAGATCCGAGTTAGAATAGACAATCGCTCAAACGTTCTTGATTCTAGCTTTCACAAGCTTGATAAGTTTGATGGCGAACACTACAATATTTGGAAGGGAAAAATCTTCTTGAATCTTTGTCTTGTCAAAGTTTCTTATGTGTTGGTTGATCATGGACCTACCATTCCCGAAGATGGAGGAGTTCTTGCAGTTGGTGTAGCTCAGGACGCGCACTCCAAGTGGAAGGAAGACAACGATCTCTGCAGATTGTTAATTCTCAATGCTATGGATGACTCGATGACAGAGCCTACAGTAAGAAGCAGAAGGCAAGAGATGTCTGGGAATCTCTTGAGAAGCACTACAAAACTGACAAAAAAATATCTAAAATCTATCTCGTCGAGAAGTTCTTCACTTTGTAATTTGAGGACGAGAAGGTGATGTTACCATAAGTTAAGAAACTTCTGAAGATGCAGCAAAAGCTGGAGAAAGAGGACATAAAGCAGGAAGACAAATTTATGGTAGGGATTATCGTCACCAAACTTCCTCTAGGCTCGATCACGTTCAAGACTGACATGTACCATAAAAAGATGGAGATCCAGCTTGAAGAACTTCTTCACTGTATTCACATTAAAGATGAAGCCAGGGGGCAACTGAAATTGGACTCCTTGTCCAAGTAGTTGGCTAAGGCCAACATGGTACATGCTAGTGACTCTAAAGGGAAGCATAAATTTTCCTATAAGAAGAAGAAGAAGGACTTCAACCAGCTGAAGGTGAAGTTGGCTCAGTTCAAGCCAAAGTCGAAGACTGATGTAACATGCTACAACTATGGCAAGAAGGGTCACTACAAGAGCGACTGCAGGTCAAAGCCTAAACCAAAAGAGCAAGGTGAGCTTAACCTAGTTGCTATGATTGCGCAGGTTGAGTCACTTGGCATGGACACTGAATGGTGGGTGAACACTGGTGTATCATGCCACATGTGCTCTAAGAAGGAGCTGTTCGTTAAGTATGAGCCTACCTCTGAGAAAGTCTCGATGGCGGATAAGTCTTAAGTTACAGTGCTGAGGATCGGGACGGTAGTGCTGAAGCTGTCACGACCCGCACCCAGATATTCGGGCACGAGTACGTGGTTACGCCCAGCCTACGCCACAAAATCGATGGTAGAACGATGTCTGGGACATTTTTAACTATCTAACATCTCAACAATATAATATGGTACCTGTCAATCATCTCAACTCCAAACGGAGGAGTAATATGGTATCTCACATAAATAACTAAACTCAATCACAAAACTAACTAAGGAAGAATAATGCATGAATGGAATAACGAAGAAAAAAATAACATACAATCCACAATCTGAAATAATATACAAGATATGAATCTACCAAAATAATAGTCTAATACAATCCCATACAATATAATCTAGACCTCCTCAGGCTCTGCAACTAAGTCCCCCTAGTCAATAAGAATGTCCTCTATATGTACGCCATCCTGCGGCCCATAGAAGGTGGGACACTGCTCTATAAGCCAGTCATCTGGAAAAAATATATTCAGTCAGGATTGGAGCGAAGTACATACCTCTGAAAGCAGTTTTAATAGCATAATCGAGTATATAAACATATATAGAAATGAAATACAAGATCACTAAACATATGAATGATGAACAAGATATATACAGGTAATGTACGGGAATATAGATCAACAATATGAATATCATAATATGATAAAATAACTGCAATCTAAACTAACTAATATGCCTAACTAATATACCTCAGAATACAAGTTCATTATATGATCGGGTTAGGTGAACATGATTAGGTAAGACGGATTACAAGTGAAGTATGTAACTAGAATGTACACGATGTAACAATGGCTTTGATCACATAATCAACTCCTACTCTCCCACCCCCAACTAATACTGATGGATCCAATCACAACACGCTACGAACACGAAAATATAACCACTGTCACGAGAAGTGGGTGTATACGAATATCATAACCACCGAACACGAGCGGTGGGTGTACACAAATAAGCACACTGAACACGAGCAGTATGTGAACATGAAGTAACATCAATACCCAATGTACAAGATGAGATACAATGTACACGAGTACCTGCTGAACACGTTAGGGGATAACATATCATGACGGGATCCACATAGCATCGGTCCGTAAAATCACTGTGTCGGGATCAATGTACAATTCTAGAACGTGTATATATACAATATTATGAATTGAAAACAATCATAGAAATATACTCGCCTGACGTCCTGATCAAGGTGTGTCTCTCGATGCCCAAGTCGGTGTCTCACAACCTATATATGTTATGTTGTATCAATACAAGGTTCAATAATGAAAATAAGTGAAGTTGATGCAATTCTAGGTCGATACGCCATTTCTAAGTCAAACCAATAAATTCTAGGTTCCAAGAGTCTAATGCTAAGTTACTAAGTCGATACACTATGAAGCTATGCTATACAAGCTAAGCTAAGAATAAATAAAGCACTCAAAGAGCCGTATCCTAAGATACGCAAGTTTTGAATATGAAAAATAAGGTTTTTAGATATATATTCAAGTCAACCATTATAGTTATATCAAAACAATTTAAATATGATACCTTGGCCTTGCACCAATGCGTATCGCACCTACCTGATATCCAAACTCAATACCTTGGGTATGCCTGATACCTTGGTATTACTTTGGTATCCCGAGGCAACCCAACACTTAGCCAACTCAAACCTACATATATAAACCAAATACTAAAGTATCTAACTAATAATAATAATAACTAAAACAAGTTCATATATATATATATATATATATATATATATATATATATATATATATATATATATATATATATATATATATAGCTAACTAGCTACTAGCTAACTTAATGAATCCTTAACAACTAAACTAGCTATATATATATATATAACCAATCTAACAAGTACTTACATATCTATCTAACTACTTAGACTAACAAGTATATTGGTACATAATTCACTAACAGATATTACAATAGTATATAAAGCTCTCTAGCAAAAAATACCCAAATACTCAAATATAATCCATCTAATACCCACACCTTGATAACTTATCTAACTGATATGAGACTGAAACCAAACCCCAACTGAACACTAACAGGACTGTGCATACCTGCACAGTGGAGAAACTGAACTGTCACTGAGCTCAACTGCTCACTGCACAGTGAGTTGCCTCTAGCACTTTCTGCTGTGCAAATACTGTTACTTGCTGCAGTTAGCAAGTTCTGCACTGCTCGATGCAGAATGCATTGCTCCCATCTCGTTGCTGCTCTCTACTACTCTAACAAACCAAAACATTACCCAACTCAAAACCTTAATCCTACCAATCCTACAAATACTCCCTGAACCCAAACTGCTAACTATACTGAAAACCAAATACTGAACTGTGTGAAATTCGTACACAATAACCTGATACTGTGGTTGTGCTTCCCCAAGGCTATGTGCAACTGCACAGTTATTGTGCTCAACCTTCTACTGGTACTTGCTGTGTCTTGTTCTTCATCCGCTGTATGCACTGCACACAGTGTAGACCTGGTGCAGCTACTGATTTCCTCGTTGTGCCCATTCTGCATACAACAAACTCTGCTGCAGCTGCTGTGCTTCGGAGCCTTCCCTTTTACTCACTCGTTGCACTGGCCGTTAAGGTCTCACAACACAGCAACCTATACTCACAATTAACTAACAAGGTATACACATCTATGCCTTCCTTAAACATGGACACCCATATATATATATATATATATATATATATATATATATATATATAAAATTACATATAGATATAGGTCTATACATAGCTATATATATAAACACATATATAAACCAACACAACACTTAACATCTAAGCATCTATATATACCCCTCTCACAACACACACACACACACACACACACACACACACACACACATATATATATATATATATATATATATACACAGAGAGATACATAAAATGAAATATATCTAATCTAACATATATATACTACCCAAACACAAACACATAAACATTACATATATAAGCTCATATCTATATATATACTTATAGATATATATATATCTAGATACATAGTATATACACAAATCGACACACATAAACACATCAACCCAAGATACACTATTATATACTCTATATAATACATAGATAGCATACTTATATATAATTACACACGTATAGGGGAATGAGCCAAACAACAAACACATGGAGCGCATCGCACCCGTATCACACTTTTTCTATGATACGCTTGCGATACAGCCCCAACACACAACCAAACGTATCCCGGAGGACACGAACAAGTCTAATACATAAATTATGAACAATACGTATAGTAATTAGAGTGTCTACGTATCCGTGCCATAATATGATATGCACAATGTCCCGTGTCAGAGAAAAACTCCCAAAATCAACCCGTTTCGTCAAATTGACGAGATACGGCCTACACGTATCCAATCATGGACACGACACTAGTCACAAACAAGCAATCAAGTGTCAATTAGATCTATCAGATCTAATAATAAGCACTACATGTGCCAATCTCGAAATTCTCCCAAAATTGGCACCAATTTGGACATAACTTCCACCGTAGGTCTCCGATTGACCCGAAACCAATTCCTATGGGTAGCCTATACATGTGGGTTGGTTTCTCATGGTAAAATCTCAGATTTAGAGTCTATAAGAAGGAGAAAAACTAAATTGTACCTATTAGAAGATTGATTCCTAATAAAAAAATCTCTAATTGCTATATACTCCTCTCCTTGTAGATCTTGGCCTCCTCCTCCTTGCTCATTTCTTCCTTCTTGTAGATCCTTGGTGTAGCAACCTCAATGATGAATTTAGAAAGAGATTGATAAAGAATTGGTGGAGAAATGATGAGGGAATAGAGGAAATTTGGAGAGGGAAGAATGTAGATCTAGAATTTGGGAATTGGAATGAATAAAATAATTTTCTCTCTCCTCCTTGAGGTGGCTGACCTATATACACCTCTCTAGCAATGTAAAATGACACAAATACCCCTTGGGGCCTCTCATGAAGAAATTAATTAGGGAGGGAAGGTTCTAGTCTAATGGTTTCACTAATTAATCAAGCCTCATAATCCATGGGCCTAATTCATGGGCTCAACTTAGACTAGTCTACTTGTTTGTTTCATGTATTCTAAATAATGGATTAGGTGCACTATACAAGTCCACAATAATCTACAACTAGCAACAATAATAATATAATAAATAATTAAATCATGCAATGCACAAATATTAATTATAATTAAACCTAAAATAATTAATACCCATTGGCAATTACCAAACTACCCTTGGATAAAAATATGAGGGTGACAGAAGCTGACTTCTGGAAAGTCACTAACACTGAAGAATGTGAAGCACATACCAATGACCACCAAGAATCTAGTTTCTGGGAGTCTGTTGTGCAAGACGGGCCTGAGGATGGATATTAATACCGGTCAGATGATGATGTCCTACAAAGGAACATACTTCGGAAAAGCTTTCTGTACCAAAGGGATGTTTAAACTGTATCTTGTAACTCCTTCTGTTTGTATCAATGCAGTCTTTACTTCTGGTTATTCTCTTGAGTTGTGGCATAATAGACTAGGACATGTGCATTATAAACGCATTAACAAGATGTCTAGTTTAGGCCTTATCTCCAAATGTGGGGGTAAGGAGGTAGAGAAATGTGAAGTTCGTGCGCAGACGAAGATCATCAAAAGGCATTCAGAAGAGTGAACCAAAGCACAAATCTTCTGGAGTTGGTACACTCAGATATCAGTGACTTCAAGCAACTCTCCACAAAAGTCGGAATAAAGTATTTTATCACTTTTATTGATGATTTCTCGAAGTACACGTTCGTATATATTCTTAAGTCAAAAGACGAAGCGTTCGAGAGATTCAAGGGCTTCAAAGCTGAAGCAGAACGTCAAACCGGTCAACAACTCAAAAGACTCAGAAGCGTTCGAGGCGGAGAATATCGTTCCTTAGAATTCGTATCGTTCTGCAAAGGTCATAAAATTGTCAACGAAATGACTACTCCATATTATCTCTAATCTAATGGTGTAGCAGAAAGGAAGAACATGACGCTGACAGAGATTGTGAACTCCATGTTGCTGACAATAGGACTTTCAAAGTGCTTCTGGGGAGAAGCAGCACTTACGGCTACATTTATTCTGAATAGAGTACCGTTCGCGACATCTAATATTACTCCTCATGAACTCTGGTTCAAGATCAAACCTAACTTGAATGTCATTCGAGTGTAGGGGTGTCTGGCGTATGTGAAGCTTCCAAACCTTAAGATTCAAACGCTGGAAACGAGAACTACGAAGACCATATTTCTGGGCTATACTGATAAGAGTGATGCTCGGAGGTTCCTTGATATCGAATCTAATCATATCATAGAATCTAGCAACGCATAATTCTTTAAAGACAAGTTTGTTAGGCACAGGAATATTGTTCTCGCGGATGTCCCGGAGAATGCTGTTAGCACAGACAAGGCAAGTACCTCTCAGAAAGAAGTAGTCCAAGAAGAAGTTATCGATGATGAGACAATATTTGAACCTAAACCCGCTGAGCCGAGAGAAAAGCGAGTGAGGAGGTCGAAGGACTTCGGAGAAGACTTTGTTACCTACCATGTGGAAGCTGATCCGCTTACCTATGATGAGACAATAAAGACCAGAGATGCTATTTTCTAGAAAGAGGCTATCCATGATGAGTTTGACTCGATAGCTTCTAATAATACATGAAAGTTAGTTGATCTGCCTGAAGGAGCTATACCCATCGGATGTAAGTGGATCTTTAAGAAGAAGATGAAAGCAGACAGAACTGTTGACAAGTTCAAGACCATGCTAGTGGTCAAGGTATTTTCTCACATACAGGAGGTTGACTACTTCGATACCTATGCTCCCATTGCATGGAAAACTACTATCAGGATGCTGATTTCTTTAGGTGCTATTCACAAAATAGTGATTCATCAGATGGACGTCAATACAACATTTTTGAATGGTGAACTAATTGAGAAGATTTATATTCAGCAGCCATAAGGGTTTATCGTCAAAGGTCTTGAAGACAAAGTATGCAAACTGGTAAAATATTTGTATTGTCTGAAGCAAGATCCTAAATTGTGGCACGAGAAGTTTGACAAAGTTATTAGATCAAATGGCTACAAGGTCAGCAAAACTGATAAGTGTGTTTACACAAAGTTCGCTAGCGATATAGGTGTCATCGTTTGTCTCTATGTGGACGACATGCTAATCCTAGGCAAGGATGAAGAATGTGTCACTAGAACAAAGATAACATGGGAGATGCATATGTCATCCTTGGGATTAAGATTATCTGAACGGAAGCAGGGCTTGCGCTATCACAAGCTCACTACATGGAGAAGATGCTCACACGCTATGGATATCAGGATCTTCCAGGGATCGATACTCCATATAGGTGTGACAAAAAATTGAAGCCTAACCCAGGAAAAAGCGTCAGACAATTGAAGTATTATAGCATCACCGGGAGCTTGATGTATGCTACAAATGCTACTAGGCCGGATATTGCTTTTGTTGTAGGGATGCTGAGTAGATTCACGAGTAACCCAGGTGTTGAACACTAGAAAGCTGTGAAGAGGGTGATAAGATACCTCAAGAAGACTCAGAAGTTTGCACTTTACTACAACAGAGATCCAGCAGTGGTAGAAGGCTTCAATGATGCTAGTTGGTGCTCAGAAGAAGAGAGCGAGAGATCTACAGGAGGATATATTTTTTCAATGAGAGGAGCTGCCATATCGTGGAGGTCGAAGAAGCAGACGATGCTCTCATGCTCATCGATGGAGTCTGAGTTCTATGCACTTGCAGCTGTAGAAGATGAAGCAGAATAGCTTCGGGAGCTCATGTACGATCTTTTAATGGTTACTGTACAGATTTTGGTTGTACCGATATACTGCGACAACCAAGCAGCTGCAGCAGTAGCATCTAATAATATCTTTAATGGAAAGAAGAGGACTGTACGGCTTCGGCACAGAGTACTGAACAATCTCATCAAAACTAGTCTCATTACAGTGGTGGATGTTCAGAGTCAGGAGAACCTGGCAGATCCGTTCACTAAAGGCCTCAAGCGCAAGCTAGTCAAAGACACAGCAGGTAAAATGGGCTTGAAGGGCCTCTGATATTGTGTCTTTGTAATCCTACCATTATGTTTTATGCTATTAGTTCAAAGAAAAATCTACTAAGCATCTAGCTTTTGGTTCAAGGGAGGATCATTGACTGGAAAAATATCAGGTATATTGGGTAGTCTTTCGAGACAGGGTGGAATACGTACCCAGAACCACTGTGGTCTACTCTTTGTTCTTTATAATTATATATATATATATATATATACATATATATATATATATATATATATATATATATATATATATATATAGAGAGAGAGAGAGAGAGAGAGAGAGAAAGCGGAAGATCTCTTGCATTGAAGTCCTCAGAGCCCCCTGGATCGTAGTTGAAAGATTTCGGGTCTGCATAGCCATTCTTTATTTGCATCTTCGACATACTTATTATGAGAAGTCAAAAGAACGACTTTCTGAGTCAACATAGCCAATGATCTAACTGACATGCCATCTCTTAAGCCTCTTGTTCGTTCTCTTAACCACCTAAATCGGCTCTACATCTGCTACGGAAGCTTATCGAAAGTATATCACGTCCATATTACCTCTGATATCACTTTCACCCTAACCTATCATTTATATGCAAAAATTATGGGTCCACAAGTCAGATAAAGTCTCTTTATTATCTCCAAAAAGAGCAAATTACAAAAAGAAGCAACAAGTACATCATTGGGGAGGAGCAGCCAAATTACGAATCTGCTGTGCTAGAGCGGCTATCCTCTCATTCCTGGAGTTCAGGACATTAGCGCGAGCCCGCTCCATTCATGCTTTATCATTGCTCAGGAGGGATAGTTCAGACTGAGCATGTACAAAACCGGCGTGAATGGCACCCACATGTGCCAGGTTCTGCTGAGCTGCTTCCATTCGGTTCTCCAAAACATCTATAGCTGCCGATGAAGCAAGAGCCCACTCTTTTGCCTTAGCTAGTTTAGTTTCCAATTTGCGAACTCTCGCTTCATTGCCCTCATGTTCAGCTTTGCACTTAGCCAGCTGAGGAATGACGTACCCCAAGATGGCCTGCTCTTCATTCATCTCTTGCTGCTGTGCTTCTATAGATTTGCTCAGATTTTCCATCTGTTCAGCCAGCTTAGCAGTCAAGGAGGAGTATTCAGCCTGAACCGTATCATCAACGCTGCTTCTAGATAGCTGTAAATATTCGTTAATGGGTTGTTCTAGACCATTAACTATTTTCTCCAGCGCTTCGGCTCGTCCAACATCATTAAAATATCTAATATGCGATATGGTGAAATTGGAGGACATCTTCAGAGCATCAAAGCCCAGATCCTTCTCCAGTACCATGGATATCAATAATTTTAAAGTGACATAAAATATGCTAGTATGTTGTTCAACTAGCATATTAAGGTGCAAATGGACGCAGGGAGTGGCCACGATATCAGTAAACCCCTTTGTGGAACGCTGATAGGGGATGTTACCACAACTGTCACTTCAGTAGGTGGCGCGACAAAAGAGGAAACACCAGCAATGGTTGAAGTTACTAGTGTACTCAATGAAGGGGGCATAGTCGCCACGATAGGCTCATCCTCTTCTGAAGCTATCGGGACTGTATTGGGCGAGGCTACATCCGAGAATGTCGTGGATGGAAGATCGACAGCTTCAAAACCTGCTTCATCGACGTCAATAGCCGCCGTTTCATCAGCAGAATCCGCAACAAAGTCAAAAGTTGCGTCGACTCTGCCCTCCCCTGAGATGTCTTCCCCTGAAAAGAAGACAAGAGAAAGTTAATATCAATTTGATGTTAATTTTCCTAAAAAAGAGGCGTAAGGACAATATTTACCCATGGCTGATGGCATATATGTCGCGTCCGCAGCCAGTACAGCTAAATCAGTTCTTAATGGGGCTAAGCGAGCTGTCATACCTGGGGAAGAGGCTGCACCAACTGACGTCTAAGGGTAGTTATCCAAGTCTTCACCCAGATCCACTCGAGGTTCATCGGGTGGAATCTCGCCGGAGATACTTACAGATGAAGAAGGGGCTGGACCCATTATTGATCTGGATAAAGTTATCTTTAATTTGCTCAGCCTTGTAGGCGATCTTGTAGCACTACCAGAAGCAGTAGTGGCGGCAGCGATCTCGAGCAAAGGTTCTTCGGCACTATCAGCCAGAATTGTGGAGGTTCCCTCTCTAAAAGGCGGAAGTCCTCTAATCAAAGAATCACCCCCAATATGGGGAACAACAGGCTCACTCCTAGGAGCCTCATGGCTGGAAGTCCTTGGAGGACCACTGACAGTCTTCTTTTTCTTGCGAGGGGAAGGCTCTTTCGGGGTAGAGGCCCTTCGCTTACTGGGGATAATGAGAGGCTCTGCAGGCGGAGGTATTACGCCTCTCGGTACTGTAAACAAAAACTCATCTGGTCCGACAGGATCTTCACCTTCATCAGAGGAGACTGATGGAACCTCCTCTCTTCCAGTGGACTTATGAGAGGGTATCCTAAAACTTCTACGCATATCAAAATCGCAATGGAGGGTATTGATGGCCACATAAAATTGTGCGTATGAATGGAGGATGCGCAACTCCATGGAGAGAGAAGTCGCGGGTACAGTAAAGGTTGCTCTAGTACAACCCATCATGAAGTACCGCCACCCTCTTGTTCCATCAATAAGTCCACCTCTGGACTTGAAGCTGGTGATAGCATTGCCCACATGCAATTGGTCATACCCAAACTGCCTAGCAAACCGACTGGGCAGATAGGGCTCCAAGAAGCAATGGTCCTCACTTCTGTACAATAAGTGGGAAGGTCTAATGCAGACCAACCAGTATAAGGCTTCAGGAGAAAGAATGGTTCTCCCATGACCTTTATCCTTGAGTTTCGTCCCCTATTGATTGAGATGTACAGTGGGGACGACGCAGAAGAGCTTTCAGCTATGAGCAAAATTTAATGCTCGCCGATAATCTGTGACGGTCACCACGTTCCAAGAGGAATTCTTGTAGTTCAACAAGAAATTATTTTCTGAATTGCTGGCGGGACCGGGAGACATCACCCTGGGGTTATGAAGGATTAACCATCCTATCAGATATAGGAATGGTAACTCCACTCTGGGAAAGCTTTCACGTCGGGTTTCATCTGCAAGCAGCCCATCAGTAATGGCCCTCAGGCCAGTCTGTATCCGACATACCATAGCATGGAGCAGGCCCAGTCTTGCTCCAAACACCAAACGCACTGCAGGCCATAAGGTGTTACGATGGATGCAATCCGCAGACGCGATGCCAGGTATTACCCATCGGCGTAACCATACAGAGAGGAAGCCAGCCAGTTGAGCTTCCCTTGACAGAGGCTTAAGACAATGCCTCATATAACTGTGAGGTTTAGTGCCTACAGGATAACCCTCGATCTCCTCATAGAAAACATGATCTGAAGCCCCAGTGTCTTCAATAAGATCATCGACTATTTGAGCGTTAAACACGCTCAGAAGATTCAAGGGCTTATCTCTGCTATCCACAACTTTGTCTGGCTTAGCACCTCTAGCCTGATGGAAGAAGAGATAAGACGCCCATTTGTTGGTATGAGCCAGATCAGAAGGCTCATTATAGAAGGTGGTGCAGGCAAGATAGTGGCACATTAGCTCCTGATACACTGCCACTACCCGAAGGTTTGTATCCTTCAGTTCCTTGTTTGTGGGAACATACTCTTCATAAGGAGTATCCCCCATTGGCAGCTTTAAAATCTCTGCCCTCTCATGAAGGGCCAATCCTAACTCCCCTAGCGGGGTGGCAAAAGTCCCAGTGAGCTAGATATACCGCTCCATCAAAGCCAAAAACAGGTTGGAATTGAGAGGTAACCCAACACTGTTAGCCTCCACAGCCGCAAACAGACAAATTCTCTCCAGCTCCGTCTGAAATTGCTTCAGGGCCCAGGCAGTTAAACGAGCCCATCGAAGATTCCCGGGACTAAGCCACCCGCTGGTCCGAGGATTAACCTTGGGGTATACTCCTCCCTGCCCCATGAAGTCATTACAAAAAGTCGATACTTGAAACGGTTGGAGCAGTGCAGTGTCTTCACTCGGGACGCTGCCCGGAAATAATCTCCTGAAAGGCATAACAGGACCCGACGGACGGCTCACAAATAATCCTCGATCTGATCCCTTCTGATAAAATATCTTCCCCGGCTGGCCGTGAAGATCAGGAGTCAGGGTCCATGACATCTTCCTGGGATGCGTGGCATGAAAGAATGCCGAGATGGGGTAATCTCTGGACATCCTTGGCAGGTACATAACCATGCCATCAGCAGTAAAAACCTAATTTTCTTTCTTGGGCTTCATCTGGGATTGTTTATCAATCATATCCCCGAATAGGAAAGCTGGTTTTATATAGTTGTCCCCATCTATATACGTTAGGGGCTCCCCGCTGATCATTCTCAACAACATTCGTTCTTCTTGAGAAGATATCAGAATTATCCTTCCTTCAGGATACCGGGTTCCAGAAATAGGGAATGTCACATGGGACAAATCCTCCAGTTAATTGGAGTTCAGCATCCCAGCAGCAGAACCTATCACATCAGCCAGCAGAGGGGTCTGCAAGTCCAATACAAAATGCAAGAAGCACAAGTCAGTTTCTACACTAGACATTACAGTCTTGCAGCTTACGCCAAAGATCAACAGTTTATGCTTTTATGCCAAGACTGTAAAAATTTGAGTTTTTACGCTGGAACCTATTTCCGAGGCGTAAAATTCAAAGTTGGCAGTATACACAAAAAATCTAACAGTCTGTATTTTTACGCCAGACTGACAAAATTTGAGTTGTTACGCCAGAATTTTTATCTAGAGCGTAACACTCAAAGTTTGTAGTATACGCCAAATTTCGACAGTCAAAGCTTTTACGCCAGACTGCGAAAATATGGAGTTTTTACGCTGACACATTAGGAATGTGGGCATAAATGATAAAACATCTCTGTGCATCATCTTCCTCGAAGAGGTTCTCAGCACAGAAGATGACCTAGCGCGTTCACGTACAACGTGTGCGAAGGGTTTTTCTCTTCTCAAAAAGCTTTACCTATGACGTCCGGAGCACAGCTTGACGGCGGAGCGCTGCGTTCCGATCGAGGCTCGTTCAGTCTAATGGATGTTGCTCGTGCTGGGGCAGCAGAGCGAGAAGAGGAAGAGACCTTCTTTTCCTTAGATGTGGAAGTTGGTTTCGGGGCCATGACGATTCTGAGTTCTCAAGAAAGAGACGAAGAAGAAGAGTTCTTGAAAAGCTAGAGATTTCTGAAGACAGATAAAATTTTTCTCTCTCAAGGCCTTGGGGTATTTATAGAGTTCAGATAACTCTTCAAATTCCTAACCAAATCTGATATTTAATATTCGGTTATGATTTGGGGACTATGTCAGCCTATCATTTGAAAGAAGAAGACGGACAGTCACTGGATCCAAAATTTACGCGCAGAGCAGATTTATGATTTTTACGCTCAGGAGTTTTTACGCTCAGAGGCTACAAATATATGATTTTACGCTTAGAGGCTATAAGTCTACGGTTTTACGCCCGGATGCTTTTATGCTCGGTAGCTTTTATGCTCGAGAGGCTACAAACCTACGATTTTACGCTCAGAAGCTACAAATCTATGATTTCACGCTCAGAAGTTTTTATGCTCAGAGGCTACAAATCTACGATTTCACACTCAGAGACTATAAGTCTACGGTTTTACGCCCGGATGCTTTTATGCTCGGTAGCTTTTACGCCCGAGAGGCTATAAACCTACGACTTTACGCTCAGAGGCTACAGATCTACGATTTCACGCTCAGAAGCTTTTTACGCTTAGAAGCTACAAATCTATGATTCTATGCTCGAAAGCTACAGATGGCCAATGGTAAGGATTTTATGCAGAAATGCTCCTTCTTGGCTATAAAATATTCCAAGTTCCCAGAACATACAGAGTTCAACATTGAAGATGACTCTTCTTCTTGGGTCGGTTGGAAGTTCATCCGAAGTCCAGCCGGAATCTTTCTCAAAAGTTCAAGTATGGCCTGTTTGACGGCCATTTCTTGCCCTATTTTTAGGGATTTTCGGGAAATCACTCTTGAAGATGATGGTCTGAACAAGAATCCTTCATATCAAAGAAGTGACAGTTCAGAAATTCTACACGACTCCTCGTCCAAAACAACATGACAGTTTGGTTCTTCAAAGACGACTTAATACTAAGAAGCTTTCTACGCGTCTTCAGTTATGCATAAAAGACGGGACGAGATCAGACACTCTTTTTCAGAGTTGGCGTAAAGTTATTCAAACGTGCTGAAGCTGCACATATTCAGACTTTCTCACAGCAAATATGGCAAATAATCATCAGATACGTAAAAGAAGACAAAATTTTATTAATCATGATTACATATGATGGAAATCCGGTTTACAAAGGGTTTTTCATCTTCATTATTACATATGATGGAAATTCTTGTTCTGCCAAGGGTTTCTCATTTTTATTTAAAGATCTCACCAAGAAACTGCTACGCCAGGTTATCATATTGGTGGAGATCTGTCTGCTTCTTCTACAATAGTTAATCGGCTTCTGCGGCCGATTAACAAGAAAATGATTAATGGAGGGAGGATACAAAACCGGGCCTGTGTAAATTATTCAGAGCCCATCCTCCATACGCCATGACAGATTGAGTTGGGATTCAGACCCAACTCAATACTGGAAGACAGGATCAGATTGCCTACCCTCGTCCACCGTCCTGATGGAAGAAAATACAGCTTGCAAGCTGTGTGGCCAAATGAGACCCTTCCTCTCTCCTGGACGAATCTCCATATGAAATTGCTGATCATCCCGAGCAAAGGAAGCTATGATATCCTTCCATGATCCATCGTTGCAGAGGATATTTGCTCGAAGATGCCTCTTTTTACGGCTCCTTATGAACAGGAAGAACATGATCTTCTTCTTCTTCCTCAAGTCAGCATGAGGGAACTCGGCAACCATTTCTGTGTGGTGAAGGAAGTATGGGAAAAATAGGTTAACTCAGTCGCCTTTATATAGGCAGAGGAGATCACACCAAATCCCAACAAATTCCTGAAAATTTGCCGAGAAATCAGCCTCGTGGAATGAGTCAAACTTGACCGTTTTATGCTTCATTCAAAGTGTTTCAAATTACGAGGAATTTGAAAACTTTGAAGGAGGTCTGGTAGAAGCATGAAAAATATGCTGCAAGATTATACGCAATATGCATGAAGCCCGCGTAAAGCAGAATTTCAGTGCTGTGCAGCGTAAAGCATGACTTCAGAGCCATTGGAGTACAGCAGAGATTTAACGTTATACAGCATAAAATATAGCTCCAGAACAACCCGCGTAATGCAGTATTTCAGACGGCTTCAGCGTAAAAAGGTTGCTACATCGCCAATCTGGCGTAAAACCCATCTGCTTTTAATGCAGCATGGAAGTGTACGAGGAACGCTTCGTATTCCTCGAATGAACCTGTCAGACAGTACAATGAACCTGACTCCTGACAAAGAGTACTGCACGACTATCCAGACAACGGCTGTAATGATGATTCGGCAGAGAGCTCCAGGCTGTCATTTAGTGACAAAGCCTTGATTTAAGTCGTCGTTTACGCATTCAAGGAATATCCTGCCTATTTTTCATAGGCAAACATAAGCTTTTACGCTCAAGAAGAGACAAAAACTGACCGCCACGTCAAAAGCTGCTCTTCGTACAGAACCCGAGGCACGTCTCTGCAATTAATACGCGAGATGGGGGCAGATCTCTGCATTTAATGCACGAGATTTTATTCTATTTCCAATGACTGGGTGAGCTATAATTAGGGCTAATACGTCCACATCACCATCCCCGCACATTACGCCATCATGCTACTTTCAGCTATAGGAGTACGTCGTATGCTATCTCCTTCAAATACGCCAACTCCGGCTATATTTGCAAAGGCACGTGAACAGGCTATCTGGTCCAGAATACGCTCAAGACTCCAGTCAACATCAGGCTTCTACGCCTATTTGGCTTCTATGCCAACCTGATAGGTATTGGGCTTCTATGCCTATTGGGCTTCTATGCCTATTTTTGGCTTCTACGCTAACATGACAGCTGCTTGGCTTCTACGCCAATATCACAGCTATTGGGCTTCTACGCCTATTTGGCTTCTACGCCAACTCGACAACTATTTGGCTTCTACGTCTACTTGGCTTCTACGCCATCAGAACCGCTATTTGGTTTTTACGCCAACGAGACAGTTATTTGGCTTCTACGCCAATCATATCTACGCGAGGGGTAGTTACCTACGTGGCTCGTATGCCGTGATCTTAGCAGCAGTTATACGTATTATCTCTTAATGGGACACGCGTCACACGCTTATTCAGAAGATCATTTATACGTGGGTGGCAGTTATGATAACTGCCGCGTAAAAGGTGCGATTCTCTCCGCTGTTCAGTTCTACGCCTATAAATAGAGACCTCTATTGACAGAGGTCAAAGGTCGGGAAAAGAAGGGGTCGAAGACTTTGAGCTGGAGAACTAAAAGTCGGAAAATTGAGAGAAAAGAGTCTAGAGCATAGACAGGGAGTAGTGATTGACGACTTTTGGCATCAAGCGTCCAATCCCTCTTGTGATCTTTGAAGCTTCTTCTTCTTCTACAGCACTTTTTTGTCATCGTGTGGTCCAAGGGACAAAGTGATCGACTGCAGATCAGACTCCTATAGCAATATTTATCCAGATTTAAATTTTGTACTTAACATCCTCGTATAGGATTAATAGTACTTCTTGTTTGTGAACCTAAGAAAGGGTTTCGTATAAACCTATTTTTATTTCTTTCGTTTATTATCAAACAGTCACAGTCTTAGCTTTCCCAGTCATGAACTACTTGAAGCTCTGTACAAGAAACATCTTTTGACGTGGCGTCTAATTTTGTCTTATCTTGAGCGTAAAAACTTATTTCTGTCAATGTAGAATAGGCGACATATTCAGAAGACTCCATTTTTATTCCTTTGAATGCGTAAAAATGACTTGTATCAAAAATATGTCACAAAATGACAACCTGGATCTCTTTGCAAAATCATTATCACAGCCGTTCTCTCGATCATCGTGCAGTACTTTTGTCAAATGTCAGGTTCACTGATTTGACTGACAAATTTATCCAAGGAATACGAAGAGTTTCTCGTACAACTTTACGCTGCATTAAAAACAACATATTTTAAACTTTACGCAGGAAGGTATAGCAACCTTTTACGCAGAACAGCCTTGAAACTCTGCTTTACGCGGACAGCTTTGAAGCCCTATTTTACGCCAAACAACCTTGAAGCTTTGGCATAAAATACAGACAGCTCTGAAGCCCTATTTTATGCCAAACAACCTTGAAGCTCTGTTTTACGCGGACAGCTCTGAAGCCCTATTTTACGCCAAACAACCTTCAAGCTCTGGCGTAAAATGCAGACAGCTCTAAAGCCCTGTTTTACGCAGACAGCTCTGAAGCCCTATTTTACGCCAAACAAGCTTGAAGCTCTGTTTTACGAAGACAGCTCTGAAGCCCTATTTTACGCCAAACAGCCTTGAAGCTCTGTTTTACGCGGGGAGGGACTTTATGTATGTTGGGGGTTTTGACTGTAAAATATGTAACACCCCGTTCCGCTCAAGCGGACTGCCGACTCAATCGGCAATCGTGCAGCTGTCCCGACCCGCTTTGCCTCAAAGGAGAAGCAAAGGATATCCAGACTTGTCCCTACAGGAATTCAGCTTAGGCTTTCAGAGGCTCGCTCGGCGTATCGCTCTACCGAGGCGAATCATCGCTAAGGTGGGTGGCTACGGTGAACTTGTCTTTGCTTAGCCAGCACACATAAAATCTGGAAATACATGCTAGTCGCTAGGTGATTCACCCCCTGCATGCTAATAAATCCAACGCACCTAGCTAAGAGAATAATCCCAACATGTATTGCTTGCTAGAACATGGAAATTGAAATACTGCTTATACTCAGACCCTCGCATGCTAAGTCCCTTAACGATTTCATCTCTCGGCTTACCTTCGGGTCCGAGCAACGTGTTTACTTATGCCCTTAGAAACGCATGCTTGTCTGCTTGTATGTTGCCTTGTATTCATCCAAACCCCCGGAGACTACTAAGTAGTCGTTCCGTGCATGATTGAACCTGCAAGTATCCTGGACCGTCAGGTCATCTAAGGCAATCCCCGAACCAGGGGAATGCACTAAGCAAGAAAGAATACTGAACGTGAATCTCGCTTGAATGATAATCATGCTATGTATACATCTGAACGAGGATCGTGTTATGTACTGATGGAATCCCATCTCGTGGAGCAATATGCCTCGTTCAGACTAAGTTTAAGTTTCATGATTATCATGTCAAGCTATGGAAAAAGGATAGACCCTGACCTGCATTGTCGCGGACCACTTGTGTGCACAATTATGTTATGTTGAGTTCCGCGGACGGTCACCGGGACACTGGGACCGATCCGATCCGGACGGAACGTATGTATAGTCGTATGTTACCCGGCAAGTATTATGCGACGGGACTTGCCACCCGCGTTGTACGTCACTTCACCCTGAGACTAAACGGTCCTTTATGGCTATGCCAGCGACATCATGTTCATATAGATAAGTCATCCTCGCTTAGCGGCTATCCGCATACGAGTCACTGCATCGCATCAATGAACAACTGAACACCTGAACGATCATGTTAAAAAAAAATGACCCTCGTGTTTGCATATGCCATGCCTCCTGAATGTTATACTTGCCGTGCTTGAATTAACAATGTTTGCCTTGGACAGGGAAGGAGATGGTAAGTTGGTAAGTCTTGCCGTGTTTCCTCTCATGTCGCACGGTGCACTGCCACACGAGTTAGGTTATTCAATACTTGCATGAAACTGATCATAAGGCAACTAGAAAGACAACTTAATAGTTGTGCACGGAACCTGTATTTACGTGTTTGGATTTGTCGAGTGGGCGAGTAGCTTCCCCACCAGTGCATTCAATGTACTGATAATCCACCAGTTTGTGTGCAGGGTGCGGGAGAACCTCGTTCGGTGCGGATGCCTCCAACGTGTGTGCTAAGGCCAGGAGTTTCCTTTGAAGTCTTGCAACGGTGCATCCGGAACAGAAGCACATATACAAGACATAATGTTGGAACATAGCCCGAACTCGCCTGAACATCGACTCTACAATCATTCCACAATTGTAGCCACTTGGCACGCTTTTACTGTTTCAGAGAGAGAGGCTTGAGCGACTTGTAATCTCGGCTATACGCCGCCTGTAATACATATTCATATCAATAAAAGAGTTGCTTTACTTCAAACTTGTGTTTCAATGCTTCCGCTATATTGTCGACTCAGTGAACCTGTTACCGAATCGCTATGCGTTCATGACTCCGCTGCACTCGGACAATCTGTACGACTCTGTGGCTTAGAACTCTTACCGCCAGCCAATGAATCACGGCCTTGCACGGGCGCGGTTCACGCTCGTGCGGCATCACGCCCGGATGGGTCAAAGCGATCGTTCCGCGGGAGCGCTGGCGAGGGTGATTCCCGCCTAGCGGGAACGGCCGATTTGCCTGCGGAAGATCGGGGCGTGACAAAATATGCGGACAATTTCCCAGCATATTTCATGCTTCTTCAAGACCCCCTTCAAAGTTTTTAAAACTTGGACAAGTTTTGAAACACTTTGAAAGAAGCATGGAAAAAGTCTTTGATATGGGAATGAATATCCTGCTAGAGGTGATATGTACGGGGTAGTACATTCCATTCTCTTGGAGAATTTTAGTAGACTTATTACCCAAGGCGTACCTAAGACTAGGTACATATAACAAGTTGAAATGACTGACACTATCAGGGGTTATACGAATGTGATAGTAGAAAGTCGATGGGCAAACTATTACTCAGAGGTAATATGGACATGACAAAGTTCTGAAAATATCTTATTCAGAGGTAATGTGGATGTGGTAAGATATCATAGTTTTTTTTTAGGATATCCCGCTAGGGGATCTTTGGTAGACCTATTACCTTTTGCGCACTGGAGTGCAAGTAATAAGTTTAAAATAAGCCCAGCCAGAGGTAATAAGGACGTGGTGGGTTTTGTGCACTTAACACCGCTGGCGTACTTAGAATTAAGTTCGGGTGATAAGTTTAGACGACGACTGATGATAGTCGTAGGGAGAGGTTTGCTCAGAGGTTACATGGACATGGCAAACTCTTGGGGGAGGAAGTGAGGACGATAGCTCGGAGGTGATGTAGACGTGAGCTGATCACAGTCGTAACGAGAGGTTAGGTACGATCTCGGTATTTTTGTGGAAGAAAAAGGAAATGAGCCAGAGGATATTTGGTGGACTTACTACTTTTTGTGTACTAGAGTGCAAGTAGTAAGTTCAAAAATAATCCCTATCAGTGGTAATATGGACATGATAGATTTTGTGGACCAGTTACTTCTTGCATATTTGAGTGCAAGTAACGGGTTTAAGACAAGCCCTGTCAAAGGTAATAGGGACGTGGCAGATTTTGTGAACTTAACACTGTTGTTGTATCTTGGTGAGTACGAGTGATAAGTGGAGGTGACAACCGATATCAGAGGTAATATGAACGTGATGATCGATAGCCAAGACCTGGGGGGTTTGCTCAGAGGTAATATGGACATGGAAAACTCAGTTGGGGAGAAATATTAGGACGGTAGTTCCAAGGTAATATGGACGTGAACTAATATCTGGGACACTCACTGGGGAGTGGTTTGCTGAGTGTGGTCTATCCGAGAATGAAGATAGACCTGAGGGTTGATCCACTGGGGAGATTGGTAGGATGATAGCTCAGAGATAATGTGAACATGGCTAGCGTCTAACGAGATTGGTTTTAGTGGTCACTGCGAGAGTAAGCAAGTGGACCTGAGGGCTAATCCGCTGGGGAGACTTTGATGATCCATCATCTGTTGCGTATCCAGGATTCCTTGATACAGATAATGGCTCAATATAGAAGGGAAAATGATGTACATAGGTACTTTACGGGGGATGAAGAACCAAGAATGTAAAGATTGTACATCTTGATTGCCCTCCTGGGGATAAGGGGAGTACAAGTCTAGTTCAAACATAGTATATTTTCAGGAACTTGCCATTGATAGGCATCATGAGCAAGTCATCGTTAGGTTTCGTAAGCCGGTAGGCGCCGTTGGAGAATACTGATTCTACGATGAACGTGCCTTCTCATTTAGGTTAGAATTTGCCGGCCGTGTTACGGGTCATAACCATCGGTCTCCTTACGGTCAGGACGAGATTACCCACTTGGTAGGTCCTTTTCTTTCCCCGTTTGTTGAATGCTCCAGAGAGACGTGCTTGGTATAGCTCAACGCGTTGTTGAGCTAAGTGGAGTTTCTCGTCGAGTGCTTCTAACTATTGTAGTCGTCGGGGGTGATTATCGTCGACGGTTAATTGGTTGGAGAGAGCCACCCGAAGTGAAGGAATTTGGATATCGAGCGGGAAGACTGCTTCGCTTTTGTACACCATAGAGAAAGGTGTATTGCCAATTGTTGTCTGGACCGTTGCACGATAGGCCCAAAGACATTCACCCAGCTTCTCGTTCTAGTGCGTTTGTTGGATGACACAAATTTTTTGAGTAGCTTTATGATGATCTTGTTGAAGGCTTCTGCCAGACCATTCGCTGATGGGTTGTAGGTGGTCGACGCTACATTCTGGATCCGATCTTTGTCACAGAACCGCTAGAACGCATGGCTTGCAAATTGTGGACCATTTTCATGGATGATCCTTCGTGGCAATCCGAAGCAGTATATGACGTGATGCTTGACGAAGCTGACCACGTTAGACGTCTTAATTTCCGCGAGTGGTACTATTTCCGCCACTTAGAGAAGTAGTCGGTGACGGCAAGGATGAACCGATGTCCCTTGGATGAAGATGGACTAATCAGTCCAATGATGTCCATACCCCAGGCTTCGAATAGCTAGGACGCAACAGTCGGGTGTAGGAACTCCCAGGATTGGTGGATGAAGTCTGCATGGATTTGGCACGCTTAGTACTTCCTTGCGTAGTCGACGGCATCTGCTACCATTGTTGGCCAATAGTAACCCATTCTACGGAGGCAATCTTGTAGATTGGGCCATAGCTGATGGGTACCACAAACCTCGTCGTGAGTCTCGTGGAGAGCCTCCTTCGCTTCTGCATTCGAAAGTCATCATAGAAGAAGCCTGTCATGCGAGCGACAATACAACATTTTGGTAGTTATATCGTAATAGAACCGGAGGGAACATCTTCTGATGGACGTGGCTTCCTTCCGGTTTTCAGAGAGAATTCCATAGACTGCGTAGTCGATGAAAGAAAGTCTCCAGTCTTGTGAGTCAGTGCTCGTCTCTACTGAATAGCTCCGGCACATAGAGAGGTTGTTCTTCAGGTAGACCAGCTCCTGACAGACCATAGTGATCAGTTCATGGGTACTGACCGAAATAGCTAGAGAGGCTGCGAGTCCGGCAAGGACGTCCGCCTCGATGTTTTACAGCCGAGGGGCGTACTCAATAAAGAATCCCTCGAAGGTCGAGATAATGTCGAGCGCAGCCTGTTGGTAAGTTCTTCGCGGACGAAGCCACTAGCTATCAGTTTGTTGACTTCGGCTTCGATGGCGTTCATGATGTTCGGCCGGAATCGTCGTTGCTGTTGTTTGACAGGCTTAACGTTCGGCAAGATGTTGAGCTTTTGGACCACAATTTGGTGATCCAGTCCTAGCATTTCTTCGTAGCTCCAGGCAAAGATATCAATGTATTCCCTGAAGAGCTGTAGCAGGGATTCTCGTTCATCATCAGTCAGACTCTTATTGATGAAGATAGGTTTGGGGGAGGATTCGTCGCCCAGATTGACTTGTACGACTTTGTCCTCGGTAGGAGGTTCTCGTTATTCGAACCGCATCTCCCATTGTGCGTCTAGGCGTTGGGCCTACAGTTCTGCTTCAAAGATTTCCAATGGATCTTTGTCGTCTTTCTCAGGGTCAGCTGACACCATGTTGGCAGACAATATTTGCTTGAGCATCTCTCCGATATTGACGTCGGAGTCCCAAGAGGAAGACTTTGAGGAGTGAGAGTGTAACTCATCTTCTTGATCCGAGCCTTCAAGGGTTGTGGAAGGCATAACGTACCCTAAGTCATGCTTGGTCTTATGGTAGTAGTCCTCGGACTTGCCTGTCGGAGCTGCGAGGCATACGGGAAGTCGTCGACCTTTGCAGTAATTCAGACCTTGGTTTCTTGTGGGCGTGACACCGGATTGGCACTGAGGCATTGCCAGAAGTGCAAGTAATAAATTTCAAACTTGTTTCTTGCACACGAGAGTGCAAGTAATAAGTTCGAAATAGGTCTTGCCAGAGGTGGCAAGTTTGGTGGACTTAACACTATTGGTGCACTTAAATTTAAGTACAGGTGATAAGTTTAGACGACAATCGATATCAAAGGTACTGTGGACGTAATGATCAATAGCCAAACCCGAAAGGTTTGCTCAGAGGTGCGAAGGACATGGCAAACCCTACTAGGGAGGAGGTGAGAATGATAACTCAGAGGTGACGTAGACGGAGCTGATCAATAGCCATACCGAGATCTACCCCTAGTGCGAGCAACGACTTTATAGGTTTTCTGTACAGCTTTACTACCAGAGGTTCGGACGTGGTAGGAGGTAGCGGAGCATCCTTCAGAGGTTGACTCAGCCTGTGAAGATGAACAACCAAAGGTTCGGATGTGGTGGATGGTACCGGATCTCCCTTCGACGATAGATCCGTCCTATGAAGGCCGACGACCAGAGGTTCGGGTGCCTGCTGCGTAGTTTTAGGATGATAGGAGAGGTTGTGTCTGAAGCGCGTGCCTTTAGACGAACTCTTAAGGGCTTGTCTGATGTTGCCCCAGACTCTGCCTCATCATCGACGTCATTGCTACATTCATCTTGGTAGACCTATTTATAAAGGATCGAGTCAGAGTAGTAGGCTTCGATCCCTTTGAATGGGTCGACATCAACAAACTCTATTTTGATCGTGCCATGTTCGTCGACGTACTTTAGGCACTGGTGCAGGATTGACGGCACGATCCTATATTCATGTATCCATGGACGTCCGAGTAAGACGTTGTAGGATACATCTACGTCAATGACGTAGCAGGTGACCTCTATTTTCAAGTCGTCGATCTGGATTTTCAGGCCAATCTTGCCCAGAGGGTAGCTTCTTTCGACGTTGAAGCCAGTGATTGTAGTATTGGTAGCTGTCAGGCAATGCATCAGAATACCCAAGGTCTGAAGCAAACTCCAAGGGATAATGCTAATTGATGAACCAGGGTTAATGTGCATCTGGTCTACCTTAATGACACCAATGTACTTTATGTAATACAGGGGGCGATCATATCGGTTATTCTTTAACAATATGTCATGTTATGAGAACGTGATGCTGGGTATCGCCTCCATGATATCATTGCAGTATGGTCAAGCAGCAGGATCTTCAGCTGGCGGCTTGACCTGTGCCAGGTAGGTGTCAGCATTTTGCAATGCCTCACTAGGAGCAGCCTGAGTGTCTTTGGAGAGTCGAAGAAGCTTGAATAGATACAACTTTACTGGAGTGTTGGCGAGCTGGGCCAAGATATCAAAGTTATAGGACTTTTCCAGCCCCCGAGTTGAATCTTTGCGCAACGATTTGTTAAAGCGAGTGTCTTTCTGCTTAGACTTGTCCGCTACTAGAGGCTGGGATAGACCCGGATCTGATATTGCGTGTACAACTATTGGAAGTGCACCATCGTCAGGGATGTCGTACTCTCGTTGGTACGCTAGGCATGCACCATCCACACTTTACGCCAGAGAATTTTGGTAGACTTATTACCCATGACGTACCTAAGACTAGGTACGGATAATAAGTTGAAATGACTGACACTATCAGTGGTCTAGAATGACGTGATAGCAGACTATTTAGAGGGATGTTTGCTCAGAGGTAATATGGACATGGCAAACTCGGGTTGTGGACTTATTACCCATTGTGTAAGTACAGATAATAAGCTGAAACGACTAGCACTATCAGGGTTTATGCGAACGTAATAGCAAGAAGTCGAAGAGAAGAACTTTACTCAAAGGTAATATGGACATGGAAAAGTTCTAAAAATATATTACTAGAGGTAATATGGACGTGGTAATATATTACTTTGTGGGGATAAAGAAAAACAGGACAGAGGCGACCGTTCTCTTGCAGTGATAGATTCACTCTGCTGAAAAAAGTTGAGAGACGTAGTTCAGAGGTAGTATGAACGTGAACTGGTCGATAGTCATACCGAGAGGTTAGGTATGACCTCTATTTTCAAGTCGTCGATCTGGATTTTCAGGCCAATCTTGCCCAGAGGGTAGCTCCTTTCGACGTTGAAGCCAGTGATTGCAGTATTGGTAGCTGTCAGGAAATGCATCAGAATACCCAAGGTCTGAAGCAAAATCCAAGGGATAATGCTAATTGATGAACCGGGGTTAATGTGCATCCGGTCTACCTTAATGACACCAATGTACTTTATATAATACAGGGGGCGATCATGTCGGTTATTCTTTAATAACATGTCATGTTATGAGAACGTGATGCTGGGTATCGCCTCCATGATATCATAGCAGTAGGGTCAAGCAGCAGGATCTTCAGCTGGCGGCTTGACCTGTGCCAGGTAGGTGTCAGCATTTTGCAATGCCTCACTAGGAGAAGCCTGAGTGTCTTTGGAGAGTCGAAGAAGCTCGAATAGATACAACTTCACTGGAGTGGTGGTGAGCTGGGCTAAGATATCAAAGTTGTAGGACTTTTCCAGCCCCTGAGCTGAATCTTTGTGCAACGATTTGTTAAAGCGAGTGTCTTTCTGCTTAGACTTGTCCGCTGCTAGAGGCTGGGATAGACCCGAATCTGATGTTGCGTGTAAAACTATTGGAAGTGCACCATCGTCAGGGATGTCGTACTCTCGTTGGTACGCTAGGCATGCACCATCCACACTTTACGCCAGAGAATTTTGGTAGACTTATTACCCATGACGTACCTAAGACTAGGTACGGATAATAAGTTGAAATGACTGACACTATCAGTGGTCTAGAATGACGTGATAGCAGACTGTTTAGAGGGATGTTTGCTCAGAGGTAATATGGACATGGCAAACTCGGGTTGTGGACTTATTACCCATTGTGTAAGTATGGATAATAAGTTAAAACGACTAGCACTATCAGGGTTTATGCGAACGTAATAGCAGGAAGTCGAAGAGAAGAACTTTACTCAAAGGTAATATGGACATGGAAAAGTTCTGAAAATATCTTACTAGAGGTAATGTGGACGTGGTAATATATTACTTTGTGGGGATAAAGAAAAACAGGACATAGGCGACCGTTCTCTTGCAGTGATAGATTCACTCTGCTGAAAAAAGTTGAGAGACGTAGTTCAGAGGTAGTATGAACGTGAACTGGTCGATAGTCATACCGAGAGGTTAGGTATGATCACGATATTTTGGTGGAAGGAAAAGGAAACAAGCCAGAGGTAATATGGATGTGGTTGTCTTCTTTGGATTGAGGACATCCTGCTAGAGGATCTTTGGTAGACTTATTACTTCTTGCAAACGAGAGTGCAAGTAATAAGTTTGAAACAGATCTTGCCAGAGGTGGCAAGTTTGGTGGACTTAACACCATTGGTGCACTTAAATTTAAGTACAGGTGATAAGTTTAGACGACAATCGATATAAGAGGTACTGTGGACATAATGATCGACAGCCAAACCCGGAAGGTTTGCTCAGAGTTGCGAAGGACATGGCAAACCCTACTGGGGAGGAGGTGAGAATGATAACTCAGAGGTGACGTAGACGTGAGCTGATCAATAGCCATACCAAGAGGTTAGGTACGACCCTGGTATTTTTGTGGAAGGAGAAGGAAGCACGCCAGAGGTAGTATGGACGTGGTTTTTTGCTTTCATTGAGAAAAACCCACTGAGGGACTTTTGGTGGATCTATTATTTGTTTCGCACGTTGAGTGCAAATAATAAATTCAAAAACAATTCCTATCAGAGGTAATATGGAAGTGGTAGGTTTTGTGGATAGTAAGGACATCCCGCTGGAGGATCTTTGGTGGACCTATTACCCTTTTGCGCACTTGGGGTACGAGTAGTAGATTTGAAAAAAAACCTATCAGAGGTAATATGGACGTGATAGGTTTTATGGATCCATTAATTTTTGTGCATGTAAGTACAAGTAATAGGTTTAACACAAGCCCTGCCAGAGGTAATATGTACGTGATAGGCTAGAGCAGTTCCATTAAGGAGGTTCAGTGGAGATATCTTCTGTGATGGTAGGGATATTGTGGTGTAAAACCGATAGTCAAGCAAGTTTGCTGAGTACGACCATTGCGGAACATTTTATGGAGAGAAGAAAACGAGTCAGAGGTAATATGGACGTGACTGTTTTCTGGGGCAGCTCGTAGTTCAGAGGTGATGTTGACGTGAACTACTTGCTTTGTATGAATTTTTGTAAGGATAACAATAAAAGGGACGAGTCAGAGGTAATATGAACGTGACTGTCTTCTTTTGGTGGAAAGAACGACTCGTAGTTCAGAGGTGGTATGGACGTGGACCATTTGCCTTCAGAAGAGTTTTTTGAGGATCCGCTACCCATTGCGTAGTCGGGACTCCCGAATACGGATAACAGATTTATCTGCATGTTACGGACGAAAATAATTTGCTGGAAAAGACATCATGTGTGAATATTACATTTTTGTGTCCCTATGCTAAGGATAGAAATGACACATATCGTCATTCATTATCATTATCATTTATTTATTTTTAAAGTGTGCCTAGCTTAGGCATAGTACTTGTTTAGGAACTTGTTGTTGATTGGCATTATGAGCAAGTCACCATTGGGCTTAGCAAGCCTATATGCGCCACTGGAGTGAGTAGTATATATCTCTATAGAGATTGAATATATACTTTCAGCATCTGGTTCAGAAAACTGGCGACTCCCAGTGTCGGAATCTGAAGAATATGAAGCTGATTGTCGTGACCTCGAGCGAGTGTTTCGAAAAACACCTTCTTCAAAAGTCTCTGTAGAGATTGATAAAGGTATAGTGATTATCCATTATGAGGGATTATTATAGATCTCTGTAGAGATTGAATCTATACTTTCAGCATCTGGTTCAGAAAACTGGCGACTCCCAGTGTCAGAATATGAAGAATATGAAGCTGATTGTCGTGACCTCGAGCGAGTGTTTCGAAAAATACCTTCTTCAAAAGTCTCTGTAGAGATTGATAAAGGTATAGTGATTATCCATTATGAGGGATTAGTATAGATCTCTATAGAGATTGAATCTATACTTTCAGCATCTGGTTCAGAAAACTGGCGACTCCCAGTGTCGGAATCTGAAGAATATGAAGCTGATTATCGTGACCTCGAGCGAGTGTTTCGAAAAAAAACACCTTCTTCAAAACTCTCGATGAGTCTGTCAAATCTTCTTTGGCTTGGAGTTCTGGAGGGATGACATCTTGAACTCGACTTTCCTCTAGGAATATGCGAAGCCATATTTATTGAAGCAAATATTGGTCCTTCTTCATGTAATGACAAAGAATGGTTCAATCGGTCGAACACTGACCGTTTTGCTTTAGAACAGCAACAGTTAATTACAACCTTATGACTATTACAACAATGTTCTCTAGGGGGTGTGATAGACATATTAGGAGATCTCCTGTCTTTGCGTTTCTGGATCAAGAAATCACGCAAATCAGGGAGATTACCAGAAGAAAAAGAAGGCTTATTCTGCCTTTTTATATCAGTAAAAATGTGTAGATTAGGAACCATAACCCTTTCTCTGCCATAGGAATACAACAGTCCACCCATATGAGTAGCATATGATCCATAATCTGTCTGAGGAGCGTATCTTCCCGTGAAACGAGTCTTCTTTACGCGGACAGACCTATCCTGGCGTAATTTGGATTTTTGCATAGGTTCGCGTAAAACAGGAAAAGTCCTCAAACGGCTTTCAGCGTCACGCATAATCTGTAAAGTGGGAACTTTCTTCTCTTGTGGGCGTAAAAGCTTAAAGGTTGAAGGATTCGTCACTTGTTTTCCTTTGATGTGATCTAAGGGTACATCTACCTCATCGTAGATGGGAGATGTAATTTTACGCGCAGGGCATGTTTGAATTTTCTGAATTGGCACTGAGGCCTTGTCAGAAGTTTTGTCTACCATGTCACAAACAGAAGACGAAGGTTTACGCGCAGGGCGTGTTTGAGACTTCTGGATTGGCACTGAGGCATTGCCAGAAATTTTGTCTACCACGTCACTGATGGGAGACAAAGGTTTATGTGCAGGGTGTGTTTGAGACTTCTGGATTGGCACTGAGGCATTGCCAGAAGTTTTGTCTACCACGTCATAGACGGAAGATGAAGGTTTACGCGCAGGGCATGTTTGAGACTTCTGGATTGGCACTGAGGCATTGCCAGAAGTTTTATCTACCACGTCACAGACGGGAGACAAAGGTTTACGCGCAGGGCGTGTTTGAGACTTCTGGATTGGCACTGAGACATTGCCAGAAGTTTTGTCTACGACATCATAGACGGGAGACAAAGGTTTACGCGCAGGGCGTGTTTGAGACTTCTGGATTGGCACTGAGGCATTGCCAAAGGTTTTGTCTACCACATCACAGATGGGAGACAAAGTTTTACGCATAGGGCGTGTTTGAGACTTCTGGATTGGCACTGAGGTATTGCCAAAAGTTTTGTCTACCACGTCATAGACGGGAGACAAAGTTTTATGCGCATGGCGTGTTTGAGACTTCTGGACTGGCACTGAGGCATTGCCAGAAGTTTTGTCTACCACGTCATAGACGGGAGACGAAGGTTTATGCCCTACAGACGGGAGACAAAGTTTTACGCACAGGGCGTATTGGCTGTATTGTCACAACTTTGTTGATCAGTGAATGAAAACTTGTAGGAAGGGTAGAGGACGTCTTAGGCATCCACACTTTACGTAGCTTCCTGTTGTTATGGACAGAGGAGGAATAAGAACTACCCCTGCATGAAACATGTCTTCATAGGCAGATTAGTCGAACTGGACGACCAAAGTCTTCTTCGTCGATCCGATGGATACAGCATCATGTTGATCAATTGCTTTCTCGTCAGAGGAGAAAGTCGTCCCCAGCAGAGTCGCCATTTTGTTTGGATAAACAAAGTTTATACAAAACTTTTGCTTACAAACGAGAAAAAAGAAAAGTACAAATAATCCTATATGAGGATATTAAGTACAATAAAATAATTCTGGGGAAGTATTGCTATAGAAGTCTGATCTGCAGTCGATCACTTTGTTCCTTGGACTACACGATGCTGGAGAAGTGCTGTAGAAGAAGCTTCAAACTTTCTCTGAACTGAAGGCAAAAGTCGGCCAAAAGAAAGTTGCAAGTAGGATCGAATTCTTGTTGCCAAAGTTGTCAGCCAAAACTAATTCCCTCCTCTTACCCTTTGACCAGGGGTCTTTATTTATAGAGATCAATCAAATAACTGCCTGGTTGACGTAAAATCCAAATGACTGTCTTGTTGGCGTAAAAGGCCAAACTGTGAAGAAGATTGCCTTCTTTACGCTGCGATTATGACAACTGCTACCCACGTTTAAATAATCTTCTGAATCTGCGTATGACACGTATCCCTTTATAAGGTAACGCATATAACTGCTTCTTGAAGATCATGGCATGCAAGCCACGTAGGTAACTGCCCCAGCATAAAATGGTTGGCGTAAAATCCAAATGACTGTCTTGTTGGTGTAAAAGGCCAAACTATGAAGAAGATTTCCTCCTTTACGCTACGGTTATGACAACTGCTACCCACGTTCAAATAATCTTCTGAATCTGCGTATGACACGTATCCCTTTATAAGGTAACGCGTATAACTGCTTCTTGAAGATCATGGCATGCAAGCCACGTAGGTAACTGCCCTTTTACAAATATAGCCGAGTTGGCGTATTTTGAGGAGATAGCATACGACATATTCCTATAGTTGAAAATAGCCTGGTTGGCGTAAAAGCCAAATGACTGTCTTATTGGCGTAAAAGGCCAAACTGTGAAGAAGATTGCCTCCTTTACGCTGCGGTTATGACAACTGCTACCCACGTTCAAATAATCTTCTGAATCTGCGTATGACATGTATCCCTTTATAAGGTAACGCGTATAACTGCTTCTCGAAGATCATGGCATGCAAGCCACGTAGGTAACTGCCCCTGCGTAAAATGGTTGGTGTAAAAGCCAAATGACTGTCTTGTTGGCGTAAAAGGCTAAACTGTGAAGAAGATTGCCTCCTTTACGCTGCAGTTATGACAACTGCTACCTACGTTCAAATAATCTTCTGAATCTGCGTATGACATGTATCCCTTTATAAGGTAACGCGTATAACTGCTTCTTGAAGATCATGGTATGCAAGCCACATAGGTAACTGCCCCTGCGTAAAACTTGATGATTCATGAATAATAGATAACCAGCGTAAAATAGCCAATTATCCTTCACGACTGAGGTCTTGAGCGTATTCTGGGCTAAATAGCCTTATCAACGTACCTTTGCAAATATATCCGAGTTGGCATATTTCAAGAAGATAGCATACGGCGTACTCCTATAGTTAAAAATAGCCTGGTTGGCGTAAAATACAAAGATGGTGATGTGAGCGTATTAGTCATAGTCTTAGCTTTCCCAGTCATGAATTACTTGAAGCTCTGTACAAGAAACATCTTTTAATGTGGCGTCTGATTTTGTCTTGTCTTGAGCGTAAAAACTCATTTCTGTCAATATAGAATAGGCGGCGTATTCAGAAGACTCCATTTTTCTTCCTTTGAATGCGTAAAAATAACTTGTATCAAAAATATGTCACAAAATGACAACCTGGGTCTCAGTGCAAAATCATCATCACAGCCGTTCTTTCGATCATCGTGCAGTACTTTTGTCAAATGTCAGGTTCACTGATTTGACTGACAAATTTATCCGAGGAATACGAAGAGTTCCTCGTACAACTTTATGCTGCATTAAAAACAACGTATTTTAAACTTTACGCAGGAAGGTATAGCAACCTTTTACGCAGAACAGCCTTTAAGCTTTGCTTTTTGCGGACAGCTTTGAAGCCCTATTTTACGCCAAACAATCTTGAAGCTCTGGCGTAAAATACAGACAGCTCTGAAGCCCTATTTTACGCCAAACAACCTTGAAGCTCTGTTTTACGCGGACAGCTCTGAAGCCATATTTTATGCCAAACAACCTTGAAACATTGGCGTAAAATACAGACAGTTCTGAAGCTCTGTTTTACGTAGACAGCTCTGAAGTCCTATTTTATGCCAAACAAACTTGAAGCTCTGTTTTACGCAGACAGCTCTGAAGCCCTATTTTACGCCAAACAGCCTTGAAGCTCTGTTTTATGCGGGGAGGGACTTCATGTATGTTGGGGGTTTTGACTGTAAAATATGCGGACAATTCCCCAGCATATTTCATGCTTCTACAGTGAACATCTCTTCCTAGATCACACGTGGAAAAATGCACTAGTTTCCATCCACTGGTCAACGGCTGTAGCTTTCGGCGCCTGACGGCGCTGTCTGCTATGTGAAGTACAGCGGTGCAGGCGGCTCAATTTTTTTCTCAGGCCGCATGGAAGCTGAAATTCTCTTTATATAGAGGATCTCCTCTTTCATTTAGGGTGTTTGAAAAAAATTGAGAAAGAAAGAGAAAAACTGAGAGTACCAGCAGGACCTGCGACAGTTTTTAGCATCCTTCTAAAGGAATCTTTCGAGTAATCCGAAGGTGACCAAGAGTGTTCCAGAAGTTCTCGTGTGAATTTGCTGGATCCTGGGGGCAGATCGTTGTATAGCACGAATCTTGCCTTGAGCTCTGGTGGTTTTGATCACCCCAGCAAGAGTTTCCTTCTTTGTATTTTTTTTTCATGTTCTCGTTCTTCTCGGTGTAACGTCTGCGAACGTAAAGGAAAGAACAATTTTTTAATTCTTGTTGTACTTATATTTTTTTTGGGTTGTCAGTTTGTAACATGTTCCTTGTTTAGTACTTCTGTAGGGTTGTGTATCATTGAAGAGGAACTCTTGTGTGAATCTCAGTGCACCAACTTCTCTTCTGGAGTTTGTAGAGACGAACACTTGTGTGAGTCTCTACTTTGTGGCTGTGAGTCTCTACATTGTGACTACCTCTTCTTCTTTGATCTGACTTCGGGACTAACAAAAATATCTCTGTTTGGTTATATTTTCAAGGCACTGGTTTTGATTAGCTCAAAAACCTCCCTAAATTGCTATTAAAGACCTCAAAATTATAACTTGCTATCCTAAATTAAAAAAATCTATAATAGAGCCTTCTCCAATGAGGAGCTCGTCTTTTATCTCCTGAACTTTTAAATAACTTAATACCCTTTACACCACTGAATACCTCAGAATTATAACTTGCTATCCTAAATTAAAAAAACTATATAATAGAGCATTCTCCAATGAGAAACTCTTCTTTTACATCCTGAACTTTTACATAACTTAATACCCTTTACACCATTGAATACCTCAAAATTTTAACTTTTTATTCTAAATTAAAAAAACTCTATAATAGAGGATTCTCCATTGGGGAGCTGTCTTTTACATCCTGAACTTTTACATAATATCCTTTGCACCATTCAATACCTCGAAGTAGGTTATGGTTTTGCTATAATTTGGTAGGGTAAGGTGTAGGCATATATGGATTGCGGAAGAAGGCCAATATGATCTTTTTTAGAACCTATGTTATGGAGGGGTGTGGGTTGGGGGGGAGGGGGTAGAATTTTAGGATAACAAGTTATAAATCTGACATTTTTTTATGTTTCTCATATCAAAATCCTAGTTATATCGACAGTGGGTTTTGTTGTAGTTGTACACACTATCGAATAAAGGTTACACAAGGTGACATACATGAGTACCCGACGAGGAATGGCGGCGGTTGTTCGTCAGCATGCAATTGGGAAAGGGCGACATTGGTAGTGAGAGTGGAGAATATGCCAGGGCAAATATTCATAAACGCAATAGAGATTCCTAGTTATGTCACTGACAACGAAGGGGTCCGACATGCATTCATGAAGATTGTCTTCACTTGTTACTCAAAAAATTTCGTTTTGTTTCTTCAATTGGAGAAAGTGGTGGAAGTCAATAGTGAATTTGCCCATCTACCGGAAGAGGTCACGTACCGGATGGTTCTTTATGAAGCTAACAGTATAGCAGCATCGATCAAGAGGGAGGGTCTACAGTCTTCGTTGGAATGGAAGTTCATCCCTTTACAAGAGAGCCTGACTTGTATGATGCTTCCAAGTCTAGCACCAGATATCCTACGTATGAATACTAACATATAAATTTTAACAGAATAAGTTGTCATCCATATCTTATCTTACTGTAAACTCCTCCCCTCCTTCGGTTCCAAGCTCCTATACTACTTGAGGTTCGACAATATTCTCCTACCATATGTTGGTAAAGACGAGTATTCTTGGGATGACATTGTACTTCTCACCTCTTTATTTCATGAACTTAGAGGTAGGTCCTTGTCAGCAATGGAAGAGGAATATATGTTTGTTGCCTTGGCATCTTCTTCTTCTTCTTCTTCTTCTTCTTCTTCGAGTGTTATAAGACAATTCCAGGGTTACTTGATGAGACATTTTGAAGAATTAGAACAAGTAGACATAGCCCAAAGGAACAAAGACCTGACCCAGATCTCTTTTGTCGATAATCAAATCGAAGAAATACTACTTCCAACTTTATACTCAGTTTCTTCATCCAACTTCTCTATCCTCTCCACATTGATTCTACGGGATAATCCTATACTGAAAGAGATTCCAGACGATATTTTTCAGTACATGTCCATCCTTCGAGTCCTTGATATTTCATATTGCAGTATTAAGACACTTCCCTCTTCCCTTTCTTGCTTGTGGAATCTATATATGCTCTCATTATCGCACTGCAAGAAATTTCAGACTATCAGAACGATTGGGCTCGACAACCTAGAGGTACTTGATCTCAACAAATCTCCCTTGGATATATTGGAAAAAGCACCATGGTGCCATATGCGCAACATCAAGCATTGCAGATTCGGAAAGGGGCTCCGTAGTCTCTAGGAGTTGCAACTTTCATTGAGAAATGTACGAGTCTTTGATGAATATGCCATTACCAGCCTTAATAGTGTAAAGTTACCAACACCTCAAGCTCCATGCCTACAAAAATTCAATATCTTCATCTTACACCTTAAGAAGGAGGAGTAGGAGGAGAAGGAGGAGATTCGAATGAGAAGAACTCGAGACGTTTACTCCCGTTCAAGCCGGTTTTCATATGAACATATTTACGCACAAGTCGATCGCCACCCTACTAAAAGTGTTACCAACCCTCGCGATTTGCCAACCCTCGCGAGAAGGAGATGAAGGACTATGGAGCCTATACACATTGATTGGGATGTTCCGACGAAAAAAGCTACTTTGCCCCCAGACGGACTGGTCCGTCCACCGCGTTGCCGCAACCCATTGGCCTCCTGCATTCGTGAGCCCCACGTCGGTTGACCTGTCAATGGAAGGACGACACGTGGTGGACGGGTTGGCCCGCGGACGGACAACGTAGCAGTCCTCTGCTCTGACCTCAACTTCTCTCTACACAATTACCTAAATGCTAAAGAAGGGATATGGCCCATCGTAGAGCTAAAAGATTGTTACATCAAGTGCTGCAACGACATGGAGTACGCCTTCAACTCTTCTACTTCGAGAAATGCTAGATGGATGGAACATCTACAAGGTCTAGAGATGATGTGGTTATCCAGCAATATGAAACTAGCAACAATATGCAATGATAGGTTCTCCCTGGGAAGGAGCTTTGAACTACTAAAATCCATCTAATTGGAGCACTTCCCAAACCTGCTTGTCCTGTTCCCTGTGCATGTCAGGCTTCCGAAACTCCGATTGATGAAAATATTACATAGTTAAACAATTAGTTAAATTTATTTATATTTTAATTACGTGACGGCTAATTGTTTTTAAAACTTTTTATGAAAACTAAAAATATATCTATAACAAATTATAATTAAAATATAATCAAATATATAACAAATTTTAATTAAAATATAAACATATATATAATAAATCTTAATTCAAATATATTTAAATATTTAAACAATTTTACATTAATATCATAAGAAAAAAATTATTTTACGTACAACGTACGTCAATTTACTAGTGTATATATATATATATATATATATATATATATATATATATATATATATATATATATATAACAAATAATTATTTTATTATCATCCAAATTGTGATATCTATTAGTTTTTGGGGTACAAATAAAATCTATGGTATAATAAAAGTTAGATATAAATTTAAATTATATTAAAATATTGTAAATATGATTTTAATTATGATTTTTCATAAGTATATTTTTAAATTTTGAATGTGTTTAATTAGATAATATCATGTAGTTAGTTTAAATATAATTTAAAATTTTAATATATTATTATTCAAATTATTCATAATAAATTTTAAATCTGTTTTTAGAATATTATATTTTGAATGGTAATAGACGTGGTATTATTTATTTGTTAATTTTCTTAAAAACTATTTGAAACCATAGTTATATTTACAACGGGCTTCTATTAAAATTATCTATTTATTCTAAGGACTATGAACGAAATGTTTATTATCATGGTGTTACTTTAAGAAATCAAACTAAAAGATTAAATTAAACCAAACTAAAACTAAAACAAACCAAACCAAACCAAAAAAAAACCACGTAAATATTAATTTTGCGAGATAGACCGACAAAAATTGAAAACTAGACATGTCCAATTTCCACAGTCTCTTTGCCCGAAAGTTTCTTCATGTTTGAATTTTTTCAACCATCTTACTTTTCAGTAAAATCTATGGTTATAACAAATTTTTGTAAATTTAATAGCGGATAAGGAAAGGAAGCACCCTTCGAATCAAATAGCTTTCTTGGAAAAAGAAGAAGAAGCTACTTTAGTTTTAATTAACTTTTACAAGTTTGATTATTTTTAGCTACTTGTACGGAATGATTTGTTTATTGGATCATGGCTAAATCATAGAACTGTGTTGTATTGGTAGGTAGATGAAACAATCAATGGCCTCTGAATATGAGATAATAGAATCTAACACGTAGTGCAAGTTTCAACCATTCAAATATTGGTTGGTTCCATTGGTTGGATTGGACCCTCTATTAAAATCCATCTATTTGGATCATATAACAATATATTCTCAACTTAGGGTTCCAATAAAGGCCCCGTGTTAATTCTCGTATGGGGATTGACTATACAAAATTCAGCTATGTATTGAATTTTTAGAAAGTAATTTTAAGAGATAAAATCGGACTTTCTTTTTAATTGTTTTGTAAATTTTAGCTTATGATTTGATGTAACAATTCTTGGATTAAATATCTAATATTTTGTTATTCTGTGGGATTTAATGTAACATTTCTTGGTTTAATGTAACAATTAGGGTTCAATCTTAGGATTTACATGAAAAAACAATTAAGATATGGTTCAATGTAAAATTATTAATTTTAGTCGATTTTCGACATTTTTGTTATTGTTTTGTTGATCTTGCTTCAGATGGATTGTCTAGATTGGAAGCTTTCTGAGAAGATGATGGCGATCATGTTGCTGAGAAGATGATGGAGATCATGTTGGTTTCTTGTAATTGTTTGTTGGGTTTCTTTTAGTAGTGCAAACTTGCTTTCTTTGATTGGAAATGTCGCTTTTATATTCATCAGATACATAATTTGTTCTGTTTATGAAGATTTCTATTGTGTAAATAGTCTGTTACTTTATTTAGATTACTCTTCTACATTGTAGCAAATGTCTAATGCACAGATTGAAGTGTGCATCTATCACCTTCTCTAAGGGTCTATTAGATTGTGAGAATTTGTAGTTGTTTATTACTGAATTTATATTTCTTTATTAGATTGTGAGAATTTGTAGTTCTTTATTTGATTGTGAGAATTTATAGCAACACTTGATTGAAGGGTGAATATATATCCTAATTTTGGTGGCTGAACAAAAATTGACTCATTTGTTTAAAGTAAAGATAATCAGTGTATTTCATTAATTATTTTATGGAGAGATAGAGACAGCCATTTTTAGATCTTATATACCAATGACGAAAAAAGGAACAATTGACATCCAGAGCTCAAAATGGAGTCTTTACTTCCTTAAGCTTTATGTTTTTCTTGGAACGAAAATTCATGTACTTTTCTTAAGCTTTATGTTTTATTTTCCTTCTGTGTTCTTTTTGTGGTTGTTGGGCTAGCTTTAATGGTATTGTAATATTTTTTGTTAGTGGTGGGTGTCACGCCCCAGTCCCAAAATATCGAGGGACTGGACACGTGGCAATGGCCAGCAGCACACACCGATGGACAAACCCAATTTAATGGATCCATCGGGACGTACTTAAGCTGTAATACAACTATCAGGGTCTACTAATCTCATCCACAGAATGAATATATATATCAACAAAAGGAATATAAACATCAACATCAAGTCACAAGTAATTAAATCAGGGAACAACCCGATAATCCTGTCTGATACAATTGTTCATTTAAAACAAGAATGTAAAGAACATCACAGACTGAGTATGGAAGAAACATATACTCAGAAAAATCCATGGAAATCACCTAGTCCTCGGTTCCTGGTTCTGCTCCACTGTATGCACCAGATTCTGCTTCTACTCCTGCTAATGCTCCTGTCCTGTAAACCTCAGAGTGGATCTCCTCTGCTAATCCTGGGGACATAATCCGGATCTAGGTCCTCAGGGGACATAGCAAGGTACAAAATAACTCATGCCAAAATAAATACAGTGCAGCAAATAAATGAAACAATAGAGTAAACTATATAACCAGCTAAGTGATATGCAAGATAAGAGCAGCACTAAAACTCAGGCTGAAACCACTACAAGCTCTGTGTCGGGGAGACGGTAGCAGTGATATCATGTGGTTGTCTAGCTCGGAGAGAGACTAAGACACCGGCATAATATATATAATCAACCTGTAGTTTGTGTGTCTCTCGCCACCCAATGTAATCATACGTCTCATGTCCACGACGTCTCATGTCCATGCCACGCAGGATCATAACTAATGCATCCAGTCATATAATATCTAAGCAAAGGAATAAGTCATGAAAAACTGTATCCTATACAGAATCACCATGAATATCTCAGGACGATTCTGTATCATGAATAGTGTCAGGTGTCCTGGGTAAAACATACTTGATAAAGCAAGTACGAGAATACAAAGGATCACGATATCCATCTCTAGGTGACGTTACACAACTCCACGTACGGTGTTGGCACCCGACTATTAATCGGACACTAAGTAAGTCACACGGTCCTAGGTTTAAGCATGTACAACAAATATATATGTCAAGGAAATAAGTAGCAAAAACTGCAGGATTTGGCAAGTTACACTTGCTTGGGGTTTTGACTCCAACTGTAGCTCTGACTTCAGCGGGATTTGCAAGGACTGCTCCGGTTGCTGAAATAAACATCACCATCAGATCCAAAAATTATCAGTTAGCTAGAAACGCCTGTCCTTGAGTCCAATTTGGACACAGGGGCAAAAATAACAGTTTCTGGTCAAAGCGGGGTCCACATGTGGGCCGCTTTGCACCGAAAAATGTGTCAGGAGCAAAGGTCTCCAAATCTATCAAACTTAGTGTCAACAAGTCAGGAACGATGATACGAACCCAACAGAACTTCCAGAATTAGATTCCGATGAGCCGATCACAAAATCGTCCGTCAAGTGGAGCCGTGGGGCCCACGATACGCGATTTTGTCAACGTTCTCAGAATCGAACCAAACTTGGGTCACAGGACCAGCGTATTGCTACGAGTCCGATGGCGCAAGTTTCATTTCGATCCGACGTGTGTACACTAAGTTACAGCGAGATCCAGAACGGACGGATACGGGACGTTGTCGGCGGATACGCATTGATTCCGGTGTGCACGCACATCCGAATCAACTTCTGCGAAATCTTGCACGTCCGTATCAACGGCGCGCACGTATCGGTAAAGACCGCACGCGACCAAGTCGTCCCGTTTAGCGGGGCGTACTCAGTTCCGGGGTGAAACAGGGCGTTGATTTTCCTGATTTTGGATCGCGGTTTGCGATCGCCACAGGACGCGATGCACCGAGCGAGTTGCACGGGCATCGAGAGGGTCACGCAGGGTCGCGTTGCAACAGGCAAAACAGAAAATGGGGCAGCGAGGAGAGAGAAATGGGTACCTGAACAGAGCTCCGAAAAACTAAGATTTCCGTGTGTCGACACGAGACACTGACACAGCTAGGGTTTAGGGCTCAGGCGGCCAGGCTTCGCCGGAGGGAGGTTGAGGCTGTTGCGGGTGGCGGAGGGCGGCGCTGGAGATGGTAGAGGAGGCTAGGGGAAGGAGACGGGGCTGGACGGCTCGTGGGGACGACGACGGCGGGGAAGGGTGGCAGCGGCCGAGGGCTGGAGGCGGGGGTTCGTCAGGGGGAGTTGCCGGAGGCGATCGGGGAAGACGGCCGAGCGGGCAGCTGCTGGAGGAGGGAGACGCTGCGGGAGGCGGTCGGGGTTTGCTCGATGGGGACGACGGGAGGGGTGGTGGATGGACGGAGGAGATGGTGGCTAGGGTTCCGGCTCGAGGCGGCTGGAGCGGATTTATAGGGAGAGAAAAGGAGAGGGAGAGGCGGCCGGTGCGGGGAGGGAAACCGGTGCGGCGGACGACCGGTCGCCGGTTGCAGGGGACGCGAACCGAGGGGTCGCCGGCGGCCACGGCGGTGGAAACGGCCGCCGGGGAGGAGTCGGGGAGAAGAGGAGTTGGGGATGACCGGGTCGGGTCGGTGACGGGTCGGGTCGGGTCAGGCGGATCCGGCCCGATCCTTTAAACAAAAAGCGGGTTCGGGTCGCGGGTTTCGGGTCGCGGGTTAGACCCGGATCCGACCCGCAGGGTCAGGGTTGGGTTTACTAAACCGGTTTGGGTTGGTTCGGTTTGGTTTATTTCAAATAAACTGGATTTAATTAGAGTTTATTTTGGTTTAATTATAAAATAGTTTTTAGGGCTTTAAAAATGCTTTCGGGGTCCAATAAATTCTCGAAAAATTACCCTATGTCTAATTTTTCATTTTACACCATAAAATATTATTTTCATAATATTTTAATATTATTTAACATCATTTAAAAATTATTTAATAATTAAAACACCTTAGTTTAATTAGAGAAAAATCTCAAAAAATTCCAGAAAATTGTGTAAAAATCCAAATTAAAAATTCTTGAAAATTTAGGGGATTTACAGTGGGCCAACAATTATGTTTACGATCTATTGCATGTTTTAATTGCACTAGTGAATTCATGTGCAACAAAAACCATTTAACGTGGAATACATCGTCAAATCTGCTTGCTATTTGCAGAACAAATACCAATACCAAGAGGATTGCACCACCCACGAAGCTGAAACCAATATTCTTCCGAACTTGGCCACAAATGAACATTGGCATGCTCCTCCGCCGAACACTTACAAGATTAATTTTGGCGGATCTTTCCTCGACTATTTTTAGTTCCGAGGCTTAATCAAACATGGTAGAACAATAAGTTGAAGTTGAGATCAGAAATTCACACAAAAGTTCTCTCATTGATATACCTCGATCCAACGAAAAACTATATAAAAATACAATATAGTAGCCGATTACAACTCCTTCTAGATTACTGAGCTAAAGAACCAAAAATACGTTCTTCCTTGCAAACACAGTTGCAATTGAGACATAACATTTACAACTAGAAGAAAAGGGGATGAAGATAGAATAAAAAAATTTATGATTTTAAAAGAGTTGTTATATTAAAATATTGTAAATATGATTTTAATTATGACTTTTCATAAGTATATTTTTAAATTTTGAATATATGTTTAATTAGATAATATCATGTAGTTAGTTTAAATATAATTTAAAATTTGAATATATTATTATTCAAATTATGCATAATAAATTTTAAATCTGTCTTTAGAAAATTATATTTTGAATGATAATAGACGTTATATTATTTATTTGTTAATTTTCTTAAAAACTATTTGATACCATCATTATATTTGTCAAGCTTAAATTAACAACGGTCTTCTATTAAAATTATCTATTTATTCTAAGGACTATGAACGAAATATTTATCATCAAGGTGTTACTTTAAAAAATCAAACTAAAAAAATTAAATTAAACCTAACTAAAACTTAACCAAATCAAACCAAAAAAAAAAAAAAAAAAACCACGTAAAGCTTATTTCTGTGAAACAGACCGACAAAAATTGGAAATTAGATATGTCCAATTTCCCCGGTCTCTTTGCCGAAAAGTTTTTTCATGTTTGAATTTTTTCAACCATCTGATTTTTCAGTAAAATTTATGGTTATAAAATTTTTTCTGTAAATTTAATAGCGGATGAGGAAAGGAATCACTCACCGAATCTAATAGCTTTCTTGGAAAAAGAAGAAGAAGAAGCTACTTTAGTTTTAATCAACTTTTACAAGTTTGATTAGTTTTAGCTACTTGTACTGGATGATTTGTGTATTGGATCATGGCTAAATCATAGAACGGTGTTGTATTGGAAGGTAGATGAAACAATTAATGGCCTCTGAATATGAGATAATAGAATCTTACACATACAATGAATATAGACTCTTTTTTTTTTCTCTCTCTCTGGATTGTACCCTCTACAATGAATAAAGACTCTCTCTCTCTCTCTCTCTCTCTCTTCAATTATTGTAGTCTCTGCACTTATTTTGGCAAAGCAAGCTGTTGGAAATTTAGAATCTCTCTTCTTTCTCTTCATCACAACAAAGTCTCTATGGAAATCTTTAGCTCATTCATCGAGCCCTTGATGTCTTGCATTGGTAAATAAATCTAAATCCATCTTTCTCTCTGTGTTCACTACTGATAGTTTTTTTTTTATATCTTTATGAAAATGCTGAGAACAAGTTAAAGAAGCCTCTCACTTCTTTTTATGTTAATCCAGTTCATTTGTTCTTTATGAAAACGCATATATATGATCTCTTGCCAGCCAAATTCTTTTTTATTTGATGTCTTTTGTTTATAGCAGTGAGATGTTGATAGAAAAATTGAATTTCAACTTTAGAAGTATATATTTCTGTATGTACATCTTCTATGTCGATTGATCTATTATACATGTGACCTGATCTACTTTTGCCTTAATTTCCTCTACAATTAACACTTGTCCATCATCACTTGTTTTCTTGTGTACGTACGTAGGTACGTACGTAGGTACTTCCGTGAAGACCAACTTGCTGGCGAGGAAAGACTTGGGAAGCAGCCTACCGAGGTAGTCAAATTGTGGATCAAGAAGGTCGAAGACCTCAGTCTTGAAGTAACAGCAGTACAGAGAGACTACGAGCAAAGCGGCCGATGTGGTTGTCGCTTACCAAGCTATTATAAGATCGGCAGGAGGGCATCCAAATTACTGATAAAGTTGAATGCTCTACAGGAGATTGAACGAGATCGTTTTAAAGACCGCTTAGCAATAGATGCACCTCCGCCATCTGTTGTTCAACAGATGTCTAGCACATCGAATGTGGTAGGAAATATGATCCACTTAAATAAGGAGAAGATATGCGGATACCTCAAAGAAGAAACAGATGGAGTCATCGGAATACTGGGGATGGGTGGTGTTGGCAAGACCACCCTCTTGGAAGCCATTAATGACAACTTCCTCAGCAATAATGGTAACTCGGTGACCAACAACAACTTATTTGATCATGTCATATTTATTGTAGTCTCCAAAGAATATCAACTTGAAAATCTTCAAAAGATGATTGTCGAAAAGCTAGGTCTTCGTCCGCGAGAGGGTTTAGTTTCACAAGCACAAATCATCTCTGAATACCTGAAAGAGAAGAACTTTTTGCTCCTCTTGGACGACATATGGGAAGTTGTGCAACTCAAAGACCTCGGAATTCTTCCATATCCTTGCCAAGCGGGAAGTAGCACCATCAATGGAAGAAGATTTAGACGCAAAGTGGTATTTACCACACGGTCTTTGCAGGTTTGTGTCGGTATGAAATATCACAAAAAAATTGAAGTGAAGTGCTTGGAGGAAGTCGAAGCGTGGGAACTTTTCAAGGAGAACGTTGGTGAAAACATAATCAATCTTCCAGAAATAAGGAGTTGTGCAAAAAAAGTGATCGAGAAGTGTGGCGGTCTACCTCTTGCTCTTGTTGTCATCGGACGAGCGATGGCCACGAAAAAAATGCCAGGAGAGTGGGACTATGCTCTCACACAGCTACAGAAGTCACAACCTAGCAATATCCCAGGTATGAAGAATGAGGAGAAATATTTTCTGCGGTTGAAGTTCAGTTATGATAGCTTGCAAAATGATAAAATGAGAAAGTGTTTCTTGTGTTGCTCTTTGTGGCCGGAAGATTATGTATTTTACAAAAATGAGCTAATAATGTTTTGGATGGGACTTGGTTTGATTGATGGTTTTGAGGACATCAAAGAAGCTTATGACGAAGGAGATTCTCTAATCGGAAGCCTTATTGTAGCAAGTTTGTTGCAAGACAATGGTGATTTAATTAAAGTGCATGACGTAATCCGCGATTTAGCGTTATGGATAGCATGTGATAGTGGGACGAACAGAAACAAATGGCTAGTGAAAGCAAGAGCTGGACTAAAAGAGGTACCAAGAGAAGTGGTTGCCAACTGGGAAGCAGCAGAACGGATTTTACTAATGAAAAATAAATAAAAGGCTTGCCCTCTCATCTTCCTACTTGTAATAGTCTTTCGACTTTACTCCTACAAGGCAATAATTTCTTTACTTTGATCCCAGAAGGCTTTTTCACTTGCATGCCAAATCTTACTTATTTGGATCTCTCCAAAACTCGGATCGAGGAGATTCCGAAAGAAATTTGTTGTTTGGTCCAACTAAGATACCTCAATCTGTCATTTACAGCCATCTCGTCATTGCCAGAAGAATTGGGACAACTGATAAACTTGAAGTACCTGCTTGTCCGATATACAAATATAGGTGGAGAAGTAATTAGGGGAATAATTGGAAGACTTGAGAAACTGGTGTATCTAGATCTATATCCTCGTGGGTCTGTAGAGACCGATGAGTTGGTACGTTTACCGTTGTTGAAAGGTATTGGAATGAAGATCACGTCAGAACATGCTCTCCAACAGCTCTCTCGCGTGACCATATTGTACCTGAATATAAAAGACTACATGGAGGGAGATTCATCAACCACATCCATCTGTCTCCAGCATCATCTGCTAAGCCTCCGGGAGTTGAGCTTTACTAAATGCCATAGCATAAGGGAACTTGTTATGGATGTTGACGTTCATTTTCCAAGACTTGAGTCGCTAGAGCTAATCGAACTTGAAAACTTGACGGAGATAGTATGGAGGAGGAGTGTAGTGCCCCCCAGCGAGTGCTTTCAGAGGCTTCAAAATCTAACTATTGAGAGATGCCATGGATTGAAAGATATTACGTGGGTTTTGCATCTCCCCTGCCTTGAGGTTTTAAGTCTGTCTCGATGTGATGGAATGGAGCAGTTGGTGGTCATCGGCGGAGGAGGGGAAGAAGAAAGGGAATTAGAAGTAACAAAGCCAACATTCCCAAGGCTTAGAGACTTGTTTTTGGCTGACCTACCCAAGTTAGCGATGATATGTGACAACCATGCTACTGCTGCTGCTGTCAATTTCCCTTCCCTCAAAGTACTTCACGTATCCGTTTGCAATGGATTGAAAGATATTACGTGGGTTTTGCATCTCCCCTGCCTTGAGGAATTAGTACTGACTTTGTGTGATGGAATGGAGCAGTTGGTGGTCATCGGCGGAGGAGGGGAAGAAGAAAGGGAATTAGAAGTAACAAAGCCAACATTCCCAAGGCTTAGAGACTTGTTTTTGTTTGGCCTTCCCAAGTTAGCGATGATATGTGACAACTATGCAGCTGCTGCTGCTGTCAATTTCCCTTCTCTGGAACGACTTTACGTATCCTATTGCAATGGATTGAAAGATATTACGTGGGTTTTGCATCTCCCCTGCCTTGAGGTTTTACATCTGTATGAATGTAATGGAATGGAGCAGTTGGTGGTCATCGGCGGAGGAGGGGAAGAAGAAAGGGAATTAGAAGTAACAAAGCCAACATTCCCAAGGCTTAGAGAGTTGGAGTTGTCTCACCTACCCAAGTTAGCGATGATATGTGACAACTCTGCTGCTGCTATCAATTTCCCTTCTCTGAAAACGCTTATAGTGAGTGAGTGCAAAGAGTTGAAGAGGCTCCCGTTCCATCCACAACTACTCAATAACAACAACTGTAGTAGATTGAGGGTGATTTATGGTGAGAGAGAGTGGTGGGAAGGTATTGAATGGGAAGACCAAAGTGCACAGTCCTCTCTACTTCAACCTTTTTTTCAGACTCCATCGTGGTGGGGATGATAATTGCTACCTATCCCCGCCCGCTCCTTGATGGTAATTCGCTTCTTGAATTCAATGATCTCCGATAAATATTGCAAAGTAATTTGAATCTTTATTTCACCTCTAGTACTTTAAATATCATCACTTTTTTGTTATTTGTTTTGTAAATTTTAATTTGAATTTTTAGAAAGTCATTTTAAGAGATAAAATCAGACTCTTTTTTTAATTGTTTTGTAAATTTTAGCTTATGATTTGATGTAACAGTTCTTGGATTAAATCTCTAATATTTTGTTATTATGTGGGATTTAATGTAACAATTCTTGTTTTAATGTAACAATTAGGGTTCAATCTTAGGATTTACATGGGAAAACAATGAAGATTTGGTTTAATGTGAAATTATTGATTTTAGTCGATTTTAGTCGATTTTTGACATTTTTGTTATTCTTTTGTTGATCTTGCTTCAGATGGATTGTCTAGATTTGAAGCTTTCTGAGAAGATGATGGAGATCATGTTGCTGAGAAGATGATGGAGATCATGTTGGTTTCTAGAAGGAATGTTGTAATTGTTTGTTGGGTTTCTTTTAATAGTGCAAACTTGCTTTCTTTGATTGGAATTGTCGCTTTTATATTCATCAGATACATAATTTGTTATTTTCTGTTTATGATGGTTTCTATTGTGTAAACAGTCTGTCACATATATTATTTAGATTACTCTTCTACATTGTAGCAAATGTCTAATGCAAAGATTGACGTGTGCATCTATCACCTTTTCTAAGGGTCGATCTATTAGATTGTGAGAATTTGTACTTCTTTATTACTGTGAGATTTTGTTATTCTTTGAAGAAAATAAAATTGAAATTTCATGTATTGTACTAATTCATGAAATTTCACTTGGATGTTTGGTTGGATGGGAATTGCAAGTATCATAAGTTTGTCTTTGGTCGGAGTTGTTTGTCCATAATAGCAAAAGAAAGAGTACCGGATATTTGTGGTATTTTTGTGTGAGATAGAGAAGTTGGGAATTCAAAGTAAAATTGTCAACTTGAATTCTATCCAACCACAAAAATGAATTTATGGTTGGCTATTCCCGTTTTTGCAGCTAAACAACCCTAAGTTATGAAATGGGTATTGATTCAAATCTGGTATAGGAATAAATACAGATACAAATCCCCAGAGTGGGTTGCTTGGATCAACTTACTGTTATTCCTGAGGAAGAAGAAGACGAGACCATATATATGGCTTCAGTCTGGAGCAGAACAAAAAGCTTTGTTAATAGCACTTCTAATTCGGCAGTAAACGTGAAGCAAATATTGTGTGTTACCAAGCTTCCAATGGTTGTTATTCATCAAATTACTCTGATGTTAGTTACGATTATGTTGCACACCTAAAGTTTGCATTGGAACTAAGGTTGTGTTTCGTTTACTGTAATGTAATCGTAATATGGAATTGGATTTGTAATATAATTGGATTTGTAATGTAATAGAAGTACAATTGTATTACCATATTTGGTTGGAACATGTATCCAAATCATGCAATGTAATGTCAGTTGCATTAATATGTTTGGTCTACCATGTAACGCAATTGAGTTTGTAATGTAATAATTTTTTTTTTTTTAAAATACAACATACAATTTAAAAGTAAATCAATAAAAAATTTAAAAATGAAAAAAAAATTGAGGCATCTATCACTAAGCTTGGCTGAATGCATATATTTCATGGACGCCTAAAATATGTGTACGAATCAAAACTAAAGGATATTCTGAACTCGGATAGAGCTATAGGGAAGCGATATGGAGTTAAGAAAATTATACGAGTATTGCACGCGAAACGGAATTTGTGAATTTGAGGCAGTGTTTGAAACAAAGATGCAGTAGTATCAAAAAGGAACAAGTATAGGCCTTGGTTCGCATATTCTGATTGTTTCATATGACTCTATAAATCATCTGCTGCGACTCGGTATTTTTTATGAAAACTATATGTTTTATCTTCTTGCCTTATGCGACGCGCAACCTAGAAACGTACGGCATCACGTCCGGAAGACGATTATCGACTTTCCGCAGTCGGCACGCAACCTACTAGATTGTGAGAATTTATATTTCTTTATTAGATTGTGAGAATTTATGACAATACTTGATTGTAGGGTGAACATACATCCTAATTTTTGTGGATGAATAAAAATGGACTCATTTGTTTAAAGTAAAAATAATCAGTGTATTTCATTAATTGTTTTATGGATAGAGGAGCCATTTTTAAGCTCTTCTGTACCAATGAGGGAAAAAGGAACAATTGACATCCAGGAGCTCAAAATGGAGTCTTTACTTCCTAAGTAGATTTCCATGTTTTTCTTGGAACGAAAATTCATGTATTTTTCTAATACTTTATGTTTTTTTCCTTTGTGTTCTTGCAACAAAATGTAATATCTTCAATATGTTCATATAAAGAACAGCCCCAATGTATTAGTCCTTCATATCAACAGTTTCTTAATAAAGTCCTTTCTATTTCTATTTGGCAAAAAAATAAAATATCAAAAATTTGACTGTACAAAAAATATTTTTAAATAAATTAGGTAAAACAAAAATATTTAAAAAAATTTAAAGTTACAAAAGATTTTGCCATCCCAGATGACAAAAATATAAAAAAAAAATAGTTTTTTAATTCTTTTGTTACATTTTTGCCTACTGAGATGACGAAAATTTGGTTTTGCTCAATTTCCGCCATCTGAGTTGGCAAAATTTTGCCTATGTTTTTTTTTTTGTTTTTTTGTTTTTTAGTGTTTTTTTTGTTGGTTTTTTTGGGATAGTGGGTTTGGTTTTATTTTTGTGTTGGTTTTTTTTTTGGCACTTCTCTGCATAACGGACTCTTATTTTTTTTTTTGTAACATTCATATTGTAACGTTCTTTTGTCCCAGAGAGAGAGGGGAGGGTGGGGCCGGGTGGGATGGGGGGAGGTTGTAAGTAAGGATGGGGGGGGGATGTAAAGATTTGGCAGTAAACTTAGCATTATGGTCATTTAAAGTTTCTACCGTAATCGAAAGTAAAATCGATCTTAGTATGATTAGTAAATTATTTAAGTACAACTATTTAAGAATTAATTAAATTTGTTAAAATGAATTAAAATTATTAACTATCAAAACTAAAATAATTAAGTACAACTATTTAAGAAAATTATTAACATACTATAATTAACTAAAAAAAATAACTATAAAAAATAGCTATAAAAATAACTACATTAATTATTTTAGTTTTGATACTTATTTTTTATATTTATTTTTTGCCTGCCAAAAAAAAAAAAAAACCAACACAAAAATAAAACCAAACCCACTATCTCAAAAAAAACCAACAACAAAAAATTCTAAAAAAAAAAACCCAAAACAAACCCAAAAAATAATCCAAAAAAAAAAAACTATAAGAAAATTTTTGCCAACTTTGTTTGCAAAAATGTAACAAAAATATTTAAAAAATATTTTTCCATATTTTGGCCATTTGGGATGGCGAAATCTTTCGTAACTTTATTTTTTTTTAAAATATTTTGGTTTTAGGTATTTTATTTTTAAAAAATTATGTACAATAAATTTTCTGAAAAAAATTCATGTGCAACAATTATTATTTTTTGTTATTTATATTTATATTTTAATTTTGATTTTTTATATGTATGTTTATATATAAATTAGAATTTGTTATTGATACTAGCTAGTAAATTCATGTGTGTTGTACGTAAAATAATTTTTTTTATATTATTGTAAATTAATTTAAATATATTTAAATAACAAATTGTTAAATTTGTATTTATATTTATATTTTAATTATGATTTAATTATATTTTAATTATAATTTGTTATGGATATATCTCTACTCTTTATAAAAAAAGTCTTGAAAAATCGTACGTATATCTTCACGTAATTAAAAATAAATAAATTTTAACTAATTGTTTAACTACCTAATATTATATTACTATAGCTAAATAATTCTTCTAGTTCATGTGGTTAAGTAGAGAGGTATAGATTCGATTTTCCATAGCGTTATTTATAACAAATTTATTATTATTTTCAATTTTTTTTTACATAATATTATTTTTTTACGTAATAAATTTTAACTAATTATAATATCGTTGTTTTGAGTTATATATCATTAAATGTGGATTTTTTATCTTGTACAAGTATAATTTAGACTTATACGATATCACGTTTAATGACTACTTTTTTCTTCTGCAGAATCGAAACGTGACAATGCGGACATCGATCTTCACGACGAAGGCACAGATGAGACTTCCGTCGATGTCTTGGATCCACACGGCACCAGATATCAATGCGGCTGGTGGCAAATTTGAAAGAGTATATGTGATCTTTGGAGGACGCAGACGTTGAAGAGGGGGGGGGGTGGCCGAAAAATGGTCTTACAATTTATTTTCTTTTCTTTTTCCAATTTTTTTTTGGTTTCGGTTGGTAGTCAATTGAGCGGAAAGGGACGTGTCATGCAAGAAAAGTCCAGGCATACATTTCAATGGATATGGAAAACGAAGGATGAAGTTCTTAATTTCTAATATTATATTTATTTTAGTGGACTGAGGTGAGTTGAAACAAGGCCCAAGGGTGAGAAGGTGTTTTTTTTTAGTTGAAGAAAGAATACAATTGGTATTGAAATTTAAAGTCCTTAAATTTCAATGTATAACAACAATTGGGATTGAAATTTCAAGAGTCCATTAATTTACAGTTTAGGGTATAGTGGTGAGAATTGGTAATTGTTATTGCAAAGGTCCTAAGTTCGGCCTGTTTGGTTATATGAAATCCAAAATTATTTGTGAGTCCACATTAAGGGTCTACTTGGATCGAGGGGAGAAAAAAATAAGCAGAGTTAAGTAAGACTAAGTGAAAAAAAGTTAAGTGAGGGGGATATGAGTCAATACATATAACCTTGCTTGGAATAACTCTTGCTGATTTTTGGTTTTGAATTAGAGGAATATTAATAAGAATACAATAATTATCAAATTATTCTTATTACATACGGTATAAAATTAGATTGATTTGATTAAATTTTTAATTTAAACTTGTCAAAATATCTTCACAAAAAGTAATATCTACAAATCTAATACCTATAGAAATAAAATAACTAGAAAGTATTAGAAAGCGAGAAGAGACAAGACACAAGCGAGAAGAGACAAGACATACCTGGACAAAGTCAGGAATCTACGGAGCAGTAGCTTGGGAAAGCAAGAAAAATGAAAAAGAAAGTCATGATATTTTATAGGTCAAATATGAGTATTTATGTCTTTTTAAACAAAACATCTCATTTTTTTTCGTTAACCTTCAGATTGTGGGGGTTAAAAAAATAGACAAAAGAAGGATAAACAAATCCTCACTTAACCCTTTATGATTCCTCCTTCTAAATTTTCACCCTCAAACCAAGCAGATTTTTTGTCCTCCTCACTTAACTTTCCTTACTTAACTCTATTAACTCTCAATCCAAGTAGACCCTAAGTTCTTGTCAGTGGGACCCTCGTGAGAAAATTATTCACTCGATCTTATTAAAGTTATTCACTCAATCTTATTAGACCTTCTGAATTACAAGTTGGATAAGATTTGAATCCAAGGGATGTGAGAAAGATACTTTGATATTATTTCATCTTGAAATGTTCCCCATCAATTAATGTTCATATTTAAAAAGAAGAATTTTAGAATTCAAACATAATTCTAATGAGTCATCCAAATTTGAGTTTAAAAATCAAGGTAAAATCAGACAATTCAGAATAAAATCAAGACAAACAATAAAATCAGACCAACGTCAGGTTTTTAAACAATTAAGCAAATTAGTCTTAAATCAGACTACGACTACACCTCTGTAAGTATTATCGTTTGAAGTTCCTTTGATTTCCTTTCTTTCTCTGATTTACAAAAGCTTTATTAGTCACCTCCTAATATTCAATGTAAATTCTAAGCTATTTTTTTTCTGATTTGTTGTCAGTGTAAGTTTAGTGTGGTTTGTTTACAAAGATCACAAACATGCTTCATTGTTTTATAGTTTACGGTATACAAGTTTAGTTCCATGCTTTGTTATATTCATGTGTTGGGGGATCGTGTTGTGATATTTATTGTTACTTTCATTTTATTTAAGATTCTTTTATTTCTTATTTTCAAAGGATTATTACAACTTCTAGGTATTAATAGTTTTGCATAAAAGATATCTTTATATACTACATCAAAACAAACATTTTCTATCAGTTATAGCTCTTATTATAATTTTTCTAACATTTTTTTACCATTGATAAATTGGCACATGGATGTTCCCAATGGATCTTTTATTAGGAATAAATTATTTGCCAACTTTTAAAAATCGTTGGTAATTGTGAAACTGTAACGGGTTTTCACCGTTACGAAATAATTTTATGCAACAGTTAAAATCATTAGGAAAGAAAAAAAAATTTAAATGATCTTTTACCGCTATAAATGAATTAAAATACTACAAATTTGGTGACTCTATTAAGCCGAAGCTTTGAGCTATCAATTATTAATCAATATTCATTACGAGAATATAATTTACACAAGACAATTCATACATATACATTCAAAAGAAAAAAAAGAAAAAAGGAAATAAGGGAAGTATAGTACTTGCTGCAAATTTCCATCATGCATTTGAAGTGTTGAGCCTTAGTTATCCCCAAAATATTAGATATATCATTAATACACATACATTGATCTAATGCAACCATTTACCTTCAGTTCGACTACAGAAACTCAAATAGAAACTCACAATAAGAATTTACAATTACATTACGACACATGTATAATTTTTTCTATTTAGGTCCTTGACTTTTTTTATTTAGATCTTGTAAAAATATCAAAGGATGAGATGTATGCAATCCAACGGTTGTTAATGTCGTTGTTAATGTCTGAGTTTAAAAATTAAGAACTCATGAGTTCCTTTGGAAATTTTTTATTTTCCTTCCCCTTTGCCCTTTTTCTGATTCTTGGCTTGGAGGTGCTGCTTTGCCTCTTCTTTTTTCTTTCTATCCTCTTCTTTGCTTGTAGCAGCCAATTCTCTCTTCTTCTTTGTTAGTTCCGAGGCTTAATCAAAAGATGGATGAACGAGACCAGGAACAGAGGTTCACGTAAACCTTTCGATATACCCTATATTGGATCATGAAGTTGTAGTCGAGATCAGAGGTTCACACAAAAGTTTTCTTTTTGATATCCTCAATTTCAACAAAGAACTACTATATGTAAAAATCTCTGATTACAACTTCTGAGGATTACAAAAAATAAAGTAACAAACTCTCGTTATTTCTTGCAAACGCAGTTGCAAAAGGACAGAACAAATTACAACTTTGCATAAGAGAAGAAGAAGAGAAAAATGAACAATTTCTTGCTGGGGTGATGAGAATCACCGTTGCTCAAAGTAAAATTCGTCCCACACGATCTGCTCCTAGGAACCAACAAGTTCTAAGAAGAACTACTGAAACACTCCTCGTCACCTCTGTCACGAACTCGCACGAACTCCTGGACTCCAATAGTGGCCGCATGACGATACTCTCTTCGTCTCTCAATTTTGAAGTAAGTTCTCAAAAGGGCACGAAGAGAGTATTTATAGAGTAGGTTGAAAATCCTAACCCTAATCATGGCCGTCAACCAATTACGGAAAGATAGGAACGAATTAAATTCAAATCCCCAAAAAATTGGATCTGATTAATTAACTTAATCTTACAATAATCGTTCAAATCCCACAATCAGCAGGATTATGCGCCATCCACGCTCTCTTCGCATATGCGCACAACAACATAACCGTAACTGATCTTACGCACATAAGCCAGCATCGCAGCAGCTCATGTGCGCATGCTCGCAGCAGTGCAGCGACGCATGCACGCATACGCGCATAACTGCACATAGTCGCGCACTTCCGCGCATAGTCCGTTCAGCGCCCGTGCATGCACCCGCGAATGCAACTCGCGCATGAAACGAACGCACGAGCGCCATGCGACAATACTAAGTGTGATATCAAAGCGCCACTTTGCGCCCTTGAGTTCGAGTCGTTTAGGATTTAGCTGCTAAGAAAAAGTTTCTAAGAGTGAAAGTTTATCTTACAACTGTTTGATTGGTTGAAGCACCTCTTTGAGAAACCAGAGACAGAGCCGGAGCCTGAGCAATAAGTCATCGGCAGGCTTATATGATTATAAACCTTTGTAGTCATGGCAACAATAGTCTATTGACGGAGGAATAAATTTTAGTCATTTCTCCATCTTCCCAGTTGAAGTGGATTACTTCAAGAGTAAGCTACTGAATGAAGTTCATGCAAATAAAGTACTATTAGACAAGCAATCCAAACGTCAGAGGTTTTAGTAAGGGAGATACGGAAATAGTGTTTCAAGTTAGTAAGGAAGATACGAAAATAGTGTTTCAAGATCCAGTACGTGTTTATGGTTTTTTTTTTTTTTTTTTTTTTTGCATCCATTATTTGATACAATTTTTTTTGGTTCTATGTAGTCGCGGTAGAGGGGACATGGCATATCATGGTATGCAAAATCCCAAGAGGCCGCAGCTCGGCCCCTTGGGACCAGTTAGCTATACCTCTCTTCATGAGTGGAAATGGGTGAATATTGTGCAATTAATGGCCCTGCTTTGCATGCTGAGAGCACATCATTCAAGCAGCTTCATTTACCCATGAAGCTTGTGGAGAGCAATCTAAAAGGTCCTGCAGATGCATTACTTCAGAGTTCAGTGACTCTTTTTTTTTTATACACAATTTTTTTTTGTACTGACATAAGGAACTTGAATCATGAATGAGTAGACAGATTTGGAAATATAGCATGTATAAATCTACGGGGATCACGTAACATTCAGAGTACTTTGCATCCTTGAAGGATACAAAAAATATTATATCATGTTTAATACAGTATATCTGTGTTGTTAGCTCGTATTCGACGTTCTGAATGTCCGAGTCAAATTCGGATGCCATCGACCGTTAGTGTCGATCGGAACTCGATATTAATCTAGATAGTACTTGAGCTTGATAACCAGAGGCGGACCCACATTCAGTTGCACTAGGAGCTGGCCCCAGTGAAATAAAAAAATATATTTTTTATTATTATAAAGTATTACAAATGATGTTGTTGTTAAACGCTTTCAAATAATGTTGTGATCAATTTTTAAATGATTGTCTTATATGCTTCATAGAAAAAAAAATTCTTACTAGTATTACAAATGATGTTGCAATTAAACGTTTGCAAAGTGTGAAAACTCTGTTGGAAATCGAACACGCTCTGCAAACGTTCCGACACCGTGTCTGAGAGTGTCCGCAGCAAAAATTTTAGGCCAACCTACCTGAAATAACTAACCTCTGTCTAACGAACACAAAGCACAAATAAAGACAAATATATGGCAATGATTACGTCGCCTGGACAAATTTCAACTTTTATAACTCAGGTGAAATTACAAGATTGACAAAATTAATGTTGAACCCTTAGCCCTAATAGATTCAGCCCCCTCACCACACTCAAGAAGAAAAGAAAGAGATTACAATTGAAATCAATCATCAACCCGTAGCAATCTCCCTGAGCGAAGGCGACGACTCCTCGATCATATCTCTTTCTTCATTCTATCTTGGATGGCGAAGTCATAAGAGTAAAGCACGAACTTTCTCTTTCTCTTAGATTTTCTGTGGACGAGCACCCCGAATCTCCAACTTGTACTATGCTTTGTGCCTCCACCCTCCTCCTATATTTATAGGATAAGATATCATATTTTAGGTCATAATAGAATTTTCTAAATAGAAAACCTTAAATTAAGAATCATATTCCACTTAAAATAGTCCAACACCAATTATGGACGTCCAAATATGATCAAATTAAATATTTGATACAAATTAAAAATCTAATCAAATCTTACATTTAATATATGTTTTTAAATTTTATCAAATCAAATCTTTGACCATATTTGGGCTCCAAAATTCACAAAATCCAGACTGGACCCCAACAATCTCTCCATCCAGTCTGATGAGAGGGTGTTGACCCCATGTCTTCTCAACTGGACTCCATGTCTGTCGTCCCGCGACAGAGTTCCTGCTCCCCCATGCCACCGATCTCCGATCCCCCGAGTTGTTTTGCATCTTCCTTCGTCTTCAGCTCCTCGACCGTCACGTCGACGCTAGTTGCCATGCATAGCACCTTCTGTACCACTGGGATCATGCCGACATCAATGACACGGCTGAGACCAAAGTCTCTGACTATCAGCCTCACCGTGAGTCTTGGTTGCCTGTCCCCGACTTTCATCTTCCATCGAAACGTGTTAACATTCCGACGAGCTTCTTCACCCTTGGCTGCCCCAACCAAGCTGACGGTACGATTCTCTCAAAATTCAAACTCCTGAATCTGCCCAAATTCGTGTCTGAACTTGAAGCTCCCCCATACACATGCTTCTTCGAGCAGAACATCACGCACCGTGCATGTTATCGATGACCCACAGCTTCCCTGGAACTGTGTGAATGGTGACGCTCTCACCTCAGATTGAGTTTGCTGCAAACCTTGATCTCCTCCCTAACCTCGAACTTCTGAAACCAATGTCACTCCGTGAAGCTTTGGCAAACCACCCGTCGCCAAAATTGGATCCGTGAAGCAACCCCCACCTGGAGACCGACCAGCAGTCATGGGACCGACATACTGACCATCAATCTTTGGCTCATCACCATTCATCACTTTGTCTCGATGAACCGAATCCTCCGTAATCCTCAAAGTATCTCGAAGCCCCTCCTCAGCAATTTTTTGACGATCCAACTCCTGTCGAATATCCCTCAAGCCTCCATCCGATGTTTGTGGCCTTCCTGTACAACTCAGCGGCTTGAGCCTGTACATGCCACAACATAAATTTTCTCGAGCCAGCTGTTGGAAACCCTTCGTAAGCATCCAATCTTTGTCCCCAAATAAACTGCGACAACCATCATCCGCCAGTCTCCCTACCGAAACCAAGTTATAGCACAAACTCGGTACATGTCACACATCCTTAAGAAGGAGTTTCTCACCAAGCTTCATTGTCAAGTGCACATCACCGATACCTACAACTGCAGCCGTCCCCTCGTTACCCATCTTCACACGTCCAAACCTGCCATCGTGGTATGACGTGAAGATCCTTTTATATGGAGTGGCATTTTTACGACGCTCCCATATCCATGACCCAATCGCCATCATGACACATGCCACAAGGTTCCTCTGCGTCGGTTGCTGCGATGATGATATCTCCTATAGCCGTGAGATCCTCCTGATCATCCTTGCCTTTGGCCTTCTTAGCTTTGAGCTTTATGCAGTTCCTCTTGATATGACCCCTTTCGCTACAGTGATAGCAGCCATCCTTGCGACAAGATCCTGAGAACTCCCCCATATCCTCACTACTGACTTGGGTCTTCCCTTCTCGTAGGAAGCCACCAGAGCGGACTCCTGCTATGATTCCACTTGTATACGCCGGATCTTCTCGTTCAACAAGCTTCTTTTGACTGCCTCAATCGTGACAACTCCACCAAGCGCGAAGTTGCTCACCAACACCACCAACGTCTTCTAGCTTTCCGGGAGAAAACTCAAAAGCAAAAGGGCCTGAAGCTCATCATCAATCACCATCTTTATCGCATACAGCTAATTGATAATACCATGAACCTCGTTCATATGTTGTGCCACTGGGGCACCCTCCGTGTACTTCGAGTTGCCGAGTTGGCGAATCAGAAATACCTTGTTGCCAGCCATCTTCCTTTCATATAGCGAATGCAGCTTCTTCCATAATGCTTTTGCCGAACTCTCCAAGGACACATGGTGAAACATCGAGTCATCCAGCCATTGGCGGATGAATCCAACGACCTTTCGATCCAGTCATTTTCAGTCTTCAGCAGCTTTGTCTAATGGCTAGACTAGTCCCCTTTCTGGCTGGAAAAGTAAGTAGGTGAGTTTTGTTTTAAGAACACTTTACCTTACCCCTTCTATGCGTTGTCGCCTTTCAACGGACCATGCAAGTCCTTGCACTAGAGTAGATCATCCATCCGTGGCTTCCAAATCGCCAAATTTTCCCCTGTGAGGGTGATCATACTATAGTTCATCTGCTCCATAGACATAGTTGCTAGAACAAAAACCAGTAGCTCTGATACTATATATTGGGAATCGGACACGCCTGCAAGCGTTCCGACACCGTATCTGAGAGTGCCCGTAGCGAAAACTTTAGGCCAACTCACCTGAGATAACCAACCCCTGTCTAACGAACATCAAGCACAGATAAATACAAGTATATGGTGGTGACTACGTCACTTGGACAAATTTCAACCTTTATAACTCAGAAAAAATTACAAGATTGACAAAATCAATGTTGAACCCTTTGTCATAATAGATTCAACCCCCTCACCACACTTAAGAAGAAAAAAAAGATATTACAATTGAAATCACTTACCAACCCGTAACAATCTCCCTGGGCGAAGGCGACAACTCCTCGATCAGATCTCTTTCTTTTTCTGACTTGGATGACGAAGTCCTAAGAGCAAAGCACGAACTTTCTCTTAGATTTTCTGTGGACGAGCACCCTGAATCTCCAACTTATGCTATGCTTTGTGCCTCCACCCTCCTCCTATATTTATAGGATGAGAAATCCTATTTTAGGTCATAATCAAATTTTCTAAATAGAAAACCTTAAAATAAGAATCATATTTCACCTAAAATAGCCCAACACCAATTATGGACATCCAAATATGGTCAAATTAAATATTTGATACAAATTTGAAATCTAATCAAATCTTACATTTGATGTAGATTTTCAAATTATATCAAATCAAATCTTTGACCATATTTGAGCTCCAAAATTCACCAAATCTAGACTGGACCCCAACAGTCTCCCCCTCCAGTCTGATGAGAGGGTGTTGACCCTATGGCTTCTCAACTGGACTCTATGTTTGTCGTCCCGCAATAGAGTTCATGTTCCCCCATGCCACCGATCTCCAGGGTTACTTGGTGAGACATTCTGAAAAATTAGAACAAGTAGACATGTCCCAATGGAACAAAGACCTGATCAAGATCTCTTTTGCCGATAATCAAATTAAAGAAATACTACTACCAACTTTTATTGAGAAACGTACAAGCCTTTGATGAACATGTCTTTACCAATCGCGATGTGGATCTTCCAACACATGAAGCTCCCTGCTTACAAAAATTCAATATCTCCATCTTACACCCTAAGGAGGAGGAGGAGGAGGAGGAGATCCAAAGGAGAAGAACTCGAGATGTTTACTTCCATACAAGCCGATTTCCGTATGAACATATTCGCGCACAAGTCGATAGCCACACTACTAAAAGTGTCGCTTATCCTATTGTAGGAGAAGGATTTGCCAACCCTCGTGACAAATGCTTAGAGATCAATGGCGGTGAAGGACTATGGAGATTGATTGGGATGTTCCGACCTCAACTTCTCTCTCTACACAATTACCTAAATGCTCAAGAAGGGATATTGTTGAGCTAAAAGATTGTTACATCAAGTGCTGCAACGACTTGGAGTATGCCTTCAACTCTCCTAGTTCGAGAAAGGCAAACTGGATGGAACATCTAGAAGGTCTAGAGACTCTGTGGTTATCCAGCAATACGAAACTAGCAGCAAAATGCAATGATAAGTTCTGTCAGGGAAGGAGCTTTGGGCTTCTAAAATCAATATATTTGGAGTACTGCCCAAACCTGCATGTCCTGTTCCCTGTGCCTGTCAGCCTTCCTCAACTCCAAGTGATGGAAATAAGATTTTGTGCTCGGCTTCAGAACTTGTTCACTGCAGAGTAAGGAGCATGTACAGACATTGTCCTGCCGAAGCTCGAAAGGTTGCACCTCTGTCAGCTGCTCCGAAACATATACCTTCTAGATGGAAGAGAGGTCCTCGTCGTCCTCTTCCTCGTCCTCATGATTAGAGGTGATCTTCTCTATAACTTTTGATTTACTTCTCTTTGGTTTACTTTGTTTGTACTGAGAGGATACATTGTTGTGTGTGTATATATATATATTTGTGCTATTTGCAGGTTCATAATATTGATGGTATGTGCTTTGAAACTGAGAAAACTCAAGAGTGAGAGAAATATTTGATCACTTTCAAGTGTGCAGACTGCAGAGGTTTGTTGATTGTTGCTGTTGGCTTTCTGTTAATGGGATTGTTGTTCATTTGTGAATTCTCTCTATTATTGGCTTAGATCCTATGTATTTGATTCCTCTCTTGGCTGTGTTGAAATTTAGAGCTGGAACTATATTATTAATTTCGGATAATGGCTTGCAGTAATTTCAAAAGATCTTGTTAATTGCTTTGCTGGCTGGCATGGAAAAAAAAAATTGTACTATATATTGAACAAATGTTTTAAGGGACTTTATTGAACTATTTTTTACTTCCAACTCGAGTACAATCAGAACAAATCCAGGAGACGGAAATGGATATCCCCTGGAAGTTACATTGTTAAGTCCGCGCATACCACCAACAAGTTATATTGTTAAGTTCGCGTATACCACCAAAATTTGGGTGTTGTATAGATGTTTACTCTTGCTATTCCAACCTATTTGGAGAATACTCCGGAGTGCGACGAACAACATCCGTGTGTCGGAGAAGCTCGGTGTGTCGGAGAAGTTCGCGTATACCACCAGAGCGGACTCCCTTTTTTTTTTGTGATATTGGCAAGTTGGTTTGTGCGTTTCTCTTCGGTTATCTTACAGTCTCTTGGTTTGGGGAAACTATTTCCTCGTTTCGTTCCCAACATCAAGCACCTTTATGGATGAATGAAGCTTGTCGAGAGCAATGCTAAAAGATCCTGCAGATGCATTGCTTCAAACTTCACTGACTTTTTTTTACACAATTTAAATGTTTTTTTGTTACCTACATAAGGAACTGAATCATGAATGAGTAGACAGATTTGGAAGGAGTAGCAAGTATAATCTACGGTATCACATAACATTTGACCAATCAAGGGCAGAGTACTTTGCATCCTTGAAAGATAGAAAAGATGTTTTTTTTAAATATAATTCTTCCATGTAATTTGTGTTATTTAACTGTATCATTCTTATACCATTTTGTTAAATTTTGTTGGGCCTTGTATAGAGGTTTACTCTTGCTATTCCAGGCTAACTAGAAGTCATAGTTTGCAATATCGGCCGATACCGATCCGATACAGCCAATATCGATACGGTTTGACATGTCCCGATCTGATACCCACCGATATCCGATACTAATCGATACCGACATTGGGAGTCTCCTTTCCGGTTAATTCGACAATAAAAATTGAACGAAAAAAACCAAAACGAGGGTGTAAAATGATAGTAAGGTTGTAGAAGAGTGTAAAAGAAGAAACCTTATCTATTGCATGTAAACCAATTGGACAAGGGTGACTACTATTTCATTCAATTTTGAAATTACTAAAAAAATAACACTAGAAATACTTAAAGTTGTGTCTAAATATACAAAATATATTTTCTAAACTGTTGATAATTTATTAATAATTATTTGATTTATGATACCAAAAAATACAATACTCCAACCTGTTTGCCATTTAAATCAAAACGAGAATTGGGAGAACTGGATTTGATTAACAATCTAGAAGACAATCTAAGTACAAATGTGTTTGATTCTGGGGGTGACGATGGAGGGTTAGGAGTGTAACAACTCTCTTTACTCCATAGACGATCTGATACAGCAGCTCTTCTCTCTCCCTTGAGTGTTGATTCGCAGATAGCCAACCAGCCCCTTGTCCGGGTCTGGTACCCTACTATTTATAGTCATATTTGTTGCCGCGTGGATTTTGGGCCGCATGCATTACGGGGTTTGCCACGTGTCCACTCTCAACGAAAGGGCGTTACAGCTATGCACGGGAATACGGGCTCCGCTGCCACATGAACATTTGTTAGAATTTTGTTGTTTGCTGAGTATCTGGCAGTTCTCTACTGTGTAGGCGTGACTTTGTTAAATAGACACGTGGCCGCTATTTGGTTGGAGAGGACCACTCAGTTGTAACAGCAAGACTTGGTCGACGTGGAATCTGGGACATATGTGGCCAAAGACGCATGGGACGCACGGAGTCTGGAACGCACGGGGCCAGAGACGCATGGATCGCATTGAGTCTGGGACACATGGGCCAGAGACGCATGGACCGCTTGGAGTCTGGAACGCATGGGCCAGAGCCGCATGAAATCTTTTTGTCATGTTGTCCACGTGGCTCTGCACCATCCTTGGAAATTCTGCCTCTTAGTCTATTCTCGTCCTTCGAGGCGATCAGAAAAATCATTTTTGTCAGAATTCTGTGTCAGACGCCATCTTTATTGTCAGGACGTCATGTCAGGTCGACCTGCGGCCAGTTGTCAGGATGCTTGTTTGGATCGCATGGGTGTCCCTTTTCTGGGCCGCATGGACGTCGGTCGCATGGTTGCACATTTTTCCTGCTTCTATAAGACCCGCTTTAAAGTTTTTAAACTGATAAGTTTGAAATACTTTGAATAAGAAGCATGGATGGGGTATGTTCGGACTGCATCGTCATTGAGCCGCATGGGCGAACGGTGCCAGACTGTCAATTATGCATTAACTGCCAAATTTGCCTTGACCCTTGAGTGGATTCTATTCGGATTCTGCACCATCTCTTCATGCGGGGCTCAAAGCGACAGTTCCCAAGAAGATAAAAGTGGCACACAAAAATTAAGACATCAGGTTCATCGCCATAACTGCCCATTTCGTCATCTCGATCTCTTCACGCGTCTCTTGGAGCCTATAAGTAGGCGACTTGGGGATGAGAGAGAACTTTGTCTTCAGTTCCTCCTCCTTCGTGAAGATGCTGGATGTTGATGTCTCTCTCGTCGAGGAGTCGGTCGAGAGTAGGATTGATCTATGGCCCTCGATGCAGGAATTCTACTCCGAGGTAAGGGGGTACCATGTCTCTCGTGTTGGGCTGCTAAGGTCACAGAGCCACCGGTACACAGATTTGTTGTATTGGTAGGAAGTCCTCCCCTACGTATGTCGACCCTTAGCAAAGTTCTGCCGCATAGATGAAGGCTCCCCTTGGACATGTGCATACCTCTTCATAAAGCTCTGTTGTGTGGGTGAGCACTCCTTCATGGCACGCATGCAGAACCTGTCTAACATGTGCGCCGAGTTTTGGCGATGCCGCATGGATGAGGAATTATCTATTTTATGCTGCATGGGTGAGGTCACATATGTTTTATGCGTGCAGTGTAAACCCCCTCGATTAATTCTATATATAGTGAGGTTTGGATTTGGAAAATTTTGGATTAGCAGCAGATGTTGAGGTTTAGAGTAGAGTTGTCTGTTATTTCATTTAATTAAACCCTTGGCGCGCCCTATCATTGTTTAATTATTCGGAGCCCATTATCAGCCCATGAATTCCATCGGACTATTGTACTTCTGACTTGACTCGCCAATTTAGGCACTGGACTCTTCGTCACACAAAAAATCAAATTCGTTGTACCTTAAATTAATCGCACAACTTTTCGTATCCTAAATCCATTTTCAATTCCGTGTCGGACACCTGTGTCGTTATCCTCAATTTTGAGATACCAACTTAACCCGTTGAGCCGGACCAACTAAAGGGTCCAAGACTGACTCTAAGCCCCCACCATTTTTGACCTTTTTGTCATTTCCAAATTTTGACCCCAAGTGCCCCCATTTAATTTAAAAGCGCGGGACACTTTAATTCTATTTAAATCAGGGATACCCATTTTGTCTAATCCTATTTTAATCCCCAAATTAATCCCAATGTCCATTTAATTAACCCCATGCCAAACACACAACAATCCCTCACCATGCAAATCACCAAACACCAATTTTCTCGTAATTTTTGCATCATTTCATGTGTTCGTGCAATTTTCCAAATTTATGGGGCTTAGTTGCAATTTATTAATTTAGGTGTCCTCACCCCATTGGCCATGACCAAATGAGAGCCTACCATTCTTTGACCTAGTCAATATTTTTCCCCCCTTCCTTTGCATGGAGAAACCCAATCCTCCATGTTAAATTATAGCCCTCCAATTTATATGAGAACATCCCCACCACACATCCCTCACACACCTCCCTATAAAACATCAACATCACCCTCACTACTCCCAAGTCGGCCCTAATCCCTAGGCATTTAAAACCCCCCCTCTCTCTCTCTCCTCCCTCCTCCATATTATTTTCCATACAAAATTTCTTCTCCTTCTTTTCTTCTTCTTCTTCTTCCTTTCTTCCTCCTGGAGAGGAGCACTCGTTGAGTATCTCCTTATTATTTTCGGTGAGTATCTCCTTTCTAAGGTTTGTATTGTTAGGAACACACAATCTTCCCTTCACCCGCATTATTCCATCCGTGTCCACCGCAAAGTCGGTCGCCTTTCCTTCTGAGATAAGATTTCGCATCTTCTCTAGGAACATGTCGCCATTCTGAGCGGACTTAACTTTCTCCAAGAAGTCTGGTTTGAGGCGCAGCTGAGCCACATGTGCTCCCTTTTTGTATCTGATTCGGAGTTTAATGCCCAAACTTTCGAGATCCCTTCGCAGCCTGTCATCGATAGTTAAGCTCCCAACGAACACTCGACTTAGTGCATCAGCTACAACGTTGTCCTTGCCCGGTGTATATCTGATCATCAAGTCAAAGTCGCTAAGGAGTTCAAGCCAATGTCGTTGTCGTAGATTCAAATTCTTTTGAGTATAGAGATATTTGAGGCTTTTGTGATACATGTAGATTTTATATGGTACGCCATAGAGGTATTGTCGCCATAACTTCAATGTGAACACCACCGCTGCAAGTTCCAGGTCGTGCATTGGATAGTTTCTTTCGTGAGGCTTTAACTGCCTCGACGCAAAGGGTATCACTTTGTCCCTCTGCATAAGGACACATCCCAAGACATTTCCTGAAGCGTCGCTAAAGATCTTAAAATCATCGGGTCCGTCCGGAAGGGTAAGCATCGGTGCTGAGATGAGTCATTACTTCAGCTCCACAAATGAAGCTTCACAGTCGTCTGTCTACGTGAACGTTACTCCCTTCCGAGTAAGATGAGTCAGAGGCGAGGCGAATTGTGAATTCTTTTTTATGAATCGCCTTTAGTAGCCTGCTAGACCAAGGAAGCTCAGAATGTCGCTGGCTGACTCAGGTCGCTTCAACTTTCTTCGGGTTGACTAAGATGCCCTCCGCAGAAATGATGTGCCCGAGGAAAGATAAACTGTCCAACCAGAACTCGCACTTGCTCAGTTTCGCGTATAACTTATTGCCTTGAAGAGTTTGAAGCACCATCTGCAGGTGTCCTGCGTGTTCATCATTGTTCTTCGAGTACACTAAGATGTCGTCTATGAATACTGCCATAAACTTATCGAGGAATGGTCGGAACACACGGTTCATCAAATCCATGAATGCGGCAGGAGCATTCATCAGTCTGAACGACATAACAGAAAACTCATAATGGCCATAGCGGGTTCGAAATGTTGACTTCGGCATGTCCTCTGGCTTAATCTTTAATTGATGGTAGCCAGAGCGAAGATCTATTTTCGAAAATACCGACGCCCCTTGAAGCTGATAAAAGAGGTCGTCGATCCTGGGCAGGGGATACTTGTTTCGGATAGTGACATTGTTTAGCTCCCGATAGTCTATGCAGAGTCGCAACATTCCGTCCTTCTTTACAAAGAGTACCGACGCACCCTAAGGAGACACGCTAGGACGAATATACCCACGATCAAGCAGTTCTTTTAGTTGGCACTTTAACTCCTTTAGTTCAGCAGGGGCCATTCTGTACGGGACTTTGAAAATCGGTTGGGTATTTGGGAAGGTATCGATGGTGAACTCGATTTCTCGGTCGGGTGGCATGCCAAGTAGCTAGCTCGGAAGCACATCAGGGAACTCTGCCACAACGGAAGAAGACTCAACGTTTGCACAATCCAGATGCGTGTCCCGAACCGACGCTAAGTATCCCTCGCACCCAGAGTGTACCATCTGCCGAGCAGACATCGTAGAAATCACCATGCTGGGCCTTGACGCTTCTGTTGCTGGACTACTTGTGTAGCAGAATTCGGCCTCTCTAGGTAGACGGAAGATGACTCGTTTCTCTGCACATTCGATAGTTGCCGAGCAAGCGTCGAGCCAATCCATCCCCAAAATTATGTCGTAATCCCGAACATCTAGGACTAACACATTGAGCGAGAGTTTCCTTCCCCCAATACAGACGTGACCGCCTAACTTACTGAACGAACATGTATTTTCGTGTCCGATGGGGTGTTAACACTAAGGTCTAGATATAATGGCGTTATTTCTATCATATTTTCCACGATAAAATTCGTGGATATAAAGCTATGTGTTGCACCAGAATCAAATAGCACACGAGCAGGTATGTTATTGAAAAGCAATATACCTGACACAATGGTATCCGATGCTAGGGCTTCTTCCCATGTCAAAGTATACATCTGGCCTTGAGCTTGACGACACTCTAGCTGCGGCGCGGCTCGGTTGGCCTGAGGCGTTGAGGCAGAATTTGGATGTTGAGGGTGGCGTTCAGAAAAGCACAGACAGTCACGAGTTCCATGGTTTGGATTACCACAAAGGAGGCATAACCCAAGCCTCTTATGACAATCGTCGAAGAAGTGCCATGGCTTCCTACAGAAGTTACATGTTTGGTCTGAATTTTCTTTCCACTGACCGTCGTTATTTGGACCCTTTGAAGCAGTGTTTCCTTCCGCGTTGCTATGGCGCTTGTGATTGGAAGTATGCACAGTGCCGACAACAACTGAAGAACACTGCGGTTCAAGAGAAAGGGCATGGTTGAGAACTTTCCGCATAGTCAGGTATTGGGGAATGACCACATGCGCATGGATGGCAGGTCGCAGGCCGCCTTCAAATTGTCTCGCACGACTCGCCACATCAGGTAAATATGAGCTTGCAAATTTGGCGAGCCGGTTGAATTCTGCGGAGTACTGCTTCACTGTCATATTGCCTTGGCGGAGCTGCACAAACTCGTTCTCCTTTTGCGGACGAACGGGAGGGGGTATGAACTCCTCTTCAAACGCGCTACGAAAGGTAGCCCACGCGATCGTCTCCTCTTCATCGCCTACTGAGAGAGATCTCCGATGCACGATCCACCAATTGTGCGCAGGTACCTCTAGCAGTTTGAAGTGATCCTCAATCTCTGCCAGCCAATCTAGAGCCATGACCGGATCTTCAGTCCCTTTGAATGGCGTGTTGCAGACCTTCTTGAAGTCGGCAAAGTCGAAGGTAGTCACTTACTTCTTCTTTGGAGTTTGAGCGTTTCGACTTTAGGTGTGGGTTGCTCCACCAGTATCGCTGATGTCGCCGCGGAATGGTTGGAGGCCAAGGTCTGAACGATCTGTTGCAGGGTATCTACCTGCTTCTGTTGGACTGCAAATCGGGCTTCTAGATTGACTTCGAACTTGTTCTGTCGTTCTTCCGCCCGCTTCTCGGCTCGTTCATAACGAGCCTCATCCCTCGGTTGGCTTGCTTCCAGCATTTGCATCATTTGTTCAATCGGGTCGACACAGGGTATGGCTCGCTGGCTTCTGGAACTTTCCGAGGTGCCAGAACTACTTTCTTGGACTTGTACCTCACCCTGTGCTAGCGCTGATGCTTGCGCTTGAGTCATTCCTTCAAAAGAAGGTAACTGATGTCAGGCTCATAATGTATTATGGACTCATTGTATGGAACGTATCTCATTTTGGCCAAACGAGTTCAAGAGTTCACATAGGGATTAGATCGTTAAAGGAACTTTTCCGACACGAGGGTCAAAGGAACTTGAAGCTGTGCTCTGATACCAATATGTCATGTCCCGATTCCGTGGAATCGATAGTCGTCCTCCGAGCGTGACGCCGTGCGTGCCTAGGTTGTGCGTCGCACAAGGCCAAGATATTTTTACATAACGAGCATATATTCAGAGTATGCAGATAATTGAAACACAAAGGTGAAACATGGAAAAGTTCTATTTATTGATAATGAACATCTTTTACAAACTCTTGAACGAGTCAGATAGTTGTCATACGGGCTTACAAAAGTGGACGCAAAATAAGATAACCGTCCTGTATATTACATCATTTTACTAAAACTTCAAAAGAAGAGACCTTCAGGAGAAGATATCGCCTTTTACGGAGCTGCATAAGTTATGTGCATGAGCTCTTGGATCTTCAAAATGCTTCTTCTAAGGCACGATCAGGACGTACCGGTAGGTGGACTGAATTTGGGAAGTCGCTTTAGCTCCTCGCAGGATCTCCTTGGTGCAGGGAACCTGATTCCACGAGGGTCAGTACATCGAAATGTACTGGTGAAAGCAAGCTAACCCAACTATACCAATCAATACGTTATTTATATGAAGCATGCAAGTTAATTTGTGGTCTTTCTATTTTGCCTAGTCCATTTTACAAGCAAACATTAGATATAAAAGTTTCCTGAAATAAATATGCCACAGTTCGGTGACTTTTACCTGTCCGTCTGAACCACCTGAACAATACTTATCATGACCTTCCCTGCCACGAAGAAATAGTTAGCTTGCACAATTTAAATATACGTGGGGATCACTGGCATGATGCCATAGTGGACCAATTTTAGTCATTGACGAGGATGGTATACAACGAGAGCACATGATGCGCTCCAAGCCATCCCGTCCTTGCACATGAGACTAAACATGAAGTTCCGTCCGGATCGGATCGGTGCCTGTGTCCCAGCGACCGTCCGCAGGAACTATGACCTTGTGCACAAGTTGTCCGTGATCAACGACGTCTATACTAAGTTATCAATTGATGCAGTTTAAGGCAACACGAGCACAACACAAGTAGCATGGCATGATTCATTTTGCATAGTCTTCCTGATCAGTTCATTGCATAGCAAGACGTGTTCTATAAATAACACAATTTTAGAAGAAGTATACATTCTAACTTGAATTGAAACATCATGAAAGAACTTTTTTAAGTGAACTAGCATGCAACAAGGTAACCATTTCTAAGTTGATTGACAAGCACAAAATAATCCAAGTCTATTCCTTTTTATCTTGACATCTTTTAGTTATTATGGTATCGTTTGATCGAAAAAATCAAGAAGGCAAGATTTTAGATGTGAAGACTTGGAAGAATGGTCAACTGAATCGAATTATAGCCACTCACAAGTTGGTTGGAGAGAGGAAAGGAAAGAGGTACTTCAAGACTCCGCTCGTGTGACGCCTACTGCACGATCACCTGCATTGCCACGAACAGATGATCAATACCTCTTCTACTTTTCCAAGCTCGAATGAAATGCAGTTCAATGAACGAAAGCAATGAAATCCATCAAAACTGTTCAAGAAAACGCAAATCAGAAAACCAACTCAAAAGCACGAAAGCAACAAGGCGACAACGAAAACTAGGCAAGAAAACTTGTAGCGGAGAGGTCCCTCTTGACTCTGCCGCTAAGTCCATCCTTGGGGCACAATCCAATGAATATTCCACTGAATATGGGAATCGATTCCGAAGAAGCAAATCCATAACGAGGATAATATCTTGATTCAATCTATCCTAATCGAACGATACCGATTAGTATTTCTGAGCCGCGCTCCCCGTAAAGGGGGAACGGGGCACTACACAGCCAAGGTAAGAGTGTTTTCTATCTTAGATTGGTAAACATGCTCTATTTTTCCCCAGATAAAATTGTATAAGACAACTCAAATTTTGCTTCTTAATATGCCCAATCGACCTTTTCACACTATCATCATTAAACCTTTTCCTATCAAAGGGTCTGCCGTGGAGCAGAACTCTAAACTGTAGAGGTTCCAGAAAAATAATGAACAAAAGTCTAAGACTTAGTTAACATTGCCAAATCGCTCAGTTGGTGCCATGATTGGAACCTAAGGACAAGAGAGGCATCACAAACATAGGATCCTAGTCGACAGGTTGGAAACCTACATTATTGATTATACAGCTTTAGCTCATGCCAAGGAGAACCCCCCGAAGGATTCCGAGACTAAGAAAGAACGCATAGGTGAAATATGATAAGTTTTGATTAAGGAGATTCCCATCTCTCTTGGGCAAAATATTAACTGACAACCACGAAGCCAAGATGGAATCCTATTACCTTTGAGTTTGCTAATCCAAATTACAATTTATTGAATCTTTTTCCATAGGAAGTCAACTTCCATTATGTTTTACACAATCAATCTTTCCCTAAATCAGGCAAACTGTGTCCACAACAAGTGATAATAACAGAAACCAATTTCATTTGTTTCATAAATCCCCCATTCAAAAAGAAGAGAAGAAAAGGAAAAGCACGAATGCTAACACCTATACACGTTTTTCAACTAATAACATTTTAGTGTCTTCTGAGGACATGCCTGCGTTTAGGAAGGAAACTGAACGTAGGCTGATTCCTTGAGTTCATACCTTTTAGACTTACTTATTTTGTACATTTATAACCTACTTTGTGTTTTAAACTGTATCCTAAATTGGTGAAACATCAACTCAACATTTTAGAAATTTTAATAAAAAATCTTGCACTTTGCTGGGCTCAAATAACTGGGACAGGATTGACAACATATGGATGTTCGGTACAGATATGAACTTGTTGGTGATGAGCAGGAGCAAATTGATCGCCTAGCTGAGGATGGTGATATGTATAATAAGTTGTCACGATCACTAGCACCTGAAATTTTTGGCCATGAAGATGTTAAGAAGGCTCTTCTACTACTACTTGTAGGTGCTCCTCATCGAAAACTATCAGATGGTATGAAGGTAAGCACTAGTAAATGATGCGAAACACTTATTTATTTATTTTCCTTTTGTTGATTTAACCATGTTTTGGAGATTCTATGTTCTCCTTTTGATGATCTAACCATACTTTTAGAGATTCAGTAGAGATGTTTTTTTCTCCTTTTCCCCTCAGAATTTAGTTTTAATTGTACATTGTAACTTGGTATATTTTCTCATATGCCTGTTATTAAATGTTTAACTATTTAAAATAAGGGAACAATATCTTCAATTAACCATTCAAATCATCTATATTTTCTTTTTTCCTGAAGTAAATAAGATATTGAGATGCACCTTTAGGGAGAGATGAAAATCTGATATACTAAAGTCTTTCAAGAGAAAATCCGTAGTATAATAATGGTCTTATTTGAGTTGAATATGTCACCGTCACTAAATGAAAACCCTTTTAAGAGTGCAGATCAGAGGAGACCTCCATATTTGTTTGATGGGAGATCCTGGAGTTGCAAAAAGTCAGCTACTTAAGCACATAATAAATGTAGCACCAAGGGGAGTTTATACTACTGGGCGGGGAAGCAGCGGAGTTGGTCTTACTGCAGCTGTTCAAAAATATCCTGTTACAAATGAATTTGATCTTGAAGGAGGGGCTCTGTTGAGAGTTGACACATTATCTGTCTGTTTATTCTCTCTTTGTTCAATCAAGATGCTAATTAATAACTGCTAATGATTTGTCCATAACCTATAAATGAATTTATGTTATCTATTTCAGTTTTTTTCCTACAACATGGTGCAAATACATTTATATGCACATGATTGCATGTCCTTGTTGAAAGTCAACACCTCTTCTCTTTCCCTCCTTTTCCATGCACTTCTAGAATATTATTTCTAGAAATCTCTCTAATATTTTATAATGCTATCATCTTCTACACACAAATTTCTACTAGGAAGTTTCAAGTCTCCAAACTAGAAATTCTCACTTACCAACTATAACCATCCTAATTAATCTGTCTTCTACACTTCTCCTTTGGATTCTATAAAAGGGAGCTCATACCACTCACTTGGGTATCAAGCAACAAGTCCCCCACTACGAGAGGAGAGTGTGAGTAGTAGCATGTGTAGCTAGAGTGTTGAGTAGTATAGTAAGTAGTAGAAGTGTTGTAATATCTAAGTTTATTTAATAAAGTTTGTTTTCTTAGGATTGCATGTCTACCTAACCTTAACTTGTGTGAGTAGTGGCATGTCTAGCGAGAGAGGAGTGTGAGTAGTAGCATGTCTACCTAACCTTAACTCGTCCAAGCTATGTAGTTGGAGTAGCAAGCCGATACATGTAAAGACCCAGGAAACCACATCTTAATTCATTGTGAAGAATATTGAGGTACATGAAGGGAAGCATCTACTTAGGATTGCTCTAAAAGAAAGGAGAGGCATGCAAAGTGATTGGCTATTGCGATGCTGACTATGTCGGAGATCATGACACACGGAGGTCAACTACAGGATGTCTTCGACTCTAGCTCTGGAGCAGTATTATGGTGCAACAAGAGACAGCCTACTGTATAATTATCAACTATAGGAGTGGTGTGTAAAGCTGCAACAATGGCCACTCAAGAGTGTACATGGCTAATGCAGCTGCTGATGAAAGATCTTCACCAACCAGTTGACTATGAGGTGCGTCTCTAATGCGATAATCGATCCGCTACCCAGTTGGTTGAGAATCCCGTCTTCCATGAGCAAACATGTCGACGTTGAGAGAAAGTACTTCAAGGAGAAATCAAGATGGAGTCGATTCGATATGAAGATCAAGTAGCAGACTTGCTCAGCCAATAACTCAAATAATCCAAGTTCGAAATAGTTGAGAAAGGTACTTGGGATGAATACTAGAAGGAGATCCATGAGAAGAGGTGTTGAGGATGAGTGTTGAAATTCGACATTTCTTCTCTTTCCCTCCATCTCCATGCACTTCCAGAGGATTCTTTCTAGAAATTTTTCTCACACACAAATTTCTACTGGAAGTTTTTTCTTTTATCTCCAAACTAGAAACTCCCACCAACCTAATTAATCTATCTTCTACACTTCTCCTTTGGAGTCTATGAAAAGGAGCTCATACCACTCACTTGGGTATCAAGCAACAAGTCTCCCACCAAAAGAGACGAGTATGAGGCGTGTAGCTAGAGTGTGAGTGGTGTAATAAGTAGTAGAAGTGTTGTAATATCCAAGCTTCCTTGATAAGGTTTGTTTTCTTTAGTGTCCGCCACCTCTTCTTTCTACAGTCCTTAGATTGTTGCTAGATACCCTGTCCTTGAAAAAAATACTTGAAGTGATGGAGAGTTGAGGTAGACTTTCGTGTATTCCTTTTTCATATTAAGTACCCCCCTATAGATGATATCTATTACGTTAGACAAAAGTGAACCATCTTTTGCTACAGGTGCTGGCTGATATGGGTATTTGTGCAATTGATGAGTTTGACAAGATGGAATAATCAGATAGAACAGCAATCCATGAAGTAATGGAGCAGCAGACTGTCAGCATAGCGAAGGCTGGTGTTGATATTAGTTGATTGATTTTATTGATTGTCTCATTGGCATTATATAGCCTTACAATCATTAATACAATGATCTCAATCATTATGACAATAATCTCATAATGGAATATCCTGTGACATATTCTGGCATCCCAAATATGTCCTCAGGATATTCCCATGTGCTTATACTATACTTAAATATGACACCCAACATACCATATCAACACTCCCCCTCAAGATGGGTGAAAGATATTCAATAAGCACATCTTGTCACATCCTCTAATCATGCTCACTGAGGCGAGTCCCTTGGTTAGTCCATCTGCTACTTGATCCCTGGTTGGAACATGGCCAAGCTCCAGTAATCCACTATCCAACTTCTCTTTGATGAAGAATCTATCAATCTCGATGTGTTTGGTCCTGTCATGCTGTACTGGATTGTTGGCGATACTAATAGCTGACTGATTGTCACACCACAGCTTCATCTTGGCTCCTTGATCCAGCTTCAGCTCTACCAACATATTCTTCAACCATAGCAGCTCTGCAACTCCCAAGGCCATAGCTCTGTACTCTGCTTCAGCTGTCGATCTGGCCACCACAGACTGCTTCTTACTCCTCCAGGAGACCAAGTTACCTCCTACAAATATGCAATATCCCGAGGTAGACCTCATGTCATCAGCACAACTAGCCCAGTCAGAATCACAGTAGCCCTCGATGCTCATGTGATTGTTCTTCCTGAATATTAGTCCCTTCCCGGGAGCACCTTTCAAGTACCTCAGAATCTGGTACGCTGCATCCATATGACCCTTCCGTGGGTCATGCATGTAGCGGCTCACTACACTTACTGCAAAGCATATATCAGGACGTGTGTGGCTCAAATAGATCAACTTGCCAACCAGTCTCTGGTATCTTTCCCGATCAACTGGTTCTCCAGCCTCAGCATCAATCTTGAACCTCTGATCTATTGGTGTCGCTGCAGGTTTGTACCCCAACATCCCAGTTTCTGTGAGAAGGTCCAGTGCATACTTCCTTTGAGAGAGAACAATCCCCTCTGCTTCTCGAGCAATCTCAATCCCAAGGAAGTACCGAAGAAGGCCGAGATCCTTCACCTAGAATTCCTTGCCAAGCTTTCCTTTGAGTTGGGCGATCTCCTGCTCATCATCTCCTGTGATAATCATATCGTCCACATACACCGCAAGCATGGTGATGTGGCCTCCACTCCGACGGAAGAACACAGTATGATCAGCATTGATCTGCTGATATCCCATCCCTATCATCGCCCTTCTGAATCTGTCAAACCACGCTCGAGGAGACTGCTTCAGTCCATAGAGGGACTTCTTCAACCTGCAGACCTTGCCCACTGTCTGATTGGTGCCAAATCCTGGTGGTATCTCCATGTACACCTCCTCCACTAGATCTCCGTGAAGAAACGCATTCTTCACATCCAGTTGGTGTAGCTTCCATCCACCATTCGCTGCCAGAGAAATCAGAGTCCTGACCATGCTCATTTTTGCAACTGGAGCAAAGGTCTCGTCATAGTCGATGCCGTATGTCTGACTGTATCCTTTGGCTACTAGTCGAGCTTTGTAGCGCTCAACCCGTCCATCTGGATTCTGCTTCACGGTAAAGACCCACTTGCATCCAACTGCTCTCTTCCCCTCTGGCAGTCTCACAAGCTCCCAAGTGTGGTTCTTCTCCAGAGCTCCCAACTCCTCGTGCATTGCCGTTTTCTACTTTGGATCGTTCTTGGCAACCTGCCAATTGTTAGGTACAGTAATACTATCCAAAGATGCTATAAATGCTCCATGAGAAGAAGGGATATGGTCATAAGAAACAAACTGAGCAATATCCCAACCATATCTGTTTGAAGGATTTCCTGCATTGCTGCGAGTGGTCCTCCGTACAGATAGTAGTGTGGGAGGAGTAGAAGTAGGAGGAATGATATCTTGTGAAGGAGGGGGTATCACCTGAAGGGGGGTTGGTGTCGGTGCCTCAGGAGTTGGGACGAACGCAGGCAAGGGACTTGGCACAGGCACTGTCGGTACTGGTCCTGCAGTTTGCTTCTCTCTCCTGCTGTAGGTAAGTAACTCTCCCTGAGCCGTAGGCCTAACACCTTCACCTTCTTGTCCCTTCTCCGTGCCTCCATGCCAAACTTCTAAATCGGTTACCACCAAGTTCTCCATCTCCCCCTCGCCTAATACTGGTAGTATTAGGCGTGTTGTGTGAAGTTCCGTCCTGGCGGTAGTATGGCTCATGCTCCCGAAAGTGGACATCCATACTGACAAACTTCTTCTTCTCTACTGGACTCCAGCGCACATACCCTTTCTGGGTCGCCGAGTAGCCTACGAAGATGCATTTGACCGCTCTAGGGTCAAGTTTCCCAACTGATGGCCTGTTGTCCTTCACAAAACACACACACCCAAACACCTTCAGTGGGAGTATTCCACTATTATTGCCTTGCAATACCTCACATGGGGACTTCCATCCGAGGACCTTCGAGGGCATCCTGTTGATGAGTTGAGCTGCTGTCAACACTGCATGCCCCCACAGACTCTGTGGGACATTCATGTCGATCATCATACTTTTTGCGACCTCCAGAAGGTGTCTGTTTTTCCTTTCTGCAACTCCATTTTGTGCTGGTGTGTATGCACAGGTGGTCTGATGCTGTATTCCGTGTGCTGACAAGTATTCTGCAAGCGTCCTGTTGGTATACTTCGTTCCATTGTCAGACCTCAGTACCTTCACAACTGCTTTGTACTGAGTCTGGACATGCTTATGGAAATTCCGAAAACAAGCAGGTACATCATTCTTATTTTTCATCAAATATAACCAGGTAACACGAGAGGCACACTCAATGAAAGAAACAAAGTACTTATAACCTTTCATAGTGTTAGTAGCACATGGACCCCAGACATCAAAATATACTACCTCAAAAGCAAAAGTGCTCCTATGACCCGTGCCAACATATGAGCTCCTAGTAAGTTTTCCTAACTCGCACGCATCACATACTAATTTCTCTTTATTTGTTTTTGCATAAATCTCTGGATACAACTTACTTAGAGTATCAAAGGAAGAATGTCCCATCCTCCGATGATGGAGTATCAAGGTATCCTCAGTCCTCTGCTGCAGTCCTTCCATGCCAGCCTTCTCTGCCATAGATACCAATGCTGAGTCCAGTCCTTCTCGATCTAGGTACCACAGTCCCTCATGCCAATTGCCAGTCCCAAGTCTTCGTCCTGTCCCTTTCTCCTGGAAGGTCACCTTAGGAATATCAAAAGAAATAATGCATTTAAGTTGGAGGATTATAGAACTAATGGACAAGAGACTGACTGGAAAGAATGGAGCATGTAAAACATTGGATAATCTTACTGAACTTGTACAATTAACAGTACCCTTACCGACCACTGGCTGGAAAGTGCCATCAGCTGTCTGAATGCTGTCTGCTGATGCTAGGTGAGTGTAGGAAGAAAACTCACTAGCATTCCCCGTCACATGCCGAGATGCTCCCGAGTCGATAATCCAGTCTGATGATTTAAGGGAAGAGATAGACGCAAGGGCAAGTGATTCGTCAGTACCTTCTGATGGATGGGCATACATGGCAGCGTTGCCCCTAACAAAGAATGAGGTGGACACCTCCTCTGTTCTACTCCTCATGTCTCCCAGTGCCTGGTCCTCCATAGTAAAGGTGCCATCAGCTTCTCCGTTCCCTTCTGATATCAGGAGGTTCGCCCGATAACCTCCTCGGCCGCCTCGTCTACCCCCTCAACCACGACCACGTCCTCCATTATATCCTCGTCCGCCGAACGGTCCTCGTCCACCACCTGAATCTCCCTCCCTAGGTGGTTTGGTACAAGCATACCGATGATGACCCATCTCCCCACAGTTGTAGCACTGTCGGTTATGCTGCCAGGGCTCTCCCTTAGATCATGTGTTACCTGAGCTGGTGATCGCTAGTGCTGACTTTGCTTCGGGGGGACCACCTGTCCCGGCTTGCAGCCTGATGCGTGTCTCCTCCTGGATCATGGCTGAGATAGCCTCCTCAAGGCTAGGGATCTTTGGTTGGGCTAGAAGTAGGGCCGTCCTCTGTGCGAAAGCTACAGTCAGCCCTTTGAGGAACTTCATCGTCCTCTCCTGCAGACACACCTGTCTCTCCTTACACTTAGGGCCCCGACAGCTCGCCCGATCTGAGGAGTGATCATAATCCAACCACAGATGCTCCAACTCCGTGGCATACTCCTGCACCGTCTTCTCTCCCTGTACGGGTCATCAATCTCCCCCTTTATCTGGAAGACCCGTAAGTTGTTCCCCACACCATCATAGGTCCTTTTCAACTTCTCCCACACATCTTTCACCATCTCAATACCGTCTACTGTGGCGGCAATAGACTGGACTAAGGAGTTGAGAAGCCAGATGTAGATCACCATATGAGTGGACTTCCACTCATCGCGTCCTGTCGAGCCCTCGTCCGGCTCTGTCGTCTCGCCCGTCAGGAACCCCTCCATATTTTTTCCTGCAAGGGTTCTTCTCATCCGCCGTGACCAACTCAGATAGGTGGCTGGTCCATCTAATTTCAGATCGATGGAGGGAAGCTTCAACTCCGGCGACGTTCGTGTCGTGTTCTCACCAGCCGACATCGTCAACAACTTCATCAACGTCGCCACCTCTGCAGAATCTAGCTTCTTGATGTTCTCCTCCATCGATGCGTCGTCTATCCAATCACGTCACGTCCGCTCCATGACTCACTCTCGTCCTCGTCGTCCGCTCCTAGATCCGAACATGTTCCCCCTTTTTTCAGATCTAGGCATCCCTATTAGGCGCTGTCTCGTGCTGGTGCGGAGGAGGCGGCAGCACGCATGTCACAGCCGTCGTCGCAGCAGCAGTAGCAGCAGTCGCAGCAGCCGCAGCAGCAGTAGTAGCCGCAGTAGTAGCGGGACGGGGCATCAACAGCGAAGGGCGGCCTGCGAAGGGCGGAGAAGAGAAGAGAAGGGACAGAAAGGGAGGGGCGTGGAAGTGTTCGGTGAAGGAGATCTAGGAAATCTTCCTGTGGGTTTGTGGAAGCTTGGTGACGGCTAGGGTTTGTGGAAACTTGGCTCTAATACCATGTTGATATTAGTTGATTGATTTTATTGATTGTCTCATTGGCATTATATAGCCTTACAGTCATTAATACAATGATCTCAATCATTATGACAATAATCTCATAATGGAATATCCTGTGACATATTCTGGCATCCCAAATATGTCCTCAGGATATTCCCATGTGCTTATACTATACTTAAATATGACACCCAACATACCATATCAACAGCTGGTATTACCACATGACTTAAATGCAAGAACTGCAGTTCTTGCTGCTGCTAATCCTGCTTGGTACAAATTGATCAATAACATAATTTTTTAGATTTAATGCTGCACATTCTTGCTTATGTTCTCTAACAAGCTGATGTTGCCTTCTGTTCTTAAGGGGAAGATATGATCTTAGGAGGACTCCAGCAGAAAACATTAATCTCCCCCCGGCTCTACTGTCCCGTTTTGATCTTCTGTAGCTAATTCTGGACCGTGCAGATATGGATAGTGACCTTGAAATGGCAAGACATGTTCTACATGTGCATCAGAATCTTGAATGTCCTTCACATGGATTCACACCGCTTGAACCATCTGTTCTTCAGTAATTTTACCTCCCCTCTACCGACCTAAGTGGTTTTGTGATCTTTTTCTATGCAATCATTTTTGAGTGACTAAAACGACCAATGGTTTTGAACCCACTTGACCCACCACTTGATTTCTAACCTCTGAGCAATCATTTGTATGAAATATCGTGGATCTGTAAGATGAATGCTAAAAGTTCAGTAAAATCCTGAAGGTCAAAGTGCATTTAAACTTTATCAATTGCAAGAACCTAAAATAGAAGATTCATCCAAGTTTTACACAAGGTTCGCAGTATCGGAAGTGGTATCGGGCCATTAGTATGAGTAGCGAGATCGATATTTTTGCCATCGGAAAACAAATAATTATTAGAGTTATTTGTATTTACACCCCCCCCCCCCCTCTCTCTCTCTCTCTCCCCTCCCCAACACACACACACCACTTTTAATTTTGTTAGTTTACCCTCCATTTCATGCATTTAGGAAGTGTTATTTGTATTTACCTCCCATTATTTAACACTAAATTGGGGGTGGAGGGGGGGGGGGTGGGGTGGGGGGGGGTTGTAAATGCAAATAACTCTCATTATTAATAATTTATTATTTTTTTAGAAAATATATTTGATATATTTAGGCATAATTAACTATTTTCAATGTTGTTTCTTAGTAGTTTCAAAATTGAATGAAATAATACTCACCCTTGCCGATTGGTTTACATGCGATAGATAAGTTTTCTTCTTTTACATACTTTTACAACCTTATTATGCTTTTACACCCTTGCTGATGGATTTTTTTTTGTTCAATTTTCTTTGCCGAATTGACCGCAAAAGATATCCCCAATGTTGGTATCGATCAGTATCGGGTGTCGGTCAGTATCAGATAGGGATATGCCAAACCGTATCGTATCGACCACATCGGATCGGTATTGGCCGATACTGCAAACTATGGTTTACAGTCTTGAATAGGCCTGAAATCCCTTGAAGTCATAAGACAATCTCAGCTTTGGCTGGCTGCAACCTGGTACAACCTGGTATAACTTGTTCCTTGAACCTGCCCTTTATTCCAAGGATAGGCAAAACATACCACCCAAGGTGGGTTAGATTGGGTTTAGAGGGGTGGATTGCGGTTTTCAGAGGTTTGCTCCTGGGCTGTATGAGTTTAAAGTGTTGGCAGGCATGAAAACCCATTAATCATGAAATGACTTTCGGTGTAATTGAAAAGTCCTCTCCTATTATAATTGAAGGTTGGCATAATACTTTGGTTGTAACATGGTCAAATTTCATGTGTGCCTTACCATAAGTGTGATCTCCATATTTTATTATAGAGCTGACCTGGTTGATGGTGATGGTGCATAATTTATTGACTTTAAGCACTCCAATTTAATTTTTTTTCGTCCGTCACAGAGCGTATATTTCAGCTGCAAGAAGAGTAACTCCTTCAGTCCCAAGAGATCTCGAGGAGTATATTGCTACTGCATATTCCAGCATTCGCCAAGAGGAAGCCAAGTCAAGCGCACCACATTCTTACACAACTGTCAGAACACTATTGAGCATTCTTCGAATATCTATAGTATGTCATTTACTATCATATTCCTTCTATTTGCTTTTATGTGCTTGACTGCTTCTTATTAGACTTTGGTGCATTCAAATAATTACCTTTGTTATACCAACAATATTTCCTAAAGAAAATAAGAAACTTATATGCAACAGGTTCTGTATTAACTTAAAATATCAGATTCTATATTTGTTGGTGATAATCTTGTTAGTTTGTTTAGATTGTTTAGTTGGTTTAGATTATTAGTTGGTTTAGATTGATAAGTTGTTTGTTGAAACAACTTTGATATATCTTTTATTTAGTCTATCTCTTTACATCAAATGTTTAACTATATATAGCTACCATTTCATTCAATAAAGATCACCAAGTTTATTTATCCTCCACAAAACTTGTGTCCTGTTTCCTAGTTACTGGGCTATTTTACTACATTTGGTATCAGAGCTCGGGTTGAGGAACAGAGAAGCTATGGCAACCAACGACGACCAAAGCCCCACGACGTCGACGTCATTCACCTTCAAGTACCCCATGCTGACACGGACCAACTACGCGGATTGGGCTCTCTTAATGAGAGTCAACATGCAGGCGCAAGGCCTGTGGGAGGCGATCGAACCTGGAAAAGCCGACTACCGCGACGACAGGATGGCCCTGTCCGTCATACTCCGTGCTGTGCTGCCAGAGATGCTGCGGACACTGGCAGTAAAAGACACTGCCAAGGAAGCATGGGACGCTGTGAAGATGATGCGGATGGGGGTCGAGCGCGTGCGCGAGGCCAAGGCGCAGAAATTGCGCGCTGACTTCGAATCAATGAAGTTCAAAGACGGCGAGTCCGTCGAGGACTTCGCGATGCGGCTCACGGGACTCGTCAGCGACCTGCAACTACTCGACGACGAAATGGACGACGAGAAGGTAGTTAAAAAATTTCTTCGAGTCGTTCCATCCAAGTACACGCAAGTCGCCATCGAGACTTTAGTGGATCTCAAGACGCTGTCAATTGAAGAGCTTACCGGTCGTCTTCTAGCCATCGAGGAGCGGTACAATCTTGGCAGCAACTCCGGCGACACAAGTAGCCGCCTTCTCCTATCCGAAGAGGAGTGGCTCGCTCGCACGAAGCAGAGGAAGGCGACGCCTACTCCGACGGTGGCAAAAGTTATGGTCGTGGGCGCGGCAAGCCAAGAGGTCGTGGCCGCGACAACACGAACTACGGCAACGACAACGCGTCCGGTGGCACGCGCGACAAGAAGGGTAAGTGCCACAATTGTGGCATCTACGGCCACTGGGCGAAGGACTGCCGCAAGCCGAAGCGCGATGAGCGTGCCAATCTGACGCAAATAGAAGACGATGAACCAACACTGCTCATGGCCATGCTTCATGAAGAAAAAGTGCAGATCCATGAAGAGAAGGAGCAACAAAAACTAGCAGAAGAGCAACTACGATCTTCTTCTCTTCTAACTGAAAAGCAAGAACTAGAAGATAAAATTGTGTCTTTGTCCAAGAAGGTTTCAGAAGAAGCCTCAGATGCAGCTGCTTGCAAGGCATTTTCATTGCAAGACAAGGTGAGACTTGAGAACCAATTGCATGATATGGCCCTGATGGTTGAGCGACTAGAAAGCAGTCGACAGAAACTTCTATTGGAGATTGACTCACAGTCTTCAGAGATAGAAAGTCTGTTCGAGGAGAACACTTTATCTTCCTCATATCAGGATGTAGTGGGGGTTGCCAGGCAGTGGGAGAACCAGGAACAAAATAATTTACCTTCCTTGAGGAAAGTTCTGAAGGAGCTGGTGATGATCGTCGACGCCAAGAACACTGCCCTCAGCCATGCTGACGACGCGATGAGGATCGCCGAGATCAACGCGAAGAAGGTGGCGGTCTTGTCCGGGGAAGTCATCCGCCTGAAATCTCTGCTCAAATCCCAGTTGGAGAGTAAATCGAAGGAAACTCGAGAAGTGGTGACAAAGTTGAACTCCGAGATCGCCACTCTGAAGTGCGAGCTCGAGAAGGAGAAGGAAAAGGCAATGGAGGAGAAGCTGGTCGAGATGGAAGCTTCGGTCGAGGGGCTTCGGATTGAGCTGAGCGACGCGCAGAAGGCCGAGACGAACGCGACCAACGACGAAGAAGAAGAGAAACAACAACCAGACCAAATCGACGTCATTTCCGACCAGATCGAGAAAGAATCGGAAGAAATCCCAAGCAACAACTCGATCTCTCCTCGTCCACCTCCTCCTACGGATTCGAATCTGGAGAAATCTCCTCAGGAGCTGAGCTCCCCGTCGCCAATCCTCTCCGACGAGCCGGCCGACTTCAAGACGCCGAGGAGCCCCACTCCGCCCCCCTTCCAGATTCCCTGGTCCGACCGGTCCTCGCCGGCTGTAGCGGAGCTAGCGGTCGACCAGATGACGAGAATGAGAGCCCTCGCGATGGTGGACTACGAGCACGACGACGTCGACATGTCCCCGGAAACCGAAGAGAGAGAGAGATAATGGGTCGACCACCACAAAGCGGAGGAGGCCCAGCCTTCCGCTTCACACAGAACGAGGTTGTGGAGATGGAGGCTTGCTTGCAAGAAGTAAACCATGCAATACCATCTCGAGACACGGTGTGCGCCCTAGCTGAAAATTTTAGTTTGTCGGCCGACCGAGTTGGAAAGACTCCTCCTATTCAGCCCAAACAGGTCTGGAATTGGTTCCAAAATAGGAGGTATGCACAGAGGGCAAAAGTGGTCAGAGCACCACCAGGAAAGCTAAGCGTTGTACCAATGCCACGCGACGATGACTCGCTTCCATTCAGAAATGTCAATGTCAATGTGCCTCCTTCTACATCTGCTCCCTTAGGTGCAGGAAAGAATCCAGAAAATGCTCAAGTGGAATTCGAAGCGAAATCAGCTAGAGATGGGGCATGGTATGATGTTGTAGTATTTCTATCACATAGAATGTTTGATACAGATGATCCGGAAGTTCGGGTTCGATTCTCTGGCTTTGGTGTAGAAGAAGATGAGTGGGTTAATGTGCGCAAGTTTGTCAGACAACGGTCCCTTCCATGTGAAAATGCAGAATGTGTTGCTGTACTCCCTGGAGATCTTATTCTCTGCTTTCAGGATCTGCGAGCCAAGGCGACATCGCTAGGAGCTAAGGCCTGTTTCGTCCATTGATCGAAGCTGTCTGGGATATTAAAGAGGACATGCAGAAAATGAAGCATTGATGCAACAAGATTAAGGGAGTGATTGTTGGTGATAATCTTGTTAGTTTGTTTAGATTGTTTAGTTGGTTTAGATTATTAGTTGGTTTAGATTGATAAGTTGTTTGTTGAAACAACTTTGATATATCTTTTATCTAGTCTATCTCTTTACATCAAATGTTTAACTATATATAGCTACCATTTCATTCAATAAAGATCACCAAGTTTATTTATCCTCCACAAAACTTGTGTCCTGTTTCCTAGTTACTGGGCTATTTTACTACAATATTAACTTAAAATAACAGATTCTGCTTTACGTTTGCAGGCTTTAGCAAGACTTAGGTTTTCAGCAACAGTTGCTCAGAGTGATGTGGATGAGGCTCTTCGTTTGATTCAAATGTCAAAGTTCTCTTTATACTCAGATGACCGCCAAAGATCCGGTTTAGACGCCATATCTGATATCTATTCAGTATTGCGAGATGAAGCAGCAAGGACAAACAGCATGGATGTAACCTATGCTCATGCTCTTAACTGGATATCTAGAAAGGTACATATGTACATTTATGCTCTTATACTGTTGGAAGTATTCCTCAAAGCTCGTTGATCAATCAAGCATTTGAATCACATATTCCTTTGTAGCTAACTTAACAGCCAACTGGCCAGTATATAATGATGTTTTTAAAATATGATATTTTTTCTAAAGCCGGAAAAGGAAATTTGAAGCTCTTGAGATTCACCTAGCATTTTTAACTGCATGAGCCTTCACATGAAGGACTGCAACTTTTGGACAGTTAGCTGGTTGATAATTTATGCAAAAGGTACTGTTCTAGGAAAATTGATCGGCGGGAAATTGACAGCTAACTGTAGTATTTGTTATTGTAAGTCTGACATGCACCCTTATTACTGAACTAGTCACCTTCACGTGCGTAGCACGTGCCTACCAAAAAGAAAAAAAAATCTTGGATATAAAATACTTTAAATATAATTTGAATATATTTTAATTAGGATTTGTTATAGATATGTTTTTTGAAATTTAGATGTGTTTAGTTAGATAATACCATGTAGTTAGTTTAAATATAATTTGAATATTGAATATACTTTAGGATTTGTTATAGATGTTTATATGAGTTTGGATAAATGTTCAGTTAGCTGGATTTTTTTTTTAATTTTTTTTTCTTAACTACTAAGGAGATACATACGCAATAGTTAGATTTTTTTTTTTTTTTTAATCACTAATGGAGGATAAGCAAACGGCTTAGACGGCTCATTTTTTAGCCGTTTCCAAGCTGCATTATAATAATAGAGATGGAGATGTACCAGTTACTTAATGGTGTCACCCAATTTCTTAAGCATGAATTATTGAGAAAAGGATATTTACACGTATCAGTCTACAGCGGATGTACAGGAATACCATTTGATACTGAAACTAGTGAAACTCTTGGTCATCCAGAAATATATTTCCTGATCCTACTTATAACCCATTGTAAATAAACGCTCAAGAGTTTTCAGCCGAATGTCTGACCCTAGAAACAAAGCAGCTTTTATCCATACGTTGCTTGAAAGTTGCTTCATGATGTCTTTTGCCCACCTCATCTGTGTTTCTTCACTTGAACTTGATTTCGAAGATTTGATCGATTGGTCATTTCCTTATAGCTTGTTGCTGTGTTAATAAACGCATTATGGACATGCCAGTCTTTTGTTTGCATATTAAATGCACACCCGATACTAATTCGTGATTTTCTATGTGTATTTCTTCCCATGTAGAGACTGTTTTTTTTTTCTTTCACAATCATGTAAACAGGGATACAGCGAAGCTCAGCTGAAGGAGTGCCTAGAAGAGTATGCTGCTCTGAATGTGTGGCAGATCCATCCGAATACATTTGATATTCACTTCATTGATGCTTAAATTTACCTCAATTGTTAGACAACATTTCTAGTTGACCTTGTTTCCCAGAACAGAGGCACAGATGATTGGAGTTTAATAGGTGTTCTGGAATCTGGCTTCTGCTGGCACGGTACGTGGAGCTCACTGATCAGTTTCCGAAGAACTTGTATTAGAATCAATGTTTATACATGCTAATGTATTCTTTATCTATTGGTGCCGTGTAATAACTTTTGATACTGATGCTTGCAAAACATAGCTATGTCAACAGTAACAACGACACGTGAACATCTTAATGTTGCAAGCAGCCTTTTGATGAGCCATTTCATGGTCTGGGCATGCAACCCATTTTCCATGACATTCCCTGATAATTTGACTAAATATAAACTAGACAACTGATTGTCGTCATTGTCTGCAGAAATCAGCATCAGAGATTTATGTTAATACCACTGTTCTACCAACGACCAATAATACTTGAAGAGCTAGCTTATGACAACCAACCCATGAGTGGCACAAAGTTGGATATTACACTGAAACTACATTGTCAGATGTCTATGAAGAGCTTGGCTTGATTTTACATGAAGCTATCAAGCACCGAAGTTGAAAGAATGAACAGTTCCACCTCTATTATTTATCTAGTTTTGCTGCAGATATTCAAAATAGGTAAAAGAACAATCATATCCTTGACTTCATATATAGTCTATAACTTGAAACATGATTATTCAGTAATCTAGTTTTTGCAACCTGTTGCATACAATCTGCAATTTGTACGAATTTAGTAATGTTAAGTTTTAACATATTTCGATGACTCATAAATATCTATCACCAAGCAAATAGGGCTTGATTCCACCAGAGGATACAGCAGCCTTCGCTCATGTGAGTATTGTGTTGAAAACTAAACAAGCAATACTAAATCAATTTTTCTTCACAGTATACACAGAACCAATGGAGGAAATATCATAGCATTATAAACTCACTAAAAATATTAGGACATTTTTTTTATCGGAGATTTCTAAGATGTATTGTACAAATTTTTTTTTTTCCTCTTTTGACTTCAAAACCTTAGACCTTGATCAAATATTTGCCTTTAACAAAAAATCATAATACAATGATATCCTTTTCTAAGATATAAGATCTTCTGAAAGTAAAATAGATTGTAACTTACTCAGAGTTCTCGCCGAAGTGAATCAAACAACTCCTTACTCTGTTTCTCTGCACCTCGGGTGTTAAGAACTTTACTTTCCTCGACCATCGTTATTGAGTTATTCTTCAGCTCTTCGTATAACCAAAAAAAAAATGAGATTGAAAATAACTGAAGAATGTTACTTTTCTAGATTTCAGTGTTTCCTGGAAGAGATGAAAAATACCTGTTCTTGAGATCAAGCTGGGGAAGAGGTGATAGAAACAAGTAGCATTCATATATTCTTAAATCTTAATAAATCAAAGAACGACCTTTCAATAAATGATGATAAACTCCTTGGAGATAATTTTGTAACGATCCATTTTGTTCAAGCGGACAGCCGATTCAAACGGCACAAGTGCAACGACCCGACCTGCTTTGCTCAACGAGAGGACTTGTTTGAGGCAAAGGATTTTCAGACTTGGCCCTTCAGGAGTTCAGACATAGACTTTCAAAGGCTTGCTCGGAGTATCGCTCGACCGAGGCAAATTATTCGCTAAGGTGGGTGGTTACGATGAACTTGTCTTTGTTTAGCCAGCACATTTAAAATATGGACGATACATGCTAGTTGCTAGGTGAATTATCCCCCTGCATGCTAATAAAGAATACAACGCACCTAGCTAAGGGAATAATCCTAACTTGTATTGCTTGTGTTAGAACATGAAAATAAAACTTTGCTTATAAATGGACCATCGCATGCTACCTTTGCCTTGTGCAAGTAGACCCCGCTATGCCTCGAGTAGATCGTCGTGTACTCTTCGTAGTGAACTGTTCATTTGTTTACACTGCACGTCCCTAGATTATGTCGTTCGGTATATCCCTTTATGGTTTCACTCCTCGCTTTACCCATAGACCGTGCCAACGTAAATGTTTATATTTCATATAAATGCATGCTTGCATGCTTACATGTAGTTTGTACTCGTTGTCTCGTTTTAATGCTTGTCACATAATTTATGCCACAATCAAGTAACACTATCCGTATCGTGCATGCATCTAGTTAGCCAGAAGACTATCAAATAGTCCTTCTGTGAAATATAAACCTGCAAGTATACATGACCGTTGGGTCGCCAAGGCAGTTTCCGAACTAGAAAATTTGCATCAAGTCAAGTTGAACACTGAACGAGAATCATGTCAAGCAAATCAAAAATCACAGCTCGTGGAGCAATGCTCGTTCAGAACAAAAATTATGGATTATTATGTCAAATTGTGAATCTGGAAGACCAAGACTTGCATGTCGCGGACAACTTGTGCACAAGATATTAAATGGGTTCCTATAGACGGTCGCCGGGGCACCGAGGCCGATCCGATCCGGACGGAACGTCTGTTCGTCTGTCTGTCGGGCAAGGATGGCGTGTGGCGCCTTGTGAACCTTCCTTCACGCCATTCTTGCTCTTAGACTGAATAATCGTCTGTTGGAGGAAGAAATGGCATGTAGCGGGGATCGCCATCTGCTTTGCATACCATTTTTATCCCGTGATTAAAACTCGTCCTTTATGGCTATGCCAGCGACTCATGTTCATATATATAGATAAGTCATCCTCGCTTAGCGGCTATCCGCATGCGAGTCATTGCATCACATCCAGTAAATTGGAAACACCTGAACGAATATGAGTAAAAGATAACTGTGCATAACTGAACAATTGAACATCTTCTGCAACACACCTGAACTATTCGTACAACTCGTGCACCTGAAATAGTACCTCGCTCACGACACTTTGTTTGCTTATGCTATTGCCTTGGATTTTATTATGTATGCTCGTGCTTGGTTTAACTTGGTTTGCCTTGGACAGGGAAGGACGAATGGTAAGTTGGTAAGTCTCGCCGTGTTACTCTTATATCGCACGGCGCACTGCCACACGAGTTAAACTTTTCATTATGCCATAAAACTGATCCTAAGGCAAGACTAGAAAGATAACTTAATAGATAGTGCACAAAACATTTATAACGTGTTTGGATTTGTCGAGCATGCGAGAAGCCTCCCCACCAGTGCATTCATGTACTGATAACCCACCAGATTGCTTGTAGGGTGCGGGAGAACCTCGTTCGGTGCTGATACCCCCTTCGTGCGTGCTAAGGCGTAGAGTTTACTCTGAAGCCTTGGAGCGTTGCGTCCGGAGCTGAAGCACATATACACGACATAATGTTGGAATATCGCCTATGTATCATTCCACAAATGTAGCAATTTGGCACGCTTTTATCGTTTCAGAGAGAGAGAAAGAGGCTTGAGCGACTTGTAATCTCGGCCTAGCGCCGTTTGTAACACTTGTTCAATATCAATAAAGAGGTCGTTTTACTTCTATACTTGTGTTATTCAATTCTTTCGCTATTGACGACTCTGTGAACTTGTTATCAATCGCCTGTGCGTTTCTTATTCCGCTGCACTCGGACTATCTGTGGCTTAGATATCTGATCGCCTGTTCGGATCATGGCCTTGCACGGACGCGGCTTACGCTTGTGCGACATCACGTTCTGGCGCGGTAATTCACGCCTAGCGGGGATGGCCGATTACCTGCGGAAGATCGGGACGTGACAAATTTTAGGGATCAACTTACCATATTTACACCTCAAAACCTTTTCCTTTACAGCATCTCCACTCATCTAGAGGATCACACCACCATAACCATCTATAACTAATGAACTTGCTCCAGAAGAAAGTTTTTTTGTAGAGAGAAACAATTATGTGTGTGTTAAAAGAAAAAAAAAAGAACTGTGAGTGTTAAACTGCATATGTAAGCTTTGAGAAGGAAAACAAACACTAGCATCTAATTTATCTCGTGTTAATATGCACTAGTAAATGCATGTGTGTTGTACATATTTTTTTTTATATTGTTATAAAATAGTTTAAATATTTAAATATATTTGAATTAAAATTTGTAATATATATATTTATATTTTAATTACGATTTCTTATAGATTTAATTATATTTTAATTATAATTTGTTATGGATATATTTCTACCCTTTATAAAAAATCTTTAAAATGCTAGCCGTCTAAACCGTACGTATATCCTCACGTAATTAAAAATTAATAAAATTTAACTACATAATATTATAACTTAGCCAAACACCTCTTCTAGCTCATGTCGTTTAGTTGGAAGACATTTTTCTTGGTTGGTTAGGTTCAATTTTTCATGGTGTTATTTATAACAAATTTAATTTTTTTAACAAATTTTTTTACGTAATATTATTTTTTTAATAAATGGTTGAGGATTTACAAACGATTTAGACGGTTCAAATTAAGCCGTTTCCGAGCTTGATTATAAGAGTAAAGATGTAACATTTTGTCATGATCAGTGAGTGTACTTATCTATTTTCGATATATGCCAGATAAGTGTCAAATTTGAATCTCAAGTTGCTTAACACAATTATGCTTTAAAGGTTAGTGCTGGAACTTAAGGGCCATATCAGATGTAGTCATCAATTAAAAATTCTAATCTAGCTAGACTGAAAACCCTATATAACTTGTACCAAACCAGGCCATCTTGATATTCACAAGCTAACTAAATTGATGTTATTAATTCACTAGGTAACTAAAGGTCATGTTTTCATCGATTTTGGAAGGTTTTTTGAGCCGACCGCTTATAAAGTATTTAAAAATGTTGGTATTTTTCACTTTTCTTTAGGAGTTTAAGTCCCACATTGAAAAACCACCAATGTGTATATCTCAATATATAGCTTTGCTTAGTATTGATATATGCACATGGGGTGGTGGTCCATATGGGTTGACTTTCTTAGAGGAATTAAGTGTGAACCTCATTATGACAATCTTTATTTTGTCACCGCCTTTGGAAAGTTTCTCTTAGGAGCTACTCGGACTCAGACTCAGGCTCAAGGGCACAAAATGACACTTTGTTGGTGCACTTTGCACTTAGGAGCCATGCGTCCAGGGACCATGCGATCAGGTGCCCATGCGGACAGGTGCACATGCGGCCAGGGGCCATGCGGTCAGGTGCGCTTGCGATCAAATGCCCATACGGACATGTGCACATACGGCCAGGGGCCATACGGCGTGGAGCTATGCGGCCAGGCGCTATGCGACCAGCAAGTTAGCTTGAACGAGTCAAGTATGGAGGGGACATGGACTGCTGTTGGCAGCTCGGTGCGGCAGTATCTGCTCTGTGCAGTACTGCGCACAGGCGGCACAGGCAGCTCATGGCTCTCTGTGCCACGCAGCTGCAACAACTTTTGGTGCCTGAAGGCGCTGTCTGCTCTATGTAGTACAGCGGTGCAAGCAGCTCATACGGCCTAATTTTTTTTCCAGGCCGTATGGAAGCTGAAATCCTCTATATATAGAGGCTCTCCTCTTTCATTTAGGGTATTGGAAAAAAATTGAGAAAGAGAGAAAAACCGAGAGCACCAGCAGGACCTGCGACGGTTTTTAGCATAATTCCAAAAGAATCTTTCGAGTGATCCGAAGGTGACCAAGAGCGTTCCAGAAGTTCTCGTGTGAACTTGCTGGATTCTGGGGACAGATTGTTGTATAGCGCGAATCTTGCCTTGAGCTTTAGTGGTTTTGATCACCCCAGCAAGAGTTCCCTTATTTGTATTTTTGTTCTTATTTTCGTTCTTCTCGGTGCAGCCTCTACAAACGTAAAGAGAATAACGGTTTTCTGATTCTTCTTGTATTTGTATTTTCTTTGGGTGGTCAGTTTGTATCATGTTCCTTGTTTAATGGTTCTGTGGGGTTGTATTTCACTAAAGATGAACTCTTATGTGAATCTCAATGCACCAACTTCTCTTCTGGATTTTGTAGAGACGAACTCTTGTGTAAGTCTCTACTTTATGGCTACAAAAGCTTCTTTGATCTGACTTCGGGACTAACAATCTCAAGGCAAGATCCGAGTTAGAATAGATAACCGCTCAAACGTTCTTGATTCTAGCTTTCACAAGCTTGAGAAGTTTGATGGCGAATACTACAACATTTGGAAAGAAAAAATCTTCTTGAATCTTTGTCTTGTCAAAGTTTCTTATGTGTTGGTTGATCATGGACCTACCATTCCCGAAGATGGAGGAGTGCTTGCAGTTGGTGTGGCGCAGGATGCGCACTCCAAGTGGAAGGAAGACAACGATCTCTGCAGGTTGTTAATTCTCAATGCTATGGATGACTCGATGGCAGAGCCTACAGTAAGAAGGAGAAGGCAAGAGATGTCTGGGAATCTCTTGAGAAGCACTACAAAACTGACGAAAAAATGTCTAAAATCTATCTCGTTGAGAAGTTCTTCACTTTGTAATTTGAGGACGAGAAGGTGATGTTACCATAAGTTAAGGAACTTCTGAAGATGCAGCAAAAGCTGGAGGAAGAGGACATAAAGCAGGAAGACAAATTTATGGTGGGGATTATCGTCACCAAACTTCTTCTAGGCTCGATCACGTTCAAGACTGACATGTACCGTAAAAAGATGGAGATCCAGCTTGAAGAACTTCTTCACTGTATTCATTAAAGATGAAGCCAGGAGGCAACTAAAATTGGACTCCTTGTCCAAGTAGTTGGCTAAGGCCAACATGGTACATGCTAGTAACTCTAAAGGGAAGCATAAATTTTTCTATAAGAAGAAGAAGAAGGACTTCAACCAGCTGAAGGTAAAGTCGGCTCAGTTCAAGCCAAAGCCGAAGACTGATGTAACATTCTACAACTGTGGCAAGAAGGGTCACTACAAGAGCGACTGCAGGTCGAAGCCTAAACCAAAAGAGCAAGGTGAGCTTAACCTAGTTGCTATGATTGCGCAGGTTGAGTCACTTGGCGTGGACACTGAATGGTGGGTGAACACTGGTGTATCTTGCCACATGTGCTCTAAGAAGGAGCTGTTCGTTAAGTATAAGCCTACCTTTGAGAAAGTCTCGATGGCGGATAAGTCTTAAGTTGCAGTGCTGAGAATTGGGATGGTAGTGCTAAAGCTGTCACGACCCGTACCTGGATATTCGAACACGAGTACGTGGTTACGCCCAGCCTACGCCGCAGAATCGACAGTAGAACGCTGTCTGGGTCATTTCTAACTATCTAACATCTCAACAATATAATATGGTACCTGTCAAGCATCTCAACTCCAAACGGAGGAGTAATATGGTATCTCACATGAATAACAAAACTCAATCACAAAACCAACTAAGGAAGAATAATGCATGAATGGAATAACGAAGGAAAGAATAACATACAATCCACAATCTGAAATAATATACAAGATATGAATCCACCAAAATAATAGTCTAATACAATCCCATACAATATAATCTAGACCTCCTCAGGCTCTGCAACTAAGTCCCCCTAGTCAATAAGAGTGTCCTCTATAGGTACGCTGCCCTGCGACCCGTAAAAGGTAGGACACTGCTCTATAAGCCAGTCATCTGGAAAAAATATATTCAGTCAGGATTGGAGCGAAGTACATACCTCTGAAAGCAGTTTTAATAGCATAATCGAGCATATAAACAGATATAGAAATGAAATACAAGATCACTAAACATATGAATGATGAACAAGATATATACAGGTAATGTACGAGAATATAGATCAACAATATGAATATCACAATATGATGAAATAACTACAATCTAAACTAACTAATATGCCTCAGAATAAAACTTCATTATGTGATCGGGTTGGGTAAACATGATCAGGTAAGACGGATTACAAGTGAAGTATGTAACTAGAATGTACATGATGTAACAATGGCTTTGATCACATAATCAACTCCTACTCTCCCACCCCCAACTAATACTGATGGATCCAATCATAACACGCTACAAACACGAAAATATAACCACTGCACGAGAAGTGGGTGTATACGAATATCATAACCACCGAACACGAGCGGTGGGTGTACACGAATAAGCACACTAAACATGAGCAGTGTGTGAACATGACGTAACATCAATACCTAATGTACATGATGAGATACAATGTACACGAGTACCCGCTAAACACGTTAGGGGATAACATCTCATGACGGGATCCATATAGCACCAGTCCGTAAAATTACTGTGTCGGGATCAATGTATACAATTCTAGAACGTGTATATATACAATATTATGAATTGAAAACAATCATAGAAATATACTCGCCTGACGTCCTGAGCAAGGTGTGTCTCTCGATGCCCAAGTCGGTGTCTCACAACCTATATATGGTATGTTGTATCAATACAAGGTTCAATAATGAAAATAAGTGAAGTTGATGCAATTCTAGGTCAATACGCCATTTCTAAGTCAAACCAATAAATTCTTGGTTGCAAGAGTCTAATGCTAACTCACTAAGTCGATACACTATGAAGCTATACTATACAAGCTAAGCTAAGAATAAATAAAGCATCAAAGAGCCGTATCCTAAGATACGTAAGTTTTGAATATGAAAAATAAGGTTTTTAGATATATATTCAAGTCAACCATTATAATTATATCAAAATAATTTAAATAGGATACCTTGGCCTTGCACCAATGCGTATCGTACCTACCCGATATCCAACTAAATACCTTGGGTATCGGCTCTGTCTCTGGCTGAGGCTGCTCTCTGGGTGGTCCCTGTGTCGTATCCTCCCTCGGTGCTGCAGGTGGTGCTATAGCACCGAGTATCTCACGTCGGCTCCGAAGGTTCATCTCGCTGTAAGAGATAGAACTTCATTAGAGAGAGTACGGAATAAATCAAACAGGATGCAAATATATTACAATTCGGAAGAGGTTCAAAGGCGTAATCAAGTGGATGAGACCTAGTAATTTCTATCCTATTGCAGGCTCGCTGGGCACGTTACCATACCACAAGCGATAGACGTTTGGTGTTTCAGACCTGCATGGGCCACCACTAAAACCATGTCACGCCCCAGTCCCAAAATATTATGGAACCAGGCCACGTGGCATTGGCCAGCTGACACGTCTCCGAGGATATCCCAATTTAATGGATCCTGGCGAAGCGTGCTACGCTGTCCTAAAACTAACAAGTCTAATATCAACAACAGGTAACGTCTAATCTCATCCACAAACAACAGGTATAATACTGAAATAAAGGACTGTAATATAAGGACATAGTCGAAAGACATAATACAACTGAAATATGTCTGGTGGGAACAAACCCACTACAAATGTTAGAGATAATGTACTGATAGTCTGAAATAAAGTACTGATAATAAGGGTGACCGGAACAACGGCTAACTAGGTAAGGAGCTCCAGTCATAGGCGGAAGGCCTACCAATCTGATCAGGGGTACTCTGATGGAAGTACCTCCAGCTCCTCGTCAAGAGCAAACCTCGTCTCCACACCTGGCCCGTAAACTGTGGGATAATAGGCCTCGTCCAGATCTGGAAGATAACCAGGTCCTCAGAGGGACGTAACAAGATACAATATGCATGACAGATATAGTACTGAATAAAAGTAAAGAGGGGTGTGCTAACCATCTAAGTGAATGCAATGTAAGGACAACCTAGGAACGTATAAGTAGGTGTAGGCATAACGTCCAACGTCCTCTAGAGTATGGTATCTGCAACGTCCATCATTTCGAAGAATGAGGTATCTGTATATAAGTATAACGTCCACACTCTAAGGGCGTGGTGTCTGCAATGTATTATATATATATATATATATATATATATATATATATATATATATATATACATGTAGCTAACTAGCTACTAGCTAACTTAATGGATCCTTAACAACTAAACTAGCTATATACATATAACCAATCTAACAAGTACTTCCATATCTATCTAACTACTTAGACTAACAAGTATATTGGTACATAATTCACTAACATATATTACAATAGTATATAAAGCTCTCTAGCAAAAAACACCCAAATACTCAAATATAATCCATCTAATACCCACACCTTGATAACTTATCTAACTGATATGAGACTGAAACCAAACCCCAACTGAACACTAACAGGACTGTGCATACCTGCACAGTGGAGAAACTGAACTGTCACTGAGCTCAACTGCTTACTGCACAGTGAGTTACCTCTAGCACTTACTGCTGTGCAAATACTGTTACTTGCTGCAGTTAGCAAGTTCTGCACTGCTCGATGCAGAATGCATTGCTCCTAACTCGCTGCTGCTCTCTACTACTCTAACAAACCAAAACATTACCCAACTCAAAACCTTAATCCTACCAATCCTACAGATACTCCCTGAACCCAAACTGCTAACTATACTTAAAACCAAATACTGAACTGTGTAAAATTCGCACACAGTAACCTAATACTGTGGTTGTGCTTCCCCAAGGCTATGTGCAACTGCACAGTTATTGTGCTCAACCTTCTACTGGTACTTGTTGTGGCTTGTTCTTCATCCGCTGTGTGCACTGCACACAGTGTAGACTTGGTGCAGCTACTGATTTCCTCGTTGTGCCCATTGTGCATACAACAAACTCTGCTGCAGCTACTGTCCTTCGGAGCCTTCCCTCTTACTCACTCGTTGCACTGGCCGTTAAGGTCTCACAACACAACAACCTATACTCACAATCAACTAACAAGGTATACACATCTATGCCTTCCTTAAACATGGACACCCATATATATATATATATATATATATATATATATATATATATATATATATATATATAAGTACCCATATACATAGCTATATATATAAACACATATATAAACCAACACAACACTTAACATCTAAGCATCTATATATACCCACATATATAAACCAACACAACACTTAACATCTAAGCATTTATATATACCCCTCTCATAACACACACACACACACACACACACACAGATACATAAAATGAAATACATCTAATCTAACATATATATATATATATACTACCCATACACAAACACATAAACATTACATATATAATCTCATATATATATATATATATATATATATATATATATATATATATATATATATATATATATATATATATATATATATATATATATACATATAGATATATATATATCTAGATACATAGTATATACACAAATCGACACACATAAACACATCAACCCAAGATACACTATTATATACTCTATATAATACATAGATAGCATACTTATATATAATTACACATGTACGTATAGGGGAATGAGCCAAACAACAAACACATGGAGCGCATCGCACCCGTATCACACTTTTTCTATGATACGCTTGTGATACGACCCCAACACACAACCAAACGTATCCCGGAGGACACGAATAAGTCGAATACATAAATTATGAACAATACGTATAGTAATTAGAGTATCTACGTGTCTGTGTCACAATGTGATATGCACAAAGTCCCGTATCAGAGAAAAACTCCCAAAATTAACCCGTTTCGTCAAATTGACGAGATACGGCCTACACGTATCCAATTATGGACACGACACTAGTCACAAAAAAGCAATCAAGTGTCAATTAGATCTATTAGATCTAATGACAAGCACTACATGTGACAATCTCGAAATTCTTCCAAAATTGGCACCAATTTGGACATAACTTCCACCGTAGGTCTCCGATTGACCCAAAACCAATTCCTATGGGTACCCTATACATGTGGGTTGGTTTCTCATGGTAAAATATTAGATCTAGAGTCTATAAGAAGGGAAAAAACTGAATTGTACCTATTGAAAGATTGATTCCTAATGAAAAATCTTTAATTGCCATATAGCTCCTCTCCTTGTAGATCTTGGTTTCCTCCTCCTTGCTCATTGCTTCCTTCTTGTAGATCCTTGGTGTAGCAACCTCAATGATGAATTTAGAAAGATATTGGTGAAGAATTGGTGGAGAAATGATGAGGGAATGGAGGGAATTTGGAGAGGTAAGAATGTAGATCTAGAATTTGGGAATTGGAATGAATGAAATGATTTTCTCTCTCCTCCTTGAGGTGGTTGACCTATATACACCCCTCTAGCAATGTAAAATGACACACATACCCCTTGAGGCCTTTCATGAAGAAATTAATTAGGGAGGGAAGGTACTAGTCTAATGGTTTCACTAATTAATCAAGCCTCATAATCCATGGGCCTAATTCATGGGCTCAACTTAAACTAGTCTACTTGTTTGTTTCATGTATTCTAAATAATGGATTAGGTCCACTATACAAGTTCACAACAATCTGCAACTAGCAACAATAATAATACAATAAATAATTAAATCATGCAATGCACAAATATTAATTATAATTAAACCTAAAATAATTAATACCCATTGGCAATTACCAAACTACCATTGGATAAAAATGTGAGGGTGACAGAAGCTGACTTATGGAAAGTCACTTACACTGAAGAATGTGAAGCACATACCAATGACCACCAAGAATCTAGTTTCTGGGAGTCTGTTGTGCAAGACGGGCCTGATGATGGATATTAATGCCGGTCAGATGATGATGTCCTACAAAGGAACATACTTCGGAAAAGCTTTCTGTACCAAAGGGATATTTAAACTGCATCTTGTAACTCCTTCTGTTTGTATCAATGCAGTCTTTACTTCTGGTTATTCTCTTGAGTTGTGGCATAATAGACTAGGACATGTGCATTGTAAACGCATTAACAAGATGTCGAGTTTAGGCCTTATCTCCAAATGTGGGGGTAAGGAGGTGGAGAAATGTGAAGTACGTGCGTAGACGAAGATCGTCAAAAGGCGTTCAAAAGAGTGAACTGAAGCACATATCTTTTGGAGTTGGTACACTCAAATATCTGTGACTTCAAGCAACTCTCCACAAAAGTCGGAATAAAGTATTTCATCACTTTTATTGATAATTTCTCGAAGTACACATTCGTATATATTCTCAAGTCAAAAGACGAAGCGTTCGAGAGATTCAAGGACTTCAAAGCTGAAGCAGAACGTCAAACCGGTCAACAACTCAAAAGACTCAGAAGCGATCGAGGCGGAGAATATTGTTCCTTAGAATTCGTATCGTTCTGCAAAGGTCATGAAATTGTCAACGAAATGACTACTCCGTATTCTCTCTAATCTAATGGTATAGCAGAAAGGAAGAACATGACGCTGACAGAGATGGTGAACTCCATGTTGCTGACAATAGGACTTTCAAAGTGCTTCTGGGGAGAAGCAGCACTTACGGCTACGTTTATTCTGAATAGAGTACCGTTCGCGACATCTGACATTACTCCTCATGAACTCTGGTTCAATCTCAAACCTAACTTGAATGTCATTCGAGTGTGGGGATGTCTGGCATATCTGAAGCTTCCAAACCTTAAGATTCAAGCACTGGAAATGAGAACTACGAAGACCATATTTCTGGGCTATGCTGATAAGAGTGATGCTCGGAGGTTCCTTGATATCGAATCTAATCATATTATAGAATCTAACAACGCAGAATTCTTTAAAGACAAGTTTGCTATGCACAAGAATATTGTTCTCGCGGATGTCCCGGATAATGCTGTTAGCACAGACAAGGCAAGTACCTCTCAGAAAGAAGTAGTCCAAGAAGAAGTTGTCGATGATGAGACAACATTTGAACCTGAACCCGCTGAGCCGAGAGAAAAGCGAGTGAGGAGGCCGAAGGACTTCGGAGACGACTTTGTTACCTACCATGTGGAAGCTGATCCGCTTACCTATGATAAGGCAATAAAGACCAGAGATGCTATTTTCTAGAAATAGGCTATCCATGACGAGTTTGACTCGATAGCTTCTAATAATACATGAAAGTTAGTCGATCTGCCTGAAGGAGCTAAACCCATCGGATGCAAGTGGATCTTTAAGAAGAAGATGAAAGCAGACGAAACTGTTGACAAGTTCAAGGCCATGCTAGTGGTCAAGGTATTTTCTCAGATACAGGGGGTTGACTACTTCGATACCTATGCTTCCATTGCATGGAAAACTACTATCAGGATGCTGATTTCTCTAGGTGCTATTCACAGAATGGTAATTTATCAGATGGACGTCAATACAACATTTCTGAATGGTGAACTGACTGAGGAGATTTATATTCAGCAGCCATAAGGGTTTGTCGTCAAAGGTCTTGAAGACAAAGTATTCAAACTGGTAAAATATTTGTATTGTCTGAAGCAAGATCCCAAATTGTGGCACAAGAAGTTTGACAAAGTTATTAGATCAAATGGAAACAAGGTCAGCAAAACTGATAAGTGTGTTTACACAAAGTTCGCTAGCGATAGAGGTGTCATCGTTTGTCTTTATGTGGACGATATGCTAATCCTAGGCAAGGATGAAGAATGTGTCACTAGAACAAAGATAACATGGGAGATGCAGATGTCATCCTTGGGATTAAGATAATCTGAACGGAAGCAGGGCTTGCTCTATCACAAGCTCACTACATGGAGAAGATGCTCACACGCTATGGATATCTGGATCTTCCAGGGATCGATACTCCATATAGGTGTGATAAAAAACTGAAGCCTAACCCAGGAAAAAGCGTCAGACAATTGAAGTATTCTAGCATCACCGGGAGCTTCATGTATGCTACAAATGCTACTAGGCCGAATATTGATTTTGTTGTAGGGATGCTGAGTAGATTCACGAGTAACCTAGGTGTTGAACACTGGAAAGCTGTGAAGAGGGTGATGAGATACCTGAAGAAGACTCAGAAGTTTACACTTTACTACAGCGAAGATCCAGCAGTGGTAAAAGGCTTCAATGATGCTAGTTGGTGGTTAGAAGAAGAGAGCGAGAGATCCACAGGAGGATATATTTTTTCAATGAGAGGAGCTGCCATATCGTGGAGGTCAAAGAAGCAGATGATGCTCTCATACTCATCATGGAGTCTGAGTTCTATGTACTTGCAGCTGTAGAAGATAAAGCAGAATAGCTTCGGGAGCTCATGTACGATCTTCCAATGGTTACTATACAGATTTTGGTTGTACCGATATACTGCAACAACCAGGCAACTGCAGCAGTAGCATCTAATAATATCTTTAATGGAAAAAAGAGGACTGTACGACTTTGGCACAGAGTACTGAACAATCTCATCAAAACTAGTGTCATTACAGTGGTGGATGTTCAGAGTTTGGAGAACCTGACAGATCCGTTCACTAAAGACCTCAAGCGCAAGCTAGTCAAAGACACAACAGGTAAAATGGGCTTGAAGGGCCTCTAATATTGTGTCTTTGTAATCCTACCATTAAGTTTTATGCTATTAGTTCAAAGAAAAATCTACTAAGCATCTAGCTTTTGGTTCAAGGGAGGATCATTGACTGGAAAAATATCAGGTATATTGGGTAGTCTTTCGAGACAGGGTAGAATACGTACCCAGAACCACTGTGGTCTACTCTTTGTTCTTTATAATTATATATATATAGAATAATTTCCGTGTAAGGTTGGCTTCGACGCCTTAATGAGTTCTCGGGCAGAGTGAATATCCGGCGTGCGCTGCAAGAAGTACGTGTAGTTCATCACTACAAGAGATTTGTATCCCATGTTATAGTTGTAGTGCCCCGTTCTCCCGGTGCGGAGAGCGCGGCTAAGAAACACAAGACGGTATCGTTCGATCGGGATAGATTGAATTAAGAACTCGTCCTCGTTATGGATTTGTTTCTTCGGAATCGATTCCCATATTCAGTGGACCGTGCCCCCGGGATCGACTTAGCGGCAGAGTCAGGAGGGACCTCTCCGCTGCTATCTTTTATTGCCTCGGTTTTCGATGTCGCTTGTTGCTTTCGTGCTTTGAGTTAGTTTTGAGATTTGCTTGTTTTCCTTGAACGGTTTTGATGATTTCATTGTTTTCGTTCATTGAACTGCACTTCAATTTCGAGATTGGAAAAGTGGAAGAGGTATTGAATGAGCTGTTCGTAACGCAGGTGAACGAGCAGTAAGCGGCTTGCGAGCGGAGTCGTGAAGCGCCTCTTTCCTTCTCCTTCCAACAATCTAAGTGAGTGGCTACCAACCCGATTAACTAGCCCTGCTTCCAAGCTTCACACCCTAAAATCTGCAATCTTCTTTGCCCCGATCAAACGATACCAAGTAATAATAAAAGAAACCAAGATAAAAGAGAATAGACTTGGTTCATTATGCTTGTCAATAACTTCATGAACGGATACTGAACTGCATGCTTGTTCGTTTGGGAATAAATCATGAATTGTTGCTTGTCTTGTACGATTGCTTGTCTTGTACTCTTGTTGCCTCAATATGCGCTCTTGTTGCCTCAAATGCATAAAAAAAGTTAACTTGTATCTTGTTCGATCATGGACAACTTGTGCACAGGGTAACGGTCTCGCGGACGATGCTGGGGCACTGGCATCGATCCGGTCCGGGCGAGACCTATTGTTTAGTCTCTTGTTCTTGGCGAAATGGCTTGCAACGCCCCTTGTACTTTCGTTGCACACCATTCTCGTCAAAGACTATCGTCCATTATGACACCAAGCCAGTGATCATCTTGTATATTTAAACCTGTTGCAAACTAACTTGTGTCTTCGTGGCAGGGAAGACATGGTAAGTATTGTGCAGGTAATTCAGATGGGCAGGTAAAATCCACCGAATGGTGGCATGTTCATTTCAGTAAATTCTATAAGCTGCATACTTGTAAATGAACTAAGGCAAGATAAAAACCCACAAATATGCATGCTTCATTAAAACAACGTGTTGATTGGTATAGTTCGGTTAGCTCGCCTTCACCAGTATATTTTGACATACTGACCCTCGTTGAAACAGGTTCTCCGCACCAAGGTGAACCGAGCGAGGAGCCGAAGTCGTCTTCCCGATCCAGTCCAGCTGTTGGCGCATCTTCACTGCGCCCTTTGAAAGCATTTTGAAGACAGGAGCTTGCAACTCTTCATACACAAATGCAGCTCCGTGGCAAAGCTATCCTCCAGCCAGGAGTTCTATATCTTTTGAAGTTTAGTAAAGGAATATAATGTACATGACTGCTATCTTATTTTGAGTCAACACTTTTGTAAGCCCGTGCGGCATATTAGCTGACTCGTTCAAGAGTTTGTAATAGATGTTCATTATCAATAAAGAGAACTTTTCCATGCTTCAAATCTGTGTTTTAATTTATTTGCGTACTCTGAATATGTGCTTGCTATGCAAAACATTAAAGCCTTGTGCGGGCGCAACCCCAGGCCCGCACGACATCATGATTCGGGGGACGCCCCAACGATTCTACGAAATCGGGTCGTGACATAGTGGTATCAGAGCACAGATTCAAAGTTCCTTAGACTTCGTCCTGGAAAAGTTCCTTTAACGATCAAATTCCTGTGCGAACTCTTGAACTCGCTAGGCCAAAATGAGATACGTTCATGCAATTAGTCCATAATACATTATGATCCTAATGTAATTTACCTTCTTTTGAAGGAATGGCTCCAGCGCAATTTGCAGCGCAAACACCGGACGAAATGCAAGGCCAAGAAAGTAGTTCGGGAACTTCGGGAAGTTCAGAGAACCAGCGAGCCGTGCCAAGCATCGATCCCATCCAGCAAATGTTGCGGATGTTGGAGGCAAACCAACAAAGGGACGAGGCTCACTATGAACGGGCCGAGAAGCGGGCGGAAGAGAGTCAGCTCAAGTTTCAAGACAATATAGAAGCACGATTCTCAGTCCAACAGAAGCAGGTGGATGCCCTGCAACAGATCGTTCAAACTTTGGCTTCCAACCATTCCACGGCAAGAGCGCCGACTCCGGTGGAATAGCCCGCGCTTGAAGTAGAGACGCCTATTCCAAGGGTGAGGGACGTGACTGCCTTCGACTTTGGCCACTTCAAGAAAGTCTGCAATACCCCATTCAACGGGACTGAGGACCCAGTCGTAGCTCTAGATTGGTTGGCCGAACTTGAAGATCACTTCGCTTTGCTAGAGGTCCCCGAATATAAGCGCGTCGCCTGCGCGCAACTACAGCTCCGCCTCAACGCGCACGATTGGTGGAACGTGCATCGACGATCTCTTCAATTTGATCACGGAGAGGAGGCGATCTCGTGGACGACTTTTCATGCCGCGTTCGAAGAGGAGTTTATACCCCCCTCCAGTACAACGTCAAATGGAGAACAAGTTCGTGCAACTGAGGCAAGGCAGCATGACAGTGAAACAGTACTCCGTCGAATTCAACCGTCTCTCCAAATTCGCTAGGGCCTATTTACCTGATGTAACGAGTCGAGCAAGAAGTTTTGAAGGTGGACTACGCCCTTCCATCAATGCGCACGTAGTCGTTCATCAGTATCGTACAATGCGTGAAGTCATGAATCACGCCCTGTCGCTTGAACCACACTATCCTCACGTTTCTATCGGCGTTGTGCATACATCCAGTCACAAACGCCATAGCGATGAGAGAGGAAACAACGCTACAAAGCGTCACAATGATGGCAGAAAGCAGAAAGCAAACCAGCCTTGTAGTTTCTGCAAAAAGTCGGGACACTCGATCGACAAATGTCGCCTGAAACTTGGGTTATGTCTAGCCTGTGGCGGATCAGACCATTCTGTTCGTGATTGTTCCTTGAGTCATGATCGCCGTCCCGAACGCAATAATCCCCAACGGTAGGTTCAATTATTAAGTTTCGGAATGAAACTTCCAATTAGTTGGGTAGGATGTAGCGCCCCGTTCTCCCGGTGCGGAGAGCGCGACTAAGAAACACAAGACGGTATCGTTCGATCGGGATATATTGAATTAAGAACTCGTCCTCGTTATGGATTTGTTTCTTCAGAATCGATTCCCATATTCAGTGGACCGTGCCCCCGGGATCGACTTAGCGGCAGAGTCAGGAGGGACCTCTCCGCTGCTATCTTTTATTGCCTCAATTTTCGATGTCGCTTGTTGCTTTCGTGCTTTGAGTTGGTTTTGGGATTTGCTTGTTTTTCTTGAACGGTTTCGATGATTTCATTGTTTTCGTTCATTGAACTGCACTTCAATTTCGAGATTGGAAAAGTGGAAGAGGTATTGAACGAGCTGTTCGTAATGCAGGTGAACGAGCAGTAGGCGGCTTGCGAGGGGAGTCGTGAAGTGCCTCTTTCCTTCTCCTTCCAACAATCTAAGTGAGTGGCTACCAACCCGATTAGCTAGTCCTGCTTCCAAGCTTCACACCCTAAAATCTACAATCTTCTTTGCCCCGATCAAACGATACCAAGTAATAATAAAAGAAACCAAGATAAAAGAGAATAGACTTGGTTCATTATGCTTGTCAATAACTTCATGAACGGATACTGAACTGCATGCTTGTTCGTTTGGGAATAAATCATGAATTGTTGCTTGTCTTGTACGATTGCTTGTCTTGTACTCTTGTTGCCTCAATATGCGCTCTTGTTGCCTCAAATGCATAAAAACGGTTAACTTGTATCTTGTTCGATCATGGACAACTTGTGCACAGGGTAACGGTCTCGCGGACGATGCTGGGGCACTGGCATCGATCCGGTCCGGGCGAGACCTATTGTTTAGTCTCTTGTTCTTGGCGGAATGGCTTGCAATGCCCCTTGTACTTTCGTTGCACACCATTCTCGTCAAAGACTATCTTCCATTATGGCACCAAGCCAGTGATCATCTTGTATATTTAAATCTGTTGCAAACTAACTTGTGTCTTCGTGGCAGGGAAGGCATGGTAAGTATTGTGCAGGTAATTCAGACGGGCAGGTAAAATCCACCGAACGGTGGCACGTTCATTTCAGTAAATTCTATAAGCTGCTTACTTGTAAATGAACTAAGGCAAGATAGAAACCCACAAATATGCATGCTTCATTAAAACAACGTGTTGATTGGTATAGTTCGGTTAGCTCGCCTTCACCAATATGTTTCGACATACTGACCCTCGTTGAAACAGGTTCTCCGCACCAAGGCGAACCGAGCGAGGAGCCGAAGTCGTCTTCCCGATCCAGTCCAGCTGTTGGCGCATCTTCACCGCGTCCTTTGAAAGCATTTTGAAGACAGGAGCTTGCAACTCTTCATACACAAATGCAGCTCCGTAGCAAAGCTATCCTCCAGCCAGGAGGTCTATATCTTTTGAAGTTTAGTAAAGGGATATAATGTACAGGACTGCTATCTCATTTTGAGTCAACACTTTTGTAAGCCCGTGCGGCATATTAGCTGACTCGTTCAAGAGTTTGTAATAGATGTTCATTATCAATAAAGAGAACTTTTCCATGCTTCAAATCTGTGTTTCAATTTATCTGCGTACTCTGAATATGTGCTTGCTATGCAAAACATTAAAGCCTTGTGCGGGCGCAACCCCAGGCCCGTACGGCATCACGATTCGGGGGACGCCCCAACGATTCTACGGAATCGGGTCGTGACAATAGTAGTGTGACACCACAATGAGATAAAAGATGTAAAGACTCGGCTGCGAGCCATGTCAGAGTGGCAGTAGCACCGTAAATAGACATATAGCCTAATGCTGAAATGATAGAGAGTTGTAGCACATAACTACTAAGAGGCCGGTAACCTCATGCTACAGTGGGTGACACCACATGAGATAGTTAACCTTGGCTGTGAGCCATGTCACAGCGGCGTAGTACCGCACAGAAGTGCAATGCTTCATGCTGGGATGTAGTACAATACTACTAAGAGGCTAGTGACCTCATGTTACTGTGGGTGACACCACATGAGGTAGTTAACTTCGGCTACGAGCCATGTCACAGCGGTGTAGCACCGCACGAAAGCGTAATGCTTCATGCTGAGAAATATCAAACTCTCTTAAAAAATGAACTAACCTAAGTGTATGGACAGAGATACAGGCCGTCTTTTGAGGAAAAACTTGTGGACACCCAAGATACATACACCGAAACCAGGTTAGTACATGGCCTTTAATGTGCGATCGAAGGCACAATTGATGTCATTGTGCGAGTGGTAAGAACATCAGCTATGGTTCAAAATTTAAGGCATAGTCCATTCTTGTATCATACTGTTGTTTGACCCATGCGAGAATATTCAAGTCGTGGGTGACATCTATCCTAATGCATGATGGATAGTCATTGTGAGGAACGCTCGACCATATATTGTGATATATGTGGGGGCTTGTTGGTATTTTTACTTTACTTTGGGAGTTTTAGTCCCACATTGGAAAACCACCAATATGTATATCTCAATATATATAGCTTTGCTTAGTATTGGTATATGCACATGGGGTGGTGGTCCATGTGGGTTGACTTTTCTAGAGGGATTAAGTGTGAACCCCATTATGACAATCTTTATTTTGTCACCACCTTTGAAAAGTTTTTCTTAGGAGCTAAGCCACAAAGAGGCTTAGCGACTTAGACTAGGACTCAGGCTCGGGCTCGGACTCAAAGGCATAAAGTGGTACTTTGTTGGCATACTTTGCACTTAGCACGTCAGCATCGTCATATGGCGCTTGTGCACTCCTTTTATGCGTGATTTACATATACGATTGCTTGCTCGGACGTATGCTTTGGGAGCCATGTGGCCAGGGACCATGTGATCAGGTGCCCATACGGACAGATGTGTATGCGGCCGGGGGCCATGCGGTCTGGTGCGCATGCGATCAGGTGCCCATGCAGACAGGTACGCATGCGGCCAAGGGCCATGCGGTCAGGTTACCATACGGCCAGGTGCACATGCAGCCAGGTGCCATGCAGCCTGGAGCTATACGGTCAGGCGGTATGCGGCCAGCAAGTTAGCTTGAACGAGTCAAGTTTGGAGAGGACGGGGACTGTTGTTGGCAGCACTGTGCGGTGTTGTATTCTCTGTGCAGTACAATACAGGCGGCATAGGCGGCTCATAGCTCTCTATGCCACGCGGCTGCAGCAGCTACAGCTTTCAGCGCCTGATGGCGTTGTCTACTCTGTACAGTACAGCCGTGCAGGCGGCTCATGCGGCCTAATTTTTTTCTCAGGCCGCATGGAAGCTGAAATCCTCTTTATATAGAGGCCCTCCTCTTTCATTTAGGGTATTGGAAAAAAATTTAATAAAGAGAGAGAAAAATCGAGAGCACCAGCAGGACCTGCGACAGTTTTTAGCATCCTTCCAAAAGAATCTTCTGAGTGATCCAAAGTTGACCAAGAGCATTTCAGAAGTTCTCGTGTGAACTTACTGGATCCTGGGGGTAGATTGTTGTATAGATCGAATCTTGCCTTGAGCTCTGGTGGTTTTGATTACCCCAACAAGAGTTTTTTTCTTTGTATTTTTGTTCTTGTTTCGATTCAGCACCCGCTCAGCGCCCGCTTATGCAACATACACATGCAACCCGAGCATAAAACTCGTGCATAAAAAGAGTGCAACAATAACGCACAAGCGCCTTACGAAGATGCTGACGTGCTAAGTGTAAAGTTTGCCAACAAAGTGCCACTTTGTGCCCTTGAGCCCGAGTTCGAGTCTTTTAGCCCCTTTGGGGCTTAGCCCCTATGGAATAACATCCAAGAGCATGACAAAAAGCTTAAAAGCTTTCATTGTGGAGTTAGTCCTTTTTTCTCCTAATAAAATACTCTCACATGGCACCCATGTGCCCCACTACACCCCATGTGCATACCTCAATACATATAAAGTATTATATTGAGATAAACACTTGATGGTGTAGCCAATATGGGACTATCTTTACTAGTCCAAAGGCAAAAACACCAACAATTCTCCACATATCTCAATATATGGGTTGAGCGTTCCCTACAGTGACTGTCCATCATGCATTAGGATATATGTTGCTTTGACTTGAATCTTCCCGCATGGGCCAAATTATAGTATGATACAAGAATGGACTAAGCCTTGAATTCTGTACCATAGTTGCAATTCTTTCCACTTACACAATAATATTAGCTTTGCTTCTGGTTGCACATTAAAGACCATGTGCACGCCTGATTTCGGTGTATGTATTTTGGGCGTCTATAAGTTTTCCCTCAAGAGACGACATGTATCTCTTTCCATACACTCTAGGTGAGTTCTTTTAAAGAGTCCTTGGCATGAAGCATTGCGCTTCCTTGTGGTGCTATGCCGCTATGACATGGCCTTCTGCTGAGGTTCACTCCCTCAAGTGGTGTCATCCATTGTAGCATGAGGTTCACTCCCTCTTTGTAGTGCCAAACTATCCAGCATGAAGCCTTGCGCTTCTTTGCGATGTTACGCCGCTGTGACATGGCTCGCGAAGCCGAGGTTCACTCCCTCATATAGTGTCATACCACTGTAACATGAGGTTCACTCCCTCTTTGTAGTGCTGCCTACCACTCTTTATTCTATAGCATTAGGCTACATGCCTATGTGCGGTGCTACGCCGCTGTGACATGGCCTTCTGCCGAGGTTCACATTACACCACTTGTGTTATGCCACTGTAGCAAGGGATCTCAGTTCCTTGTAGTGCTGATACTACATGATTCCTGTAAAGCATACCGAACATTCACTCTGTCCAAGACCTCATTAAGGAGTCAAAGCCATCCTTCCACAGGAAATTATTCTACGCAAAGAACAAGGAGTAGACAACAGTGGTTCTGGGTTTGTAATCCCTCAATGTCTCTAAGGACTATCCACTGTTCCTGATATTCTTCCAGGCAATGGTCCTCCCTTGAACCAATAGCTAGATGCCTAGTAGATTTCTATTTGAACTAATAGCATAAAACTGAATGGTAGGATTGCAAAGACACAATATCAGAGGTCCTCCAAGTCCATATATGTTGTGTCCTTGACTATATGCGGTGTTACGCCGCTTTGACATGACCCAAAGTCGAGGTTAGTTCTTGGGATCATCTGGCGCTGGAGGCCTTACATGAACGGATCTGCTAGATCCTCCTGGCTCCGATTAACAAATACTGTAATGATCTACGCCAGTTGAGCTCATTCAGTGTCCTGTACCGGCCCTTGAGGCCTATCATGAACAGATCCTCCATATTTACCTGACTCTGATCATTAAATTACTGCAATGATCCACGCAATCTACACTCATTCAGTGTCCTGTACTGGCCCTTGAGGCCTATCATGAACGGATCTACTAGATTTACCTGACTTCGATCATTAAAATATTGTAATGATTCACATAATCTACAGTCATTCAGTATCCTATGTTCTATCCACATAGTTCTCTTCAAACCATTGAAGATATGAACATATGCCACTGTTGTAGCTTTCTGGTTTTTACAGTATGTCGGTATCACCCGAATATGTGTACCATAGGAAGATCATCTGAGAACTTCAAGAGCCATTCTGCATTATATGCTGCAGCTTGATACTGCAAAGAACTCCAAAAGTAAAGACTGCTACTTCGAGTCCACGATATAACAACACCACCCCTAGAGAAGTCACGTCCTCCTGTGGATCTTTTACTCTTTTTTTATGAGCACCAACTGACATCACCGAAGCCTTCCTTCATATGTGGATAACTGCTATAGCACAGGATATACCACTGAGTCCACCTTAGAATTCTGTCTACTCTTTTCACAACTTTCAGTGTTCAACACATATAGTGCTCATGAACTGACTCAATATTCCTATAACAAGAGCTATATCAGGCCTGGTGAAACTCGTAGCTTGAATCATTCACGTGATGATGCTCGAGTACACCAACCGTCTGACACTTTTTTTGGATTTGGCTTTATCTCCATGTCACACCTGAGGAGTATCGGCCCTGATACTCAAAGCGTGTGATCAATATTTCATGCTGAGAGCTTGTGACTTAGCAAGCCCACTTGGCATCCAGATTATCTCATATCCTCAGGATGACCTCCGCAATCCTATCTCCTGAGTTTGGACAAAAATGACATCTTTGTTCTAGTGACACTTATACGTCCACAACTAGGACTAGCAAGTCGTCCATATAGATACAAATGATGACCCCTCCATTATCAGCGAATTTTGTGTACACACACTTGTCCGTCTCGCTGATCCTGTGACAACTTTAACTAGATGACTTATCAAACTCATGTTGTCACATCCTAGGAATTGCTTCATGCCGCATCGAGATATTACCAACTCGCAGACTGTCTTCAAACTTGAATGACAATAATTTTGACTGTTGTCCATGAATCTCTCATGTCTGTCTTCCTTAAAGACTTACTATCTTCCCATCATCTTATAAATAATCAGCTTGTGAATAGCAGCTACGATAATCATTATCCTAATCTATGACACCCTCATCGAGGTGCTAAAGAAACCAATCTCCTATTATCTGAGAAAACCCCTGGCTAGATAGCCTAGTCTTGAACTCAACTATTCTGTCTGCTTTCATCTTCATCGATTTAAAGATCTGATACGCATCTGATTGGTATAGCTCCTTCAGGGAGATTGACCAACACCCAAGTGTGGTTGGAGGTTATTGAGTTATACTCATTATTTATAGCCTCCCTCCAGAAAATAGTATCTCTGGTCTTCATCGCCTCATCATAAGTAAGCAAATTTGCTTCAAGATGATAGGTGCCAAAATATTCTCCGAAGTCCATCACTCTCCTTACTCGCTTAGACACCGGCTCCGCGAGTTATGGTTCGATCATTGTCGTTGGGATGACAACTTCTTCTTGGACTACATCTTCGTTGGAAGCTTCAGCCTCCTATGCACCCACACTATTTTTTGGAATATCCTTGATAACAATATTCTTGTGCGTTACAAATTTAACTTCGAAGAGTTCTGCGTCGCGATATTCAATGATATGATTTGATTCGATATCAAAAAATCTTCGAACATCACTCTTCTCAGCATCACCCTGAAAGATTGTCTTCGTAGTCGTCGATTTCAGCTTCTGAATCTTCAATTCTGGAAGCTTCACAGACGCCAGACACCCCCACACTCGAATGATATTCAAGTTGGGACTGACTCTGATCCAGAGTTCCCGAGGAGTGTCATTGGAAGTTGCGTATTATACTTTATTCTGAATGAATGTAGCCGTTAGCACAGCTCCTCCCCAGAATAAGTTTAGAAGACCCACAATCAACAGCATTGAGTTCATCATTTCTGTCAACGTCATGTTCTTTCTTTCAGCTACTACATTTGATTAAGAATAATACGGAGCAATTGTCTCATTGACAATTATATATTCTTTATATAACGATGCAAATTCAATAGACCTATACTCTCTGCCTCGATCACTTCTAAGTCTCTTGAGTTGTTGCCCCATTTGAAGTTATGCCTTAACCCTAAACTCCTCGAACTTCTTGAATGCTTCATCTTTTAACTTGAGCGGATAGACAAACACGTACTTCGAATAGTCGTCGATGAAAGTAATGAAGTACTTCCTCTTGGCCTTTGTGCAGAACTGCTTGAAGTCACAGATATTTGAGTACACAAAATCAAGAAGATCTGTACCTCGGTTTACCCGTTTGAATAATTTTTCTTCTGATCATTGTCTGCGCACAGACCTCGCACTTCTCTACCTCCTTACCCCCACATTTGGAGATAATCCCAAGACTAGACATCTTGCGGTATGGAGTACATGTCCTAGTCTAGGGTCCCACAACTCTTATAATGAGACTTGACTCACAAGCAGAAGCTCAAACATCCATTTGATACTGAACGCATTGTTTCAAAGTATGTCTCCTGTCAAGATATCACCATATGACAAACATAGCTGTTAGCTCTGACCCCAAAACATCCAAGGTACCTTGAAATGACTAATAGCTCGCATGAACCCATATCAACCCATCTTCAATCAAGAGAACCGTGGATGTTTACCCTCAAGTTTGTAACAGACTTCCTGAGATCAGGTCCTTGGTAATCACTGGTACGTTGCTATACGCACTCCTTGGACTGTAACTTATCGAAGTCCAGAACCACTTTCCTAATCCCCAGATCCTTTGCTTGTCATCGAGACCTCCACCAATGATAGGTTCGACCTTGGTGAACAGCTCTTCCTAGATCATACGTGGAAAAATGTACCAGTTTCCATCCACTGGTCAGCGGCTGTAGCTTTCGGCACCTGATGGTGCTGTTTGCTCTGTGAAGTACAGCGGCGCAGGCGGCTCATGCGGCCTAATTTTTTTTCTCAAGCCGCATGAAAGCTGAAATTCTCTTTATATAGAGGCTCTCCTCTTTCATTTAGGGTGTCGGAAAAAAATTAAGAAAGAGAGAGAAAAACTGAGAGCACCAGCAGGACCTGCGACAGTTTTTAGCATCCTTCCAAAGGAATCTTTCGAGTAATCCGAAGGTGACCAAGAGCGTTCCAGAAGTTCTCGTGTGAACTTGCTGGATCCTGGGGGCAGATCATTGTATAGCGCGAATCTTTCCTTGAGCTCTGGTGGTTTTGATCACCCCAGCAAGAGTTTCCTTCTTTGTATTTCTTTTCATGTTCTCGTTCTTCTCGGTGTAACGTCTGCGAACGTAAAGGGAAGAATGGTTTTTTAATTCTTATTGTATTTATATTTTCTTTGGGTTGTCAGTTTGTAACATGTTCCTTGTTTAGTGCTTCTGTAGGGTTGTGTATCACTGAAGAGGAACTCTTGTGTGAATCTCAGTGAACCAACTTCTCTTCTGGAGTTTGTAGAGACGAACACTTGTGTGAGTCTCTACTTTGTGGCTGTGAGTTTCTACATTGTGACTACCTCTTCTTCTTTGATCTGACTTCGGGACTAACAAAAATATCTCTGTTTGGTTATATTTTCGAGGCACTGGTTTTGATTAGCTCAAAAATCTTCCTAAATTGTTGTTAAAGACCTCAAAATTATAACTTGCTATCCTAAATTAAAAAACTCTATAATAGAGCCTTCTCCAATGAGGAGCTCGTCTTTTATCTCCTGAACTTTTAAATAACTTAATACCCTTTACACCACTGAATACCTCAGAATTATAACTTGCTATCCTAAATTAAAAAAACTATATAATAGAGCATTGTCCAATGATAAACTCTTCTTTTACATCCTGAACTTTTACATAACTTAATACCCTTTACACCATTGAATACCTCAAAATTTTAACTTGTTATTCTAAATTAAAAAAACTCTATAACAGAGGCTTCTCCATTGGGGAGCTGTCTTTTACATCCTGAACTTTTACATATATCCTTTGCACCATTCAATACCTCGAAGTAGGTTATGGTTTTGCTACAATTTGGTAGGGTAAGGTGTAGGCATATATGGATTGCGGAAGAAGGCCAATATGATCTTTTTCAGAACCTATGTTATGGAGGGGTGTGGGTTGGGGGGGGGAGGGGGTAGAATTTTAGGATAACAAGTTATAAATTTGACATTTTTTTATGTTTCTCATATCAAAATCCTAGTTATATCGATAGTGGGTTTTGTTGTAGTTGTTGTAAACCCCCTAATTTCTCAAATTTTTAAATCTTGGATTTTTCCCAATTTTCTGGAATTTTCTGGGAATTTTTCATAATTAAAATCAAGCTTTTCAATTAATAAATGATTTTTTATTAGCAATAAATAATATTAAAATATCATGAAAATAATATTTTTGGGTGTAAAATGAAAAATTGGACTTAGGGTAATTTTTCTGGATTTTTCTGGGCCCCAGAACTATTTTTAAATGCCTAAAAACAATTTTTTTAATTAATTAGTTAATTAACTGTTTTAAATTATTATTATTATTATTATTATATTTTATTTATTTTTTCTTTTATATTTTTCTTTTGGGCCCGGCCCAGTGGGCCGAGCCCAGTCCAGCCCAGCAGCCCACCCGTTCTTATCGGGTCGGGTCGGGTCAGCCAAACCCGACCCGCCCGCAAATACCCGACCCGCCCGCACGACCCCGTCCCCCCCCACGTTCCGCGTCCCTCGCCGGCCGCCGCGCGCAGCGCCGCGCGTCCCGCGCCCCGCCCGCCGTGCTCCCCGCGCCACGTCGCCCCGCTCCGCCTTCCTCGGCCCCCCGCAACCCCTATAAAACCCCGCCCTTTCTTCTCCTCCTCCGCCTCAGATCTCCCCCGCTCCGCCGTAACCCTAGCGCCCCGCCGCAGCCGCCTCGCTCCACGCCGAGCTCCGCCGACCGGCCGCAGCTTCCTCGCCGTGCCCCGCCGACCATCGCCTCCCCCTCCGGCGCCCCGCTCCGCCGTCCCCGACGCCGTCTCCTCCCACAGAAGCCGCAGCAGCAGCACACAGCAGCAGCCGCAGCCTCCGGCCGCCGCCCGGAGCCGCCGCCGCTGCCGCCAACCGACGCGCCGCCCCTCGGCGAACCATCCCCGGCCCCTGCGGCGTCCCTCCGGCCGCCCTCCGCCGTGTGCCGTCGGATTCCAGCGAAAACCCTAACCCTAAGCCGATTCTTCGTGTCATGTCGGACACGACACGGACACGATTTCGACCCTGTTTTCGGGGCCCCTTCAGGTACGCGTAACTTTCGCCTCGTAGCTCCGTTTCCAATTCTGCAAATTGCGTTGTGAAGCCTGTATGACCCTCTCGGTGTCCGGACAAACTGTTCGGGACACCGCGTCCTGTGGTGATCGCACACCGCGATCCAAAAACAGGAAAAACCAGACCCTGTTTCACCCCGGAACCGAGTACGCCCCGCCAAAAGGGACGACTTGGTCGCGTGCGGTCTTCACAGATACGTGCGCAGCGTCGATACGGACGTGTGAGATTTCGCGGAAGCTGATTCGGGTGTGCGTGCACACCGGAATCAACGCGTATCCGCGGACATCGCTCCGTATCCGCCTTTTTGGCAATTCGCCCTAACTTCGTGCACACTCGTCAGATCGAGACGAAACTTGCGCCATCGGACTCGTAGCGATACGCTGGTCCTGTGGGTCAAGTTTGGTTCGATTCTGAGAACGTTGACGAAATCGCGTGTCGCGGGCCCCACAGGCCCCGCTCGACGGGCGATTTTGTGTTCGGCTCATCGGAATCCAAATCTGGAAGTTCCGTTGAGTTCGTATCAGCGTTCCTGACCTATTGACACTAAGTTTGGTGAAATTGGAGACTTTTGACTCGGACACGTTTTTCGGTGCAAAGCGGGCCCAACGGCGGACCCCGTTTTGACCCGGAACTGTCGTTTTTGCCCTTGTCTCCAAATTGGACCCAAGGACAGGCGTTTCTAGCTATTTGATATCTTCTGAGCGTGATGGTAATGTCTATTTCAGCTTTTGGACTCATCTGTGAAAATTTCTCCCAAGAACCAAATTAAACAGATCCAAACAACAGGCAAGTACCTGCACTTCAAGTTAAATCTATATATTGTGATAATTAATTTCCTGTTTTACTAGTACCCTTGATGATTACCCCTAGTGTTAGAAATGCTGAATTTTCATGTCTTGACTATTGGAATTCATGTCTTGTTATCATGTCGGGTGGGAGAATACTGAAAGGCATGTAGTTTACCCTTCCCCTTGTCGTGAATAATAGCTGTTGGTACACGACTGTCCATCAGCCGGATCTTGATTATTCGTGAATAATAGCCGTTTATGACGGCCGGATTAGCCTTATAAACCCCTACATGCCAACTAAGTATTCTAAAAACAAACACAAGTTTCATACAGATAGTTTCTAGTCATGTTATATTTCTTGCTGACTGTTGTAGTTTCATTTCCTGCTCATTTACTTCTATTTTCTCATATTCCTGCTTATAGTTGTGACTCTGAGATATTGACTTTCCTTTATGCAATTCCCTTAACATGATATTCAATGTTTAATTGTCATAAATATTTAGTTTAACATTGTTGTGCACTGTGTACTTTGCTCCTTTCCTGACTGGATCTGTTGATTTAGGCGATGATGAGGATCTTGCCCCTACCTATTATGGTCCTTATGAGGGTACAGATGATACCTATGAGGAGCCAGAACCCACCCAGGAGACCCCTGCTGCTGAGTAGCTTTTAGTAGCTATCTTTTATTTCTGTTCTTATCTTATTTATCGGGTTTGTCCCCGATTTCATTTGAAATTCCTGTATTAAACATTTGAATTGTTGTCACATTCATTCCAGTTGCATAATTTAAGTTTCTATTCTCATTATTATCTTGCCTATGTTAAATTGTGAATGAGTTAGACTAGTTAGATGGATTGACCTAGACAGCGTACTACCGCCGACTCTGCGGCGTAGGCTGGACGTACCCACGCACTCGTGCCCGAACTTCTGGGTGCGGGTCGTGACAGTTGTACACACTATCGAATAAAGGTTACACAAGGTGACATACATGAGTACCCGACGAGGAATGGTGGCGGTTGTTCGTCAGCATGCAATTGGGAAAGGGCGACATTGGTAGTGAGAGTGGAGAATATGCCAGGGCAAATATTTATAAACGCAATAGAGATTCCTAGTTATGTCACTGACAACGAAGGGGTCCGACATGCATTCATGAAGATCGTCTTCACTTGTTACTCAAAATTGTCCGTTTTCTTTCTTCAATTGGAGAAAGTGGTGGAAGTCAATAGTGAATTTGCCCATCTACCGGAAGAGGTCGCGTACCAGATGGTTCTCTATGAAGCTAACAATATAGCAGCATCGATCAAGAGGGAGGGTCTACAGTCTTCGTTGGAATGGAAGTTCATCCCTTTATAAGAGAGCCTGACTTGTATGATGCTTCCAAGTCTAGCACCAGATATCCTACGTATGAATACTAACATAGAAATTTTAACAGAATAAGTTGTCATCCATATCTTATCTTACTGTAAACTCCTCCCCTCCTTCGGTTCCGAGCTCCTATACTACTTGAGGTTCGACAATATTCTCCTACCATATGTTGGTAAAGACGAGTATTCTTGGGATGACATTATACTTCTCACCTCTTTATTTCATGAACTTAGAGGTAGGTCCTTGTCAGCAATGGAAGAGGAACATATATATGTAATCTTCCTATCCTTTTGAAATATATGTTTGTTGCCTTGGCATCCTCTTCTTCTTCTTCTTCGAGTATTATAAGACAATTCCATGATTACTTGATGAGACATTTTGAAGAATTAGAACAAGTAGACATGGCCCAATGGAACAAAGACCCGACCCAGATCTCTTTTGTCGATAATCAAATCGAAGAAATACTACTTCCAACTTTATACTCAGTTTCTTCATCCAACTTCTCTATCCTCTCCATATTGATTCTGCGGGATAACCCTATACTGAAAGAGATTCCAGACGATATTTTTCGGTACATGTCCAACCTTCGAGTCCTTGATATTTCATATTGCAGTATTAAGACACTCCCCTCTTCCCTTTCTTGCTTGTGGAATCTATATATGCTCTCATTATCGCACTGCAAGAAATTGCAGACTATCAGAACGATTGGGCTCGACAACCTAGAGGTACTCGATCTCAACAAATCTCCCTTAGATAGATTGGAAAAAGCACCATGGTGCCATATGCGCAACATCAAGCATTGCAGATTCTGAAAGAGGCTCCGTAGTCTCTAGGAGTTGCAACTTTCATTGAGAAATGTACGAGTTTTTGACGAATATGTCGTTACCAGCCTTAACAGTGTAAAGTTACCAACACCTCAAGCTCCATGCCTACAAAAATTCAATATCTTCATCTTACACCTTAAGGAGGAGGAGAAGGAGGAGATTCGACTAAGAAGAACTCGAGACGTTTACTCCCGTTCAAGCCGGTTTTCATATGAACATATTTACGCACAAGTCGATCGCCACACTACTAAAAGTGTTACTTATCCTATTGTAGGAGAAGGAGAAGGAGAAGGATTTGCCAACCCTCACGACAAATGCTTAGAGATCAACGGTGATAAAGGACTATGGAGCCCATACACATTAATTGGGACGTTCCGACGAAAAAAACTACTTTGCCCCCAGACGGACTGGCCCGTCCGCCGCATTGTCGCAACCCATTGGCCTCCTGCATTCGTGAGCCCTACGTCGGTTGACCTGCCAATGGAAGGATGACACGTGGTGGACGGGTTGGCCTGCGGACGGACAACATAGCAGTCCTCTGCTCTGACCTCAACTTCTCTCTACACAATTACCTAAATGCTAAAAAAGGGATATGGCCCATCGTAGAGCTAAAAGATTGTTACATCAAGTGCTGCAACGATATGGAGTACGCCTTCAACTCTCCTACTTCGAGAAATGCTAGATGGATGGAACATCTACAAGGTCTAGAGACGATGGGGTTATCCAGCAATACGAAACTAGCAACAATATGCAATGATAGGTTCTCCCTGGGAAGGAGCTTTGAACTACTAAAATCCATCTATTTGGAGCACTGCCTAAACCTGCTTGTCCTGTTCCCTGTGCATGTCAGCCTTCCGAAACTCCGATTGATGAAAATATTACATAGTTAAACAATTAGTTAAATTTATTTAAATTTTAATTACGGCTAATCGTTTTCAAAACTCTTTATGAAAACTAAAAATATATCTATAACAAATTATAATTAAAATATAATCAAATATATAACAAAATTTATATAAATATAAACATATATATAATAAATCTTAATTTAAATATATTTAAATATTTAAACAATTTTACATTAATATCATAAGAAAAAAATTATTTTACGTACAACGCACGTGAATTTACTAGTGTATATATATATATATATATATATATATATATATATATATATATATATATATATAACAAATAATTATTTTGTTATCATCCAAATTGTGATATCTATTAGTTTTTGGGGTACAAATAAAATCTATGATATAATAAAAATTAGATATAAGTTTAAATTATATTAAAATATTATAAATATGATTTTAATTATGATTTTTCATAAGTATATTTTTAAATTTTGAATATGTGTTTAATTAGATAATATCATATAATTAGTTTAAATATAATTTAAAATTTTAATATATTATTATTCAAATTATTCATAATAAATTTTAAATCTGTCTTTAGAAAATTATATTTTGAATGATTATAGACGTGGTATTATTTATTTGTTAATTTTCTTAAAAACTATTTGAAACCATAATTATATTTACAACGGGCTTCTATTAAAATTATCTATTTATTCTAAGGACTATGAACGAAATGTTCATTATCATGGTGTTACTTTAAGAAATCAAACTAAAAGATTAAATTAAACCAAACTAAAACTAAAACAAACCAAACCAAACCAAAAAAAAAACCACGTATATTAATTTTGCGAGATAGACCGACAAAAATTGAAAACTAGACATGTCCAATTTCCAGAGTCTCTTTGCCGGAAAGTTTCTTCATGTTTGAATTTTTTCAACCATCTTACTTTTCAGTAAAATCTATGGTTATAACAATTTTTTTGTAAATTTAATAGCGGATAAGGAAAGGAAGCACCCACGAATCAAATAGCTTTCTTGGAAAAAGAAGAAGAAGCTACTTTAGTTTTAATTAACTTTTACAAGTTTGATTATTTTTAGCTACTTGTACGGAATGATTTGTTTATTGGATCATGGCTAAATCATAGAACTGTGTTGTATTGGTAGGTAGATGAAACAATCAATGGCCTCTGAATATGAGATAATAGAATCTAACACGTAGTGCAAGTTTCAACCATTCAAATATTGGTTGGTTCCATTGGTTGGATTGGACCCTCTACTAAAATCCATATATTTGGATCATATAACAATATATTCTCAACTTAGGGTTCCAATAAAGGCTCCGTGTTAATTCTCGTCTGGGGATTGACTATACAAAATTCAGCTATGTATTGAATTTTTAGAAAGTAATTTTAAGAGATAAAATCGGACTTTTTTTTAATTGTTTTGTAAATTTTAGCTTATGATTTGATGTAACAGTTCTTGGATTAAATATCTAATATTTTGTTATTCTGTGGGATTTAATGTAACATTTCTTGGTTTAATGTAACAATTAGGGTTCAATCTTAGGATTTACATGAAAAAACAATTAAGATATGGTTCAATGTAAAATTATTGATTTTAGTCGATTTTCGACATTTTTGTTATTCTTTTGTTGATCTTGCTTCAGATGGATTGTCTAGATGGCAATCATGTTGCTGAGAAGATGATGGAGATCATGTTGGTTTCTTGTAATTGTTTGTTGGGTTTCTTTTAGTAGTGCAAACTTGCTTTCTTTGATTGGAAATGTCGCTTTTATATTCATCAGATACATAATTTGTTCTGTTTATGAAGATTTCTATTGTGTAAATAGTCTGTTACTTTATTTAGATTACTCTTCTACATTGTAGCAAATGTCTAATGCACAGATTGAAGTGTGCATCTATCACCTTCTCTAAGGGTCTATTAGATTGTGAGAATTTGTAGTTGTTTATTAGTGAATTTATATTTCTTTATTAGATTGTGAGAAATTGTAGTTCTTTATTTGATTGTGAGAATTTATAGCAACACTTGATTGAAGGGTGAATATATATCCTAATTTTGGTGGCTGAACAAAAATTGACTCATTTGTTTAAAGTAAAGATAATCAGTGTATTTCATTAATTATTTTATGGAGAGAGAGAGAGACAGCCATTTTTAAATCTTATATACCAATGACGGAAAAAGGAACAATTGACATCCAGAGCTCAAAATGGAGTCTTTACTTCCTTAAGCTTTATGTTTTTCTTGGAACGAAAATTCATGTACTTTTCTTAAGCTTTATGTTTTATTTTACTTTTGTGTTCTTTTTGTGGTTGTTGGGCTAGCTTTAATGGTATTGTAATATTTTTTGTTAGTGGTGGGCCAAATACCAATACCAAGAGGTTTGCACCACCCACGAAGCTGAAGCCAACATTCTTCCGAACTTGGCCACAGATGAACATTGGCATGCTCCTCCGCCGAACACTTACAAGATTAATTTTGACGGATCTTTCCTCGACTATTTTTAGTTCCGAGGCTTAATCAAACATGGTAGAACAATAAGTTGAAGTTGAGATCATAAATTCACACAAAAGTTCTCTCATTGATATACCTCGATCCAACGAAGAACTATATAAAAATACAATATAGTAGCTGATTACAACTCCTTCTAGATTACTGAGCTAAAGAACCAAAAATACGTTCTTCCTTGCAAACACAGTTGCAATTGAGACATAACATTTACAACTAGAAGAAAAGGGGATGAAGATAGAATAAAAAAATTTATGATTTTAAAAGAGTTGTTATATTAAAATATTGTAAATATGATTTTAATTATGACTTTTCATAAGTATATTTTTTAATTTTGAATATATGTTTAATTAGATAATATCATGTAGTTAGTTTAAATATAATTTAAAATTTGAATATATTATTATTCAAATTATGTATAATAAATTTCAAATCTGTCTTTAGAAAATTATATTTTGAATGATAATAGACGTGATATTATTTATTTGTTAATTTTCTTAAAAACTATTTGATACCATCATTATATTTGTCAAGCTTATATTAACAACGGTCTTCTATTAAAATTATCTATTTATTCTAAGGACTATGAACGAAATATTTATCATCAAGGTGTTACTTTAAAAAATCAAACTAAAAAAATTAAATTAAACCTAACCAAAACTAAACCAAATCAAACCAAACCAAACAAAAAAAAAACCACGTAAAGCTTATTTATGTGAAACAGACCGACAAAAATTGAAAATTAGATATGTCCAATTTTCTCAGTCTCTTTGCCGAAAAGTTTTTTTCATGTTTGAATTTTTTCAACCATCTTATTTTTCAATAAAATTTATGGTTATAAGAATTTTTTTGTAAATTTAATAGCCGATGAGGAAAGGAATCACTCACCGAATCTAATAGCTTTTTTGGGAAAAAAAGAAGAAGAAGCTACTTTAGTTTTAATTAACTTTTACACGTTTGATTAGTTTTAGCTACTTGTATCGGATGATTTGTGTATTGGATCATGGCTAAATCACATAACTGTGTTGTATTGGTAGGTAGATGAAATCATTAATGGCCTCTGAATATGAGATAATAGAATCTTACACGTAGTGCAAGTCTACAATGAATAAAGACTCTCTCTCTCTCTCTCTCTCTCTCTCTCTCTCTCTCGATTGTACCCTCTACAATGAATAAAGACTCTCTCTCTCTCTTTCTCTTTCTCTTTCTCTGGATTGGACCCTCATAAAGACTCTCTCTCTCTCTCTTCAATTATTGTAGTCTGCACTTATTTTGGTAAAGCAAGCTGTTGGAAATTTAGAATCTCTCATCTTTCTCTTCATCACAACAAAGTCTCTATGTCAAACTTCAGCTCATTCATCCAGCCCTTGATGTCTTGCATTGGTAAATAAATCTAAATCCATCTTTCTCTCTGTGTTCACTACTGGTAGTAGTTTTTTTTTTATATCTTTATGAAAATGCTGAGAACAAGTTAAAGAAGCCTCTCACTTCTTTTTATGTTAATCCAGTTCATTTGTTCTTTATGAAAACGCATATATATGATCTCTTGCCAGCCAATTCTTTTTTATTTGATGTCTTTTGTTTATAGCAGTGAGATGTTGATAGAAAAATTGAATTTCAACTTTAGAAGTATATATTTCTGTATGTACATCTTCTATGTCGATTGATCTATTATACGTGACCTGATCCACTTTTGCCTTAATTTCCTTGTTTTCTTGTTGTGTACGTACGTACGTAGGTACTCCCGTGGAACGAGCATTTGTTGTTCCACAGTTGTCTAGCGGATACCTCAAAGAAGATATGCGGATACCTCAAAGAAGAAACAGATGGAGTCATCGGAATACTGGGGAGGGGTGGTGTTGGCAAGACCACCCTCTTGGAAGCCATTAATGACAACTTCCTCAGCAATAATGGTAACTCGGTGACCAACAACAACTTATTTGATCATGTCATATTTATTGTAGTCCCCAAAGAATATCAACTTGAAAATCTTCAAAAGATGATTGTCAAGAGGCTAGGTCTTCGTTTCAGTGAGGATTTAGTTTCACAAGCACAAATCATCTCTGAATACCTGAAAGAGAAGAATTTTTTGCTCCTCTTGGACGACATATGGGAAGTTGTGAACTCAAAGACCTCGGAATTCTTCCATACCCTTGCCAAGCAGAGAGTAGCAGCATCAGTGGAAGAAGATTTAGACGCAAAGTGGTATTTACTACACGAAGAATGGACGTTTGCAAAGGCATGAACTGTCGTGGAAGAAATATTATCGAAGTGGATTGCTTGAAGAAAGAAGATGCGTGGAATCTTTTTAAGCAGAACGTTGGTGAAGACATAATCAATCGTCCAAAAATAATGAGTCGTGCAGAAAAAGTGATCGAGGAGTGTGGCGGTCTACCTCTTGCTCTTGTTGTCATTGGACGAGCAATGGCCACGAAAAAAACGCCAGGAAAGTGGGACCATGCTCTCACACAGCTACAGAAGTCACAACCTAGCAATATCCCAGGTATGGAGAATGAGGAGAAATATTTTCTGCGGTTGAAGTTCAGTTATGATAGCTTGCAAAATGATAAAATGAGAGAGTGTTTCTTGTGTTGCTCTTTGTGGCCGAAAGATTATGAAATTGAGAAAGAGGAGCTAATAATGTGTTGGATGGGACTTGGTTTGATTGATGGTTTTAAGAACATCAAAGAAGCTTATGACGAAGGAGATTCTCTAATCGGAAGCCTTATTGTAGCAAGTTTGTTGCAGCCTGTTCAAGAGAAGGATAATTTTATTAAAGTGCATGACGTAATCCGCGATTTAGCGTTATGGATAGCATGTGATAGTGGGACGAACAAAAACAAATGGCTAGTGAAAGCAGGACTTGGACTAGAAGAGGTACCAAGAGAAGTAGTTGCCAACTGGGTAGCAGCAGAACGGGTTTCACTAATGAAAAATGACATAAAAGACTTGCCCTCTCATCTTCTTACTTGTCATAATCTTTCGATTTTACTCCTACAAGAAAATTATTCGTTTACTTTGATCCCAAAAGGCTTTTTCACTTGCATGCCAAATCTTACTTATTTGGATCTGTCCAGTAATATGATCAAGGAGATTTCGAAAGAAATTTGTTTTTTGGTCCAACTAAGATACCTAAATCTATCATTTACAGACATCTCGTCATTGCCAGAAGAATTGGGACAACTGATAAACTTGAAGTACCTGCTTGTCCGACATACAAGGAGAGAAGTCAAAGTAATTAGGGGAATAATTGGAAGACTTGAGAAACTGGTGTATCTAGATCTATATCCTGATGGGTTTGTAGAGACCGATGAGTTGGTACGTTTACCGTTGTTGAAAGGTGTTGGAATGAAGATCACGTCAGAACATGCTCTCCAACAGCTCTCTCGCGTTCCCATACTGTACCTGAATATAGAAGACTACATGGAGGGAGATTCACCAACCACATCCATCAATCTCCTTCATCTGCTAAGCCTCCGGAAGTTGCAGTTTATTAATTGCCATAGCATAAGGGAACTTGTTGACGTTGATCTTCCAAGACTTGAGTCGCTAGTGCTAAGAGAACTTGAAAACTTGACGGAGATAGTATGGAGGAGGAGTGTCGTGCCCCCCAGCGAGTGCTTTCAGAGGCTTCAAGATCTATCTATTTCGGAATGCCATGGATTGAAAGATATTACGTGGGTTTTGCATCTCCCCTGCCTAGCGGTTTTATTTCTGTTTCAATGTAATGGAATGGAGCAGTTGGTGGTCATCGGCGGAGAAGGGGAAGAAGAAAGGGAATTAGAAGTAACAAAGCCAACATTCCCAAGGCTTAGAGAGTTGTACTTGTTTGGCCTTCCCAAGTTAGCGATGATATGTGACAACTATGCAGCTGCTGCTGCTGTCAATTCCCTTCTCTGGAAAGGCTTGCTGTGCAGAACTGCAAAGAGTTGAAGAGGCTCCCGTTCCATCCACAACTACTCAATAAAAACAACAACTGTAGCAGATTGGAGAGTATTAGAGGTGAGAGAGAGTGGTGGGAAGGTATTGAATGGGAAGACCAAAGTGCACAGTCCTCTCTACTTCAACCTTTTTTTGAGGAATCGTTGTCGTGATTATGATCTACCTCTCGCCGCTCTCCTTGATGGTAATTCGCTTCTTGAAATCAATGATCGCCAAATAAATATTGGAAAGTAGTTTGAATCTTTATTTCACCTCTAGCTAGTTTAAATAAATATCATCACTTGTTTTTTATTTCTTTTTCCTCTGTCAGTTTAATTATTATGCTGAAATTAATTCCACCATCATATCATAATTTGTTCATATTTATTTAAAAATTTTCATCTTTATTTGATATGTTGTTTCAATCTCATAAATTTTTTTTAATCTCGTAATATTTATTGGAAATTTTGGATCAAATATGTTTGGATCATATGTATTTGACTTTTGTTTTAATCTCTTAAATTTTATTTTCTTGTGAAACTCCACTACATATCTTTTTGTGCATTTTTTTTATAATTTTCTGCTGAAATTAACTTGATCAAATAATATTTTTTTATTTTTATTTGGTGGGAAAATTAGGTCTTTCTTTCATCTTTTGGTCTTAATCCAAATTCAGTTATGGAAAGTTTTTAAATTTTTAACTGAAATTTTTTTAAATTTTAGGTTTGATATATGTAGAGATTTATTGGAAACTGCCAATTTTTGTTTGATCTCGTATTATCCAAATTTTGTTGTTGTATATCTAAGTAAATTTTGATTCCTGTAAAAAATTTTAATGTAATAATCGTTTATTTGTTAGGGTTTCCATTGGTAATGAACAATTTTATTTTTTTTAGGGTTTTGGTTGGTAGATTTTGTACTATTAATATCTCCAATTAGGATTTCAACAAAGTTTTTCATTTTTTGTCTTATTTTAGCTGTTGATTGTCAAACATCCGACCATTAATTAAAACCCTAACGTTTGCTATCTTTGTGGAGGTTTAGTATAATATTTATATAGTTTAGTCAATTTCTTACCTTTTCATTATTTTTGTTGATCTTGTGTTACATGAATCTGTAAGGGTCACAAGTTTTTTGAAAATATTTGACTTTTTTCACTTCTAGATTTATTGTTTAATATAATATCTAGTTGGGATTTCTATCAAAAGTAGGTAATTTATAGTTCGAATTTGTCTTCTTAGGGTTATGATTACTCGATCATATAACAATATATTTTCAACTTAGGGTTCCAATAAAGGCTCCGTGTTAATTCTCGTCTGGGGATTGACCATACAAAATTCAGCTATGTATTGAATTTTTAAAAAGTAATTTTAAGAGATAAAATCGGACTTTTTTGTTAATTGTTTTGTAAATTTTAGCTTGTGATTTGATGTAACAGTTCTTGGATTAAATCTTTAATATTTTGTTATTCTGTGGGATTTAATGTAACAATTCTTGTTTTAATGTAACAATTAGGGTTCTACCTTAGGATTTACATGGGAAAACAATGAAGATATGGTTTAATATAAAATTATTGATTTTAGTCGATTTTTGACATTTTTGTTATTCTTTTGTTGATCTTTCTTCAGATGGATTGTCTAGATTGGAAGCTTTCTGAGAAGATGATAGAGATCATGTTGCTGAGAAGATGATGGAGATCATGTTGGTTTCTAGAAGGAATGTTGTAATTGTTTGTTGGGTTTCTTTTAGTAGTGCAAACTTGCTTTCTTTTATTGGAAATGTCGCTTTTATATTCATCAGATACATAATGTTTCTATTGTGTAAATATTCTGTTACTTTATTTAGATTACTCTTCTACATTGTAGCAAATGTCTAATATGCAAAGATTGAAGTGTGCACCTATCACCAAGCGTTGTTAGCTCCTTTGGGAGCGCGCTGGTACCTGGACCGGCTGGGTGGCTGTTCGAGCCACGGGTCCGCTAAGGAGAGTAGGTGTGTGTGAGTAAAAAAAAAAAGAAGTGTGCACCTATCACCTTCTCTAAGGGTCTATTAGATTGTGAGAATTTGTAGTTATTTATTACTGAATTTATATTTCTTTATTAGATTGTGAGAATTTGTAGTTCTTTATTAGATTGTGAGAATTTATGGCAACACTTGATTATAGGATGAACATGTATTCTAGTTTTGGTGGATGAACAAAAATGGATTCATTTGTTTAAAGTAAAGATAATCAGTGTATTTCATTAATTGTTTTATGGAGAGAGGAGCCATTTTTTAGCTCTTCAATACCAATGACGGAAAAAGGAACAATTGACATCCAGGAGCTCAAAATGGAGTCTTTACTTCCCAAGTAGATTTTCATGTTTTTTCTTGGAACGAAAATTCATGTATTTTCCGTCATAGCATTTCTTCTGTGTTTCTTTTTGTGGTTGTTTGGCTAGCTCAAATAGTATTGTAATGTTTTTGTTAGTGGTGGGTCAACAATCATGTTTACTATCTATTGCATGTTTTAATTGTACTAGTGAATTCCTGTGCAACAAAAACCAATTAACGTGGAATACATAATCAAATCTGCTTGCTCTTTGCAGAACAAATACTCTCTGCAACTTGGCAGCATACTCTCTGCAACAAAATGTAATATCTTCAATATGTTCATATAAAGAACAGCCCCAATGTATTAGTCCTCATATCTGTCATGATATGAGCTTCATATCAACATTTTCTTAATAAAGTCCTTTCTATTTCTATTCGGCAAAAAAATAAAATATCAAAAATTTGACTGTACAGAAAATATTTTTAAATAAATTAGCTAAAACAAAAATATTTAAAAAAATTAAAGTTACGAAAGATTTTGCCATCCAGATGAGGAAAATATGAAAAAAAAATAGCTTTTTAATTCTTTTGTTGCGAAAATTTGGCTTTGCTCAATTTCCGCCATCTGAGTTGGCAAAAATTTGCCAATGGTTTTTTTTTTTTTGGTTTGTTTTTTAGGATTTTTTTTGTTGTTGGTTTTTGTGGGACAGTGGAATTGGTTTTCTTTTTGTTGGTTTTATTTTTGTGTTTGTTTTTTTCTTTGGCACTTCTCTGCCCAACGGACTCTTTTTTTTTTTGTAACATTCATATTGTAACGTTCTTTTGTCCCAGGGGAGAGAGAGGAGGGTGGGGCCGGCTGGGACCCATATGTAAGTAGGGGGGGTGAGAGGTTGTAAGGATGGGTGGGGGGGGGGGTGAGGGGGGGCGGGGGGGGGGGGGGGGGTGTGGGTTGTAAGAAGGTTGTAAAGATTTGGTAGTAAACTTAGCATTTTCTACCGTAATAGAAGTAAAATCGATCTTAGTACGATTAGTAAATTATTTAAGTACAACTATTTAAGAATTAATTAAATTTGTTAAAATTAACTAAAAATATTAACTATCAAAACTAAAATAATTAAGTACAACTATTTAAGAAAATTATTAACATACTATAATTAACTAAAAAATAACTATCAAAAATAGCTATAAAAATAACTACATTAATTATTTTAGTTTTGATACTTATTTTTTTAAGTTATTTTTTTATATTTATTTTTTGCCTGCCAAAAAAAAAAAAAAAAACCCAACACAAAAATAAAACCAAACCGACTATCTCAAAAAAACCAACAACAAAAAATTCTTAAAAAACAAACCAAAACAAACCAAAAAAAAATCCAAAAAAAAAAAAAAACCATAAGAAAATTTTTGCCAACTCAGTTTGCAAAAATGTAACAAAAATATTTAAAAAATATTTTCCATATTTTGGCCATTTGGGATTGCGAAATCTTTCGTTACTTTATTTTTTAAAATATTTTCGTTTTAGGTAGTTTATTTTAAAAAAATTATGTACTATAAATTTTCTGAAAAAAATTCATGTGCAACAATTACATTTTTTTTGTTATATATATTTATATTTTAATTTTGATTTTTTATATATATTTTATATATATAAATTAGAATTTGTTATTGATACTAGCTAGTAAATTCTTGTGTGTTGCACGTAAAATAATTTTTTTTTTGATATTATTGTAAATTAATTTAAATATATTTAAATAAAAATTTGTTACATTTGTATTTATATTTATATTTTAATTATGATTTAATTATATTTTAATTATAATTTGTTATGGATATATCTCTACTCTTTATAAAAAAAAGTCTTGAAAAATCGTACGTATATCTTCACGTAATTAAAAATAAATAAATTTTAACTAATTGTTTAACTACCTAATATTATATAACTATAGCCAAATAACTCTTCTAGTTCATGTGGTTAAGTAGGGAGGTATAGATTCGATTTTCCATAGCGTTATTTATAACAAATTTATTAATTTTTAAATTTTTTTTTTACGTAATATTAATTTTTTTACGTAATAAATTTTAACTAATTATAATATCGTTGGTTTGAGATATATATCATTAAATGTGGATTTTTTATCTTGTACAAGTATAATTTAGACTTATACGATATCACGTTCAATGATTACTTTTTTGTTCTGCAGAATCGAAACGTGACAATGCGGACATCGATCTTCACGACGAAGACACAGATGAGACTGCAGTCGATGTCGTGGATCCACATGGCACCAGATCTCAATGCGGCTAGTGGCAAATTTGAAAGAGTATATGTGATCTTTGGAGGACGCAGACGTCCAAGAGAGGGGGGGGGGGGGAGGAGGCGGGGAAATGGTCTTTGTACCGAACAATTTTTTTTTCTTTTCTTTTTCCAATTTTTTTTTGTTTCGGTTGGTAGTCAATTGAGCGGAAAGGGACGTGTCATGCAAGAAAAGTCCAGGCATACATTTCAATGGATATGGAAAAACGAAGGATGAAGTTCTTAATTTCTAATATTATATTTATTTTAGTGGACTGAGGTGAGTTGAAACAAGGCCCAAGGGCGAGAAGGTGTTTTTTTTAGTTGAAGAAAGAATACAATTGGTATTGAAATTTAAAGTCCTTAAATTTCAATATATAACAACAATTGGGATTGAAATTTCAAGAGTCCATAAATTTACAGTTTAGGGTATAGTGGTGAGAATTGGTAATTGTTATTGAAAAGGTCATGAGTTCGGCCTGTTTGGACTAAGTGAAAGAAAATTAAGTGAAGGGAATGTGAGTCAATACATATAACCTTACTTGGAATAACTCTTGCTGATTTTTGGTTTTGAATTAGAGGAATATTAAGAAGAATACAATATTTACCAAAATATTCTTATTACATATGGTATAATATTAGATTGATTTGATTAAATTTTTAATTAAAACTTGTCAAAATATCTTCACAAAAAATAATAGCTACAAATCTAATACCTATAGAAATAAAATAACTAGAAAGTATGAGAAAGCGAGAAGAGACAAGACACAAGCGAGAAGAGACAAGACATACCTGGACAAAGTCAGGAATCTACGGAGCAGTAACTTGAGAAAGCAAAAAAAATAAAAAAGAAAGTCATAATATTTTATAAGTCAAATATGAGTCTTTATGTCTCTTTAAACAAAACCGCTCATTTTCCTTCGTTAACCTTCCGATTGTGTGGGTTAAAAAAATCGACAAAAGAAGAATAAACAAACCCCCACTTAACCCTTTACGATTCCTCCTCCTAAATTTTTACCCTCAAACCAAGCAGAATTTGTGTTCCCCCTCACTTAACTTTTCCTTACTCAACTCTATTAACTCTTAATCCAAGTAGACCCTAACTTCTTGTCAGTGGGGTCCTCGTGAGAAAGTTATTCACTCGATCTTATTAAAGTTATTTACTCAATCTTATTAGACCTTCTGATTTACAAGTTGGATAAGGTTGGAATCCAAGGGAAGTGAGAAAGATAATTTGATATTATTTCATCTTGAAATGTTCCCCCGATCAATTAATGTTCATATTTTAAAAGAAAACATAATTCTAATGAGTTATCCAAATTTGAATTTAAATATCAAGGTGAAATTAGACAATTCAGAATAAATAAAGAAAAACAATAAAATCAGATCAAAGTCAGGATTTTAAACAATCAAGCAAATTAGTCTTAAATTAGACTACGACTGCACCCCTGTAAGTATTATCGTGTGAAGTTCCTTTGATTTCCTTTCTTTCTCTGATTTACAAAAGCTTTATTAGTCACCTCCTAATATTCAGTGTAATTTCAAAGCTATTTTTGCCTTTCTGATTTGTGGTCAGTGTAAGTTAAGTGTGGTTTGTTTACAAATATCACAAACATGCTTCATTGTGTTAGAATTTTGTTGTCTTTTATTATTGAACAATTTAAAAATACAAAATAAAATTTAAACAGATGTTACCGGCCTCTGGGGAAGTCGTGCACGAAGCACTGCCCTAAGAGTTTATTCGGGATCTGTGTGCAGACGTACCCGAAGCTCCTAGTGGTAAAACCCCCGCACTACCGGAATCTCGTTGCCGCACACGACTTGGAGAGAATGACTAGAACTTAGCTCTGCCCAGAGCTCGGAGACAACGAAAATTGAATAGAATATTGACAGAGGTTTGGAGTACGAATTTTTTTCTGATAGATTTACAAAGAAGTCAGATGTGAATATATAAAACATTTGTGTAACGGTCTGAATTAATGTACGATTAATTCAGCCGTTACGAATGAACCTGGACATGAGAAATTGCAACGTTCAAACAATTTTAACGTTTCAGAACTTAATGCCAACGTTTAAGAAAAATAAATGAAAGAAAGAAGAAGGAGCAAAAAGTATTTTAGGGTCCCAGCCCGAACCCGAAGAGGAAATCGGATCGGCATTCGGCGCCCGCAGATGTGGGCGCGTACCCGCACCCGTTACGTGCGCCGAACCGAACCGAACCGAGCCGAGCCGGGCCGGGCGGCGGCGGCGGCGCGCGCGTGTGGCCCAAGGGGTTCCCCACACAACAACTTAATAGAGCAAAGAGTAGAAAGTAATATATGTACATAGGAAGGCTTTGGTGCACCCGATGTGGGACTAAAGAAAGGGAGAGGAATTGAGCTTTTGCTAGAAAACAAAACCAAGGCAAAATCAAAACCAACAATCCCCCCCCAAAAGGTCAAGTTCCGAAACAGAGATAAGAGTGAAGTAAAGTAGAGAGAGAGAGAGAGAGAGAGAGAGAGAGAGAGAGAGCATCTGGGCAGTAAAATACTATGCATAGATGAGATGGACTACAGCCTTGAATCTCACGTAGTGACTATTGCCTTAATCTGAAGAAGTGCTTGATGGACTATGCCTTGAATCAGACTTCTTTGAACCAGATTTAGAAAATAGCACACATAGTACGCTAGAGGTCCTTGGTCTATCGGGTGGCGCTTTTAAATGGCCATGCGCACTTTCTACATTCATGAGAGTTGTCTGGGATCGCCCTGTCCCATAGTCGCGGCCTTCACGACCTCTCATATAGGTAAGTCCTTAATGGTTGGTGATATGAATCAACCCAGCATTACAGCTTGGACCTATTAAGAGTTTAAACTCATCCTAACCATATCACACAGGAACACTGTCACCATAGGGATGGGGAGTCATTGTACACATGTACAGCCGCTTGGGCTTTATTTTAATGAGACTTTTAATCTCGAGTCAGTGTTCCATAAAGTCACCTAAGTTCAGCTTGTTTCTACCCATTGAACCGGCTTCTTGGGATCTCCAGTCAGACTCGGTTGGGTTGCCACTGCTGGTGACTAATTTATGGGCTTAACCCCATCCCCCTCGATGATTCTAGGATCAAAGTCCTAGACAGACCCTTCGTCAAGTGATCTGCAAGGTTCTTTTCTGACTTTATATAGTCAAGAACCACATATTTGCCTAGTAGGCTTTTGACTTGAAGCGCAGCTGCAGGTGCCTGTTCATCTTAGCATTCACAGAATCATGCTTTAGTTGTTCAATAACAGATTTATTATCACAATTTATAGAAATTGCAGGAACAGAACTAAGAGAAACAAGTATATGCATAATAAGATTTTTAAGCCATTCAGCTTCTGTACAAGTTGTATATAAAGCTATCATTTCAGAGTCCAGTGTACTCTTAGCTATGATAGTTTGCTTACAAGAGCTCCAGGAGATCGCAGATCCTCCTAGAGTAAATATATATCCAGTAGTGGAATTTATATCATGTGAGTCGGTTACCCAGTTTGCATCTGAATAACCTTCTATGATATCAGGGTGCCTAGTAAAATGAAGTTTGTAATCTATGGTGCCCTTGAGATATCTAAATACCCTATCCAAGGCAGTCCAATGTGACTGATTTGGGTTACTGGTATATCTACTTAGTCTCCCAATAGCAAATGCAATATCAGGTCTTGTCCTGTTTGTTATATACATAAGGGAGCCTATCATCTGTGAATATTTATGTTATTTCAAATGTGATCCTTCATTCTTTTTCAGTCTTGGGAATAAGATCTAAGGTCATCATTCTTTTAATAGAACCTAGTCTAACATGCCAAACATTTGAAGATTCTATATCAGAGACAATGAGAGAACAATCAGAAATTTTATTTATTGTACTTAAAATGAAAAAAAAATCGTCTTTTACAAAGCCTTTCCCTATAAAGGAGTCATGTTTAGAAAAAACTACTTTATTAGCCTCCATTACAATTTTGTATCCTGAGGCTACAAGAAGGGATCCACTAACTAGGTTTCTCCTGACAGACGGCACATGAAGAACATCATGAAGAGTTAAGATTTTTCCTGATGTCATCTTCAGGTTAACTTTTCCTCTTCCAATAATTTGTGCCGTTGAGCCATCTCCTAGAGTCACACCTCCTCCACTTGATTCCTGAAGGAACTCGAAGAACCTTTGTGAAGCATGTTCGCTTCTGGTCTAACTGAGTCCTTTCCTTTGTAGGAGGTCTGGACAGCTTCCTTCTTCCTATGGTAGCAGTTGGTGGCCATATGGTTTGTTTTACCACACACAAAACAAAACCTCTTCTGATCCTGAGTCTGACTGAAGTTCCTAGGTATTTGGTTTTGTTGATGATGGTTGTGGTGGTTAGGCTGAAAGTTTTTCTTCTTCTTGAAGAAATTCTTTTTGGGTTTATAAGAAAAATTAGACTTGGGTTTTCCTAGGCCTTCTACAAGGTTTACCTTAGCTTTAGATTCAGTCTTAGGCTTAGACCTCAATCTAATTTGTTCTTCGGTTCTAATTTTTTTTAGGACTTGATTGTAGGTAAGTTCTCCTTGTGTATGGATAAGATCCTTAGCCATATCAGACCAAGAGGGAGGTAGCTTGTCTATTAGGCATGCTATTTTATGTTCATTGGAGAAAGATGTCCCTTTGGCTTGAATATGTCTAAGGTATTCTTGGAATTCATGGAGCTGGTCATTCATTGGTTTGTCATCTACCATGAAATACCTATTAAAGGTTGAAGAATTAAACCTTTCTATTCCGGCATCATCACAGCCGTATTCATCTTCCAAGGCTTTCCAGAGTTCTTTAGCGCTCTTGTATTCAAAAAATATATCATACAAGGATTCAGATAATGCGCTTAGAATTCTATGAAAACAATGAAAGTCTATCTCTTTAGGGGTTTTAGGTTTCGATGAGGTGGACACTGCTACGTCAGACTCAGTATCATCAGAATCGTTTGTGATAGGTGTGGACCCATCAATGGCAGAAATAAGACCTAAGGTCGTGAGCCAAAATTTCATTTGGCTCTGCCATCTCTTGAAATATGAACCATCAAACTTAGCAGGTTTTGCAGTAGAGGATTCCTCCTTACCAGTCATGATTGCAGTCTGAAAAATATAAATTTATTTAATAACAATGTCCAAGATAATAGTTTAGGTGGTCTTTGCTAATCAATCTTAAAATCTTTAGTTTTTCAAGTATTGATCAACTCAGGTTAGCTGTAGGGGCCGGTTCCCAGCTAGCGGTGGTCCGAAGACTCTTAAATACCGTGTCGCTTAGGGTTATTTACACCCGGTTGACAGAAGGACCCTTTCGGCTTGTGCCCGAGTTTGTCTCTACTTTGAAACTTTAGATTCAAGATTTTATTTGCAATTTCCTTTTACTAAACTATTTTCTTTTGGTCCTAGATTGCTTTCAGAAATACTAATTGATTAATCAGAAGCTTTCGAAATATTTTAATCAGAAGTTTTCTAATGAGAAGCTTTCACAGTATAGAAGTTCTCTAATGACAATATACTAAGCAATTTGACAAGTAAACGAATAAATTAATTGAGGAATTGAAACAAATTGCTACAGTGACTGAAAATTGTTAGAAGTCAACTTGTATTTGCTACGAAATCAACTTGTTGAATTTGTAGAGAATTAATAAGCTACAGTAATTATCAATTATTTAGAATAAATCAATTATAACAAATGGTGAGAAGCAAATTTTATTAGCTATCAAATCTATCAAATTGTAACTGTCAAATTTTATCCGCTATCAATTAGAACAATTATAACTGTTAATAGCTTTCGACAGTTACAATTTTCTACTGTTAATAGCTATTCGACAGTTATCAAATTGTTACAATTGTATTTTAGACAGTTTTCAAAGTGAATTAATAACTATTGAAGCAGTAGAAAATTGTAACAGTAACAATTTTCTATTGTCAAATATTGTAACAATAGTGAATTTAAAGTAACAGTAAAGAAAATTCTTTAAAATTGTAACAAGTCTAACTTACAACTTCTAGTTAGAAATTTTAACAACTCTTATCTTACAGTAGTTACTTAGAACTAAGTCACAGTAGCTACTTAGAACTATGTTTCTAGAAATCAAATTTAATATACAGCAGGTACATTCTTTTGCTACTGTGAAGTATGTAATGTTATAAAATTGATTCCTTTCTAATTGATTTTGTTTTCCAAACCACTTCTATTCACTAGTTAGTACTCTAACAAATATTAATATCAAACAGTGAGCAAATCAACTATTTGAATGTTACAGTAAGTTGTGAGTACAAGTCTTACTCACAGTAAGTTGTGAATTCAAGTCTTACTCACAGTAGTGAATATATACTATTTTCTAACAAAACAGTGAGTATTAAAGCACACTATTTCTTACACAGTATTAAAGCACAGTATAGTGAGTATTTAACAATACTAAGTTATTATTTATTTATTTTCCTAACAGTAGCAAATCAACTAAGTTGTGACAGTAGCAAATTTGCTATTATCTTATAGTAGCCGAAGAGTAAATATTAGTTATTCAAGTATGTATATATTTTAATTTCTTCTCTATTAAATAAACAGTAAGAATTTATCAATAAATATTTAAATTCTAACAAAGATTAAACTCTTAGATTGTTAGAATTTTGTTGTCCTTTATTATTGAACAATTTAAAAATACAAAATAAAATTTAAACAGATGTTACCGGCCTCTGGGGAAGTTGTGCACGAAGCACTGCCCTAAGAGTTTATTCGGGATCTGTGTGCAGACGTACCCGAAGCTCCTAGTGGTAAAACCCCCGCACTACCGGAATCTCGTTGCCGCACACGACTTGAAGAGAATGACTAGAACTTAGCTCTGCCCAGAGCTCGGAGACAACGGAAATTGAATAGAATATTGACAGAGGTTTGGAGTACGATTTTTTTCTGATAGATTTACAAAGAAGTCAGATGTGAATATATAAAACATTTGTGTAACGGTCTGAATTAATGTACGATTAATTCAGCCGTTACGAATGAACCTGGACATGAGAAATTGCAACGTTCAAACAATTTTAACGTTTCAGAACTTAATGCCAACGTTTAAGAAAAATAAATGAAAGAAAGAAGAAGGAGCAAAAAGTATTTTAGGGTCCCAGCCCGAACCCGAAGAGGAAATCGGATCGGCATTCGGCGCCCGCAGATGTGGGCGCGTACCCGCACCCGTTACGCGCGCCGAACCGAACCGAACCGAGCCGGGCCGGGCCGGGCGGCGGCGGCGGCGCGCGCGTGTGGCCCAAGGGGTTCCCCACACAACAACTTAATAGAGCAAAGAGTAGAAAGTAATATATGTACATAGGAAGGCTTTGGTGCACCCGATGTGGGACTAAAGAAAGGGAGAGGAATTGAGCTTTTGCTAGAAAACAAAACCAAGGCAAAATCAAAACCAACACATTGTTTTATAGTTTACACTATTCAAATTATAATTAAAATATAAACAAATATATAACAAATTTTAATTAAAATATAAACATATATATAATAAATCTTAATTCAAATATATTTAAATATTAAACAATTTTACATTAATATCATAAGAAAAAAGTTATTTTACGTACAACGGACATAAATTTTCCAGTATATATATATATATATATATATATATATATATATATATATATATATATATAGAGAGAGAGAGAGAGAGAGAGAATAAGGGAGGTGAGGTGGCACCTCACTCTCAAAACAAGGGTGGCGGTGATGTGGCACAATCACAACCACACAAACGAGGGGAGGGGGTTAAGTGCAATTTACCAATTATGAAATGTGTGGTTGGAATTGTGCCACATCACCGCCACCCTTGTTTTGGGAGTGAGGTGCCATCTCACCTCCCTTATTCTCTCTCTCTCTCTCTCTCTCTCTCTCTCTATATATATATATATATATATATATATATATATATATATATATATATATATATATATATTTTTTTTTTTTTTTGTTATCATCCAAATTGTGATATCTATTAGTTTTTGGGGTACAATAAAATCTATGATATAATAAAAATTAGATATAAATTTTGTTATATTCCAATAGTGGCTTGAAAATAGGAAATTATTGACGGTATTTCATGAATTCGACCAGGCTCATTTGTTTTTATCACATCTTTCTGTTTTTTTATTTTATGAAATTATGGTATTTTTTATTATTGGTTCTAAAAAAAGGTTTGATTTTTTTGGAAGGTTTTGAAGCCGTTCATTTGATCTCGGTCCGAAGGTCCGCCACATCCTGGTCCGAAGGTCCGCACCTGCACCTACACCGCACATGCGCTGCACCCATCACCGACTCACCACTCAAAGAAAAATTAAATAACGTCCAGGAGGCTCGAACGCACATTGCACATGTTGACTAATAGGAATGGAGTGTACTAGTGCACATGATATGAGCGATAGGTTTATATTTCTATATGAACCAATGCACATGTTGACTAATAGGATTATAATGTACTAGTGCATATGGGATGTAGGAGCCCAATGTATCTTTCTGTAAGAAATAAAAAAACAATAAATACTATTTATTTGTCGTTGGTTAGTTGAGATGAATATTAATATTAGTAGCCTTACTTTAAACTTCTTAGTAAGTTGTATAGGGCTCGCAGTACACTTGTCTAATACCATTAGCACCTCAATGTTGCATCCATGTCCTAGTTGCTGATTTTGGAGCAAATGTCATGCTAGAGTAAATTGTTTTGTGCATCCTGATCATTTTGATTTGTTTTTCCGACTTTCCTGTTTGGATCCAGGAAATAGTTTTTAGAAAATTGTCCATTGATTTGTCCACATCGTATTGTGTTTGCATCCATATTCATGCAACATAGACGATTATATTGTGCCTATCTGAAAATGTTCGGATCTGTAACGTGTCTTTATCTGCATCCGTGTCCATATCTGTTATGTCCGTAGAATGCTCAAGTAGGACTTATGTATGAGACAACTCCTAGCAATTGTCTTGGTCCATTTCTTTTAACATCATCCCATTTCTTTTAACATCATCCTTTAACCTTTCTATGTATGCTGAGATTTATTTCCCATAATTAGGTATATTCTGTGCATTAATTACAAGAGCATTGTTGTGCAGGTTACAATTGCACGGGTGTTCACCAGCGAAGAAGCAAACAAGTTGCATTAGAAACTAAATATTCTCAACTATTTAATTTGTTCAACTTGATATCTTGTATTTTAAATATTATACTACTAAATACTTTTAGCTATTTAAGCTGCTCAAGTCAAGTCAATACCCTCCCAAATGATGCTCTAATTAACCTCTCTTTTTTCCTCTTAGGACAAATCTTGGAAACAATCTGATTGGAAATAACATGTACTCCATCATGATTGCTATTTTTTTTTCTTTGACACTAACGCCTCAGACCGTGATGAAGAAGACGTATCCAAAGATTTTTTACTTCATCTCCTCATTAAACACTGCTCTTAGTAGGGGTGCAACTCGGACGGGTTGGGTCGAATTTTTGCTCAGCCCGAATCCAACCCGATGAATCATATGTCTAGCTCGAGCCCAAGCCTGATCTCGGGTTCAACATATATATAAAGTCCAATTTGTGGAAAAATATCATTTTTGAAACCAGAAGAAAACATGTCGATGACTGAAAAGAAGACGCAACCTAATAGCACGAGTGCAAAAACTTTCACACAGCAAACACAACATAAATATATGCATTTTGTACGTGAAAAATTATACGATCGGAGGCCAAACTGTACTCATGTATATTTTTTCCGGATGATTTGTGCTTTGGATCATGGCTAAATCACGGTAACTCTGTTGTTTTGTTCGGAAAAAAAATCAGAAAAGTTTAATAATGATAAAAAAGAACAAAAAACAAAAAAACAAAAACAAAACGCATAGTGTTGCATGTATTGGCAGGTGGATGAAATAATTATTGGCTTCTGAATATGAGAGAATAAAAATCTAACACGTAGTGCAGGTTTCAAACCATTCAAATATTAGTTCCATTGGCTGGACTACACAAATTTTGGGATCAAAGGTCATTTTATCATTTTCTACCATTTTCATACAAACCTAATCCATTCTAGATTTACTTTTTTTTATATAAATTTAGACCCCAAGATGCATTTTTTAGCTCCATCTACTAATGATGCTCTAAGATGGTAGCGGTCTTGTCTTTCCTTATATCCGAAGTAAACAACAACAACAACAACAACAACAACAAAGAAAATATATCCGTTAGGGGAAGTAGGTCATCGATGTCAATAAGCAATAATTTCTACTAATAATGCTCTAAGATGGTAACATGATGATGTTTGGGGATACAAAAAATCGAAAATATGGATCCCTCCTTGATGAGTTTAATAAATAATTTAAAAAATATATTAAAAAATTAGTGTACCTTAATGAAAATGTGATTTTTTTTTTATTAATTGATAAGTTAATGTTACTCAACAAAAAATTGGAGGAAATGTCTTCGGCTTTTGCAACAACTCCATAATACACCATAATAAAAAAAAAAATTAAGAAAAGCAATAATAGATGTGGAGCAGCCCAAAAAGAAAAGAAACAAAGCAAAAAAAAAATTCAATAGTCATTCATCACAAGATACAAGATATAAAACAAGAAATTTTATATATAATTAAATTTTTTCCAACCTTCTTATTGTTTTTTTCCTGGTGCATGTGGTGCACCTGCTTCTTGTTTTTTTTCTGGTGCAGGTAAGACTATTTAAAACATGAAGTTTTATATATATATATATATATATATATAGAAGTTCTTCTCCGTTCCTTCCAAATTTAATAGTCATTCATCACAAGATACAAGATGTCTGCTTCAACAGTAATTGAATAAAAAAAAGCAAAATTATGCTGCTTCAACATGAAAACTACCTATTTGGAAGAAGTCGTGAGAGAGGAAATACCAAACAAGGGTCCGGAAGAGAGAGAAGCGATAATGATATTTGATTTGTCAAAATCCTCTTATTCAGTTCGTATGCCCACATCAGATGAAAACTTTGTGCCGTTGCTTTTTAAGTTCATATCCTTAAGTATATCCAAATCCAAATCATGGTGGTTCCCAAAATATCACTCGCATCCAACCTTTTTGGATTTCATGTTTGGAATTTGGACCCATACCCAACCCATAGGTCTTGAAAGAGAAGTAAGCATTCATACATATTAAACTTCCTATATACATTCATAACAGACTTCTTGTTGGTTGAAACTCTAACGAGCTACATAAAGAAACTCCTACATTTTGAA